>JARQOD010000002.1:278292578-278310521 GCA_033576555.1 Oophaga sylvatica | reverse complement strand
TGGTGTATCGCTACATGATCGCTGCTGAGCTCCCCAAACACACTCAGCAGCGATCTGGACAGCGACCTGCGGGTAACATCGTTAAAGGGCCCTCAAATAGCGATACGCACCGAGATCGCTGCTGAGTCACAAGTTTTGTGACGCAGCAGCGAGCTCACCAGCGAATCGCTGTGGTGACTTTCAGCGACTCACCCCCCTGCCGGGGTATCGCTGATCGTCGCAAAAATGTCAGGGACCTTTTTTTGATCGCTGGTTTCCCTCTGCAGGCAGATCGCTGCGTTGACAGGCGGGAAAACCACGATCCCGGTAACCAAGGTACACAGCGGGTTTCCAGGCAGCGCAGGCTGGAACCCGCTGTGACCTTGATACCAGTCCCTGCATCAGGGCGCTGGTATCCAAGGACCAGCGGGTTTCTAGGCACGCCCCGCGCCTGGAAACCCGCTGTGTACCTTGGTTACCAGCGGATCGCTGGTCTCCCCTGTCACACGCACGATGCGTGCCGTGCGGAAACCAGCGATAAAAAAAAGGTCCTGAAATTTTCAGCGTGATCGCGATACCCGCAGGGGGGCTGATCGTCGCTGATTACCAAAAGCGATATCGCGGGTGAGCTCCTGCTGCGCAAAAAACTAGTGACTCAGCAGCGATCTCGGTTACGAATCGCTATGTGAGACGGCCCTTAATGGAAAGCTTAATTGATTGTTTCCACTTTCACTTCAGGTCAGCCAGGACACAATAGTGACGTAAGGGAATGATTAACAAAAAGGGTTCCCTTTTCGAAAAAAAATGGCTGGGGCCCCCCCTGTTTTTGTTAACCAGCCAATGAAGCAGACCGCTGAGGCCTGGATTTCAGGCTTTTAAAGGGCCAAAACCAAGGACCTTGCCAGCCCTGATAAACTAGGCCCAGCAGTCTGCTATTTTGGCTGAAAAACAAAAATGGGGATCCCCTCGAAAAAAATTGGCGTGGGGTCCCCCCTATTTTTGTTAACCACCAGATGAACAGACCGTGAGGCCGGGGATTTTCAGGCTTTGTTAAGGAGGCCAAGATCCATGCCCCTTGCCAGCCTAAATAATACCAGGCCACGCAGTCTGCCTATCTTGGTATTAACAAAAAATAGGATCCCCTCGAAAAAAATTGGGTGGGGGTCCCCCTATTTTGTTAACAAGCCAGATGAAGCAGACCGCTGAGGCCTGGATTTTCAGCTTAAGGAGCCAAGATCCATGGACCTTGCCAGCCTGATAAAACCAGGCCACAGCAGCCCTCAATCTTGGCTATTAAAAAAAATAGGGGACCCCTCAAAAAAAATTGGCATGGGGTCCCCCTATTTTTGTTAACCAGCCAGATGAAGCAGACCGCTGAGGCCTGTTTTTCAGGCTGGTAGGATCCAATATCCATGGACCTTGCAAGCCTGATAATACCAGGCCACAGCATCTGCTTAGCTTGGCTGGTTAACAAAAATAGGGGATCCCCTCGAAAAAAAAACGGCGTGGGGATCCCCCCTATTTTTGTTAACCAGCCAAGTAAAATGCAGACTGCTGCGGCCTGGTATTAAAAGACTGTCAAAGCCCATGGAATTTGGCCCTCAACAGCTGATAATACCAGGCTAACAGCAGCCCCACACTTGGCGCATCAAAAGATGTGCCAATTGTGGCACTTTACCCGGCTCTTCCACTTGCCCTGTAGCGGTGGCAAGCGGGGTAATAAGGGGTTAATGTCACCGTTGATTGCACGGTGACAATAACCCGGTTAATAATGGAGGAGGTGTCAATAAGACACCGATCCCTTATTAATCCCAAAGTTATTAAATGCATAAAAAAAAGACAAAGCAAGAAAAAAGTATTTTAATAAAAATAAAAGAGACAACACAGTTTTCATTAATTTTATTGTACTCTCATTCCTGCGACGCCATCGATCTCCTGTAAAAAAAGAAAAAAAAAAAAAACCAACAGTATACCACCTGTCCGACGCAGTCCATAGTAACGAGTGTCCCACGACGATCCAGCTTGTACATCGCAATGACAGGCAGAGCCTGACATCCCGGCGCAGCACAGCTGATTACCTGCTTCCCCGGCGGTGACGTCATCGGACTGACTGCTTTACGGCCGGGATTACCAGCAGTCACTGCAGTTATCGCGAGATACTGCATGGACCGCCGGGGAAAGAAGATTACGCGGCCATCAAGCAGTCCAGACGTGACCGCCGGAGATCTTCTGACAGGTAAGTGCCGCTGACTCCTGACAGACCCGACCGACGGACACTGACAGTGACAGTGACAATCCCGATTCCGGTATCCGATAAGACGAAAATATCGAACTCGGAATCGGAATTCGATACAGCAATATCGGCCGATACCCGATATTTGCAGTATCGGAATGCTCAACCCCTACATAAGACTGAATCCAGGAGCTTAACCTTACATAAGCAACGCTTTTTTCCCTTCCACTCTGAAGAACACTGTCACAGCTGGCATGTGTAGTAAGGGCAGTGCAGATGAGCGATTTTTTTCACTGATCATATTTGCATGTGAAAAAAGATTCTTCCATAAATCAGAGCAACTCACCCATTCAAGTCTATGAGTGTGCAAAAAAAAAGATGTCTAGGCGTAACATCTATTTCTTACGGATACATTACATTCTGTTGCTTAGGAAACTCCAAATGGTTTTTAAATGATTAATGTTGCTGAAAAAAACAGATTGTACTCAGATAATAAGAAAAAGACTGGTCCCTGTTTCTGTGGATGAAACTTGCACTAATTTTTTAAATGCCCGTGGGAACCTACCCTGAGGCTATGCGCCCTGATGGGTATTTGGTGCAATTTGATGTTGCCGATTTACATTACAGTTTTGAGTGCGTTTCTTCTGCAGATTTCTGCACCTATTAGGTAAATTACCGTATTTTTCGGACTATAAGACGCACCGGACTACAAAGACGCACCCAGTTTTAGAGGTGGAAAATAGGGAAAAATATTTGAAGCAAAAAATGTGGTAAAATATTTAATAACATACTATTATATGTGGTGTTATTATATATAATAGTATGATATTATGTTGGAAGCTACGGGTAGGAGATGGTGCTGCGGACCAGTGTGGTGTCTGTAAACTACTATGTGAAGCTGGAGGTGAGTATAAGGCCGGGTCCACATGCGAGAAACTCGCACGATTTCGTGTGAATCTCTCGCATGAACACCCGGAACTGCCGCCGGCACTCAGACTGGATCGTGCGGCTGCATGAAATACATGCTGAATAGAAATAGAGACAGATGAAGAGACAGAGTTGATAGAGACAGAGATAAGATAGAGACAGAGATGATAGAGACAGAGATGATAGAGACAGAGATGATAGAGAGAGATGATAGAGAAGATGACAGAGATGATAGAGACAGAGATGATAGAGACAGATGATAGAGACAGATGACAGAGATGATAGAGACAGAGATTATAGAGACAGATTATAGAGACAGAGATGATAGAGACAGAGATGATAGAGACAGATGATAGAGACAGATGATAGAGACAGATATGATAGAGACAGAGATGATAGAGACAGAGATGAAGAGACGAGATGATAGAGACAGAGATGATAGAGACAGAGATGATAGAGACAGATGATAGAGACAGATGATAGAGACAGAGATGATAGAGACAGAGATGATAAGACAGATGATAGAGACAGAGATGATAGAGACAGAGATGATAGAGACAGAGATGATAGAACAGATGATAGAGACAGAGATGATAGAGACAGATGATAGAGACAGATGATAGAGACAGAGATGATAGAGACAGAGATGATAGAGACACAGATGATAGAGACACAGATGATAGAGACACAGATGATAGAGACAGATGATAGAGACAGATGATATAGACAGAGATATAGACAGAGTTGATAGAAATGTGACAGTATGCGTTTCATGTGCGCATGATGTGCTGCACAAAAAAACGCAAGTGTGAAAGTACCTAACCTTTTAATTAATTCTCTGTTGTACAGTGTGTCTGAAGGACTGTGATGACATCATGAAGAGGCAGGGCTTTGGTCATGTGATGCTCCAGCCAGCCCTCTTCATGACCTCATCATAGGTCCTTCACAGGAGCATTCAGCCTCCCATCAGCACAGCCCCAGGCTGTCAGCTGCTCCTGCTGCCTCCTTCTCCTTCAGACACCGATCTGCCCAGCTGCTGCAGGAATCAGGCGCTGGGGAAACTGTGTGGCTCTGTGATCTGCTGCTCCCTGCTCACTGCTCAGCTGATAGGTGGGCGGGAAGCAGCTGATTAATATTCACTGCACTTAAGTAGGGACCAGGGGTTTCCCCAGCGCTTGTTTCCTGCAGCAGAGGGATATTTTCTTGCCTCCTGCTGATCCCACTCCACCGCTGCCCCACTGCCCCCCTCCCCACATGTTACATTCCGAGCATAAGACGCACCCACACTTTCCTCCCAAATTTGTAGGAAAAAAAAGTGCGTCTTATGGTCCAAAAAATACGGTAGGTTACATGTGTTTTTCTTGCATTTTTAGTGTTTTTTTACGTGTTTTTATTACATTTTTTTTTCTGCTGTGGTTTTTTGTCTCCTTTTGATATGTCTTGTTTTAAGTCAAACACTTTTTCAGCTGCAGATGGAAGGAAGAGAGCCACAGTATTCTTTACTGATGGGTAGGCGGAGCCCAGAGGGGATAGACACCTCCGATTAAAAAAGCGTGTTGACCGGCCCCTCCAGCTCGGGCTCCTCCTACTCAGCTTTCTCCAGTTTACAATTTGAGGTCTCAGAGGATGGTCGCTGCTAGAAGCAGCTCCTCAGAAGATTTTATTATTTTTTATCGGACAAGAGATTTGGATCACCAAATGTGGTCTAGAGGTCTCAGGGGTCTCAGCGCTGCTGGACCCCAACCTCTCCCTTGGCGGATCTGTATTACCCTAAGGGTGGTCCCTGCAGAAACCTGCCGGCCCGGGGGGATGAGGATGGCTTCCCTGGCGGGACGCACACCGCGCTGCAGGGGTCACTGCGATCCCCGCCCTGGGGGGAAGCATGGGCACGCGCCAGAAACTCCTGGGGGTCCCTGTGGCGCATGGCGGGGTGAGTACTCCACATTTTTATTATATGTGTTGAGTGATTCACCGGCCGCTGCGGCAGCCGCTGGTACATTACATGTGGTGACTGTGGTATTTTTGTCCGCAGGTGGATGCCTGCAGGACGGGGATCGCGGGACCGGAGTTCCCGCGCTTTTTTTGAAGGCGGGGGGCGTGGCTTCGCGTCTCCCGGGCAGGAAGCGCTCGCTGAGCACGCTTTCCTGCTGTCTTCTCTTCCGGCTGCCTCCTCAGTGCGGCGGCCATTACAGCGCTCCGGGCTCCTCTCCTTCTCCGTCTCTCCTGCACAAGCCTAAAGAAGAAACAGCACCGCAAACTGTGAGTCGCTTCTGCCTATCGGGGCAGAAGCTTAGAGAATTTTTTTCTCCCCCGCAGCGCAGGTTGCCACACGCTAAGTTTAGCGACGCGATTGGAGTCGCTAGAACTTTTTGCGATGCAGAAAGTGACTAAGTGATTTGGCGATTAAAGTGTGGCATTTTTGGAGCCTGCTGCCTCATTGAGGCACCTGGAACTCGCACATTAACACAGTTGTGAAGAGTTTCTAATTTTAACCCTTGTCAGGCGGTTAATTCTTAATGGTGGGCTGGGGTAACCTTTTTTTTCTTTAAGAGTTAACCTTCAGCGTCCGGTTAGGTTTTTTTCCTAAAACCACACTGTTTCGTGTTACTATCAGGTGTTTCCTGTCATTGTACTGGGTAAGACATGTCAGATCAGGGCACTGGTGCAGATCATCACCCAGTTCCGTTACGAGATCAGTCTCGCATATCTGACACACAGACCTCGACATCGAGTGCAGCGGTACGGAGGACCCAGTGACGCAAAAATGGAGGCTCTCACTCGTTCGATTGATAGCCTGTCTAACCTTATAGGTTGTTGGGTGTCAGCCAAACCCCTCATGGCAGGAAGCGGCATAGGCCGGTGACTTTTCTCTCGTATAGCGACTCAGAGAGTTCTGACATGGAGGGTTCCCCTTTAAATTCAGAGGGGATATCCGATTCGGATAGAGAGGATCGGCAAAAGCACTCTGCCTTTTTCTCGGGCCGTGTAGAAGCTTTAATTGAAGCAATGAGAGAGGCGTTGCAGTTACAGGAAGATGTAACTACTCGCCCTGGTAAGTCGGCCCTGATGTTCCAGGAGTCGCGTAAGTCAGTCGCGACTTTACCATCTCTGATTGAGTTCAACCAGGCAGTGGAGAAGGAGCGTCTGTGTCCAGACAAGCGTTTTCAGGGGACTCGTCTTTTGGAGTCACTGTATCCGTGTGCTACGGAATCTATTGATTTTTGGATTCATTCTCCCGAGGTGGATGTCTCTTTATCTCAGCTTAGCAAATCTTCTTTGCTACCTATTAAAGGGAAGGCGAGTTTGCAGGACCCGCTAGACAGAAGAGCGGAGTCAGCGGCAAAATCCATTTACGAAGCCGCGGGTTATGGCTTCAGAGCGGTGCTAGGCTCCATGTGTGTTTATAAAGCTGCCCTGGTCTGGTTGGACCGTTTGCGGAAGAAATGTGAACCTCAAGTGCCTGAGGTGGACGAACTGTTCGAATTGTTAGAAAGTGCCTTACAATATGGCCATGATGCAAACCTGGATACTGTGTCACTGCTGTCCAGGGCACAATCCTCGGCGGTCTCAGTCAGGAGGGCACTGTGGCTTAGACAGTGGACCAGTGATGCGGTTTCTAAACATGGTTTGCTAGCCTTAGCTTACAAAGGCGGTCAGTTATTTGGATCTGACCTTACGGAGCTGATTACCAAAGCAAAGGCAAAGGAGACAGCCTTACCGCAGCGTAGAACTGGGGCTTCTACGTCTGGCAGATCTGGTACCAGTAGTGGTCGACGGTCCTTTCGGTCCAGGGGACGATTCGGTCAGCCCTTTTGGGGGGTCGGGTCGTCCCTCTTTTTCGGGAAAAAAGACAAATCAGAAATCCCGCACTCCCTGGAAACAGAGTTTCCGTCAAGATAAAAGGGAATCTGACAGAAAGCCCACTAAGGCGGATTGACGCCAGGGGCCCGCTCGAGGGCTCTCGAGTGGGGGGTCGCCTGCTCCAATTCAAATTGACTTGGGTTTCCCATGTCCCAGACTCCTGGGTGACGCGGGTTGTGTCGGCAGGCTATTTCATAGAATTTTCTTCCCGACCCCCGAACAGTTATTGTCAATCTCGCATTCCGTCAGAGCCCGAGCTATGTGCCGCTTTACTGCAGGAAGTCGAATTTCTTCTGCAGAAGGGTGTGGTGGTTCCGGTTTCACCAGAGGACAGGGGAAGAGGTTTTTATTCCAACCTCTTTGTGGTTATTTTGGAAACTCTGTTACTTCGTTTATTAATAAAGCGACCTGCACATTACATGAGTTTTTAGTGTTTTTTTTTCTTGGATTTTTCTCATCTCATTCAAAATCTGAAAATATGATGCACATGTACCACTTAGTAGATGACATATTTCAGATTTCAAATACGTACTGCAGATCTGTTTCGGCACAGTAATTAAAAAGGGGGCATGAGCATTCTATAAATCACAAATATTTCATATATAATCTGCATATAACTGCATAAAAAAAGTTTCATCAAAGCTAAGTAACAGAAAGTGTCCAAAACAAAATAGTTTTACTTAATCTGTAAAGCGCTATGGAATATGTTGGCGCTATATAAATAAAAAGATTATTATTATTTAATATGACATACTGAAAGGAATCGAAAACTGTAGCTGAAAACTGTAATGACCTAATTTACCATATATTTATAGGTGCCGGAATGCTGCAACACCAAAAACACACCAAATAATCATCGTAGGATCTTCGCCCAAGGTATTCTTTCTCTGGCAGTCAAAACTATCCATTTTTCAAGCAGAAGTCTCTTCCAAAGTCACTCCTTTTTTCTAAAGTTTTGTAATCATTGTAAGTTTTTAGCATTTTTTGGTCGTGTCCTGGGTGATTTTTACCATTTTTTTCTCCCAGCATTAGTGTTTTTTTTGCACTCTTTTACTGACATACATTAATCAACGAAGCTAGTGATTTTTGTGACTAAAACGCTTTCAAAACAAACTGGAGATTTTTTAAGCCTTCCTATTTACTTGTATTGTAAAATTTCGAGTGTCTTCAAAGTGAAAAATACCGTACCTGAAAAATGTTCATGTTGCTTCCATTAAACACTTGAGTGTCTTCCAGGTGAAATATTAGCCTTCCCACTGACTTGTATTGTACTGTAAGTATTGATCATCTTCTTTGCAGAACACGCCTGAAGAAAGGACAGGTCACCTCTTTTATATGCTTGCCGTCTTTTGAAAACCTGAAGCGATTAAGAGAAGCTCCAAAGCATGAACATATGAACATCAAGTCATTCTTATATAGAAATGGGATCACTATTTATGGCGTTTTGTCGCTGCTTTTTCGTCAGAGATCCATCAGAAAAAGTAGTGTGAACCTATCCTTTAAAGGGGTTGTCCAATAAGTCTGCAATCACTCCGTGGGACTGCAGAATTATGAATCCACCCACCCAGCGTATACACTGTGCGCTGCAAGGATTTACCGTTTCAGACCGGGGAACGAAGGGTATGTATGAGTTCTACATACTCCTGGCCACTTAAATGAAACAAAGCAGCACCCTCTAGTCGGCTACATCCACTGGCCATCCGCGTGCACCGTCCGTCCACAAGTGTATGGAGTGAGGCCGTGCCCACTGGCCGGGGGTGTGTATAACTCATACATACCCCCATTTCCCGGTCTGAAACTGGCGAATATTCACACAGAGTGACTGCATACTTATGGGTTTTTTGACTGGACAACCCTTTAAAGTAAAGTAAGTAGCAGAGTACACACTGTAGAGTTCTTTTTTCTTGCATTAAATCACCACAATTTTTCCTAGTAAAAAATGTATGAGCAGAACAATATCCCTGCGTCTATTACTTGTTGTCCTCAGGTGCCCTCAGCATTTGTGATGTAACTGGTTTAAAGAGTTTACTCAGGATTACAATACAATGCTGCTTTCTTCTAGTAACAGTGCGCACTTAACTGTGGGTCATGTAACATTGCAGCTTAACTCCATTAAAATTAAAAGGACTGAGCCTCAATACCAGACAGAACCTGTGAGCAGATGTGAGGCTGTTAATTTAGGAATGCACAACAGCCCTTTATTTCCTATACAGCCTCTTTAATCCAAGATGTTTTCAGCACAAGTTCTGGCAATAGTTGAAATTTACATTTGATTTCTTTACTCATTCAAGAGTAATCGCCATTTTAATTTATCACCAAAAAAATTAATTAACTCAGCACTATCATTAAGATAAGGTGGAGGCCTAAACACTGTGGTCCGACATGAAGTGCTCAGCTAAAAGTCCCAAGTGTGGAAAGAGCAAGTGATATGTCCGAAGGCAAAAGGTTTAGCGGCACTCACCGGTGAAGATAAAACAGATATTCTTTATAGAAATCCTTTAAAACAATGCAAGGAGAAGGGTAGCTGGTGAGGCTATGCAGAAAACCTCTGTTTTCCGTCTGAGTACGCTTCACGGGTCTGAGCCCTCTCCTCGCTGCACTGTTTTAAAGGATTTCAATAGAGAATATCTGTTTTATCTTCACGGTGAGTGCCGCCAAACCTTTTTTTGCTTCGGCCATTTTAATTTTTTTTTCCCCATAAATCAATAGTGCACATGAAAATAAGAAACTTTGTAACATATCTAATCAGAGAAATCTTATTTTACCTCCTGAAATAATGATTCACAGTGTATTGAAAAAGAATTGATACCCTGTGAACATTTCAACATTTTTTCACCCACAAACCTAAGTGTATTTTAGGGAGATTTTATGTGACGTACCTTTACATCAAAGTGTGAAGAAAATTATACATGCATTTCTGTTTATTTAAAAAAAAATCTAAAAATTGTGACATCCATTTGCAGTCAGCTCCAGTAGTCTGATACCCCTAAATAAAATCCTTAGTAACCTATTGCCTCCAGAAGTCACATAATTGATTCCACCTGTGTGTAATTTATTCTCAGTATAACTACAGCTGTTCTGTGAAGGCCTCAGAGGTTTGTTTGAGAGCATTAGGGATCAAGCAACATCATGAAAACCAAGGCATACCCCAGACAAGTCAGAAATAAAGTTAGTATATTACATAAAATCCAAATCAAATACATTTAACCCCTTAGTGACAAGACCAATTTTGACCTTAATGACCAAGTCAAATTTTTGAAATCTGACCAGTGTCACATTATGTGGTAATAACTTTGGAATTCTTCAATGTATCCCAGTGATTCGGAGTATGTTTTTACATTGCACATTGTAGTTTATGTTGGCTTCAGATTTAGGTCGATAGGTTTTGAATTTATTTGTGAAAATATTGGAATTCTGGCAAATTTTGAAAAATTCATAATTTTCAAACTTTCAATTTTTATATCTTTAAACCAGAAAACGGAAAGTGATGTTGCCATCACAAGAAGAACGATATTGGGTCTAAATGTTATAAAAATGTAAATCTTTATTAGACCAATCAAGTGACAAATACAAGAAAAATGGAAAAAGACAGTGCATAGCAATAGCCAGCGCAGATAACGCGCTACCTGGGAAGACGGAAGACACCCTGATCCCAGTCCTCCTAATAAAAGATGGAAACAGTGTCCTATATCGATGTGAGGGGAGTGGTATAACAAATATTGTATATCTGAGGCACACTTTCACATGAATATACGGCCAGTGATAAATATGGTCAAAAACTGTGTGATTATTTCATTAAACTTCTTTTTTATTAAAGTGTGTGTGTTTGATTTTTCTTTCATACAATAGGATTAATAATTGATAGTTGTCTAATTGACAGCTCTCAATTATTAACCTGGCTTAAAGTGACCTTTCAATTGCAAGGTCATTTTAACCCCTTATTAACCCATTCGCCACCGCTACAAGGCAATGGGAATAGACGGGCAAAGTGCCAGAAAGGGCAAATCTAATTAGAGATTTGCCCTTTCTGGGGTGTCTGGGGGCAGATGTTAGTAGCCAGGGGGGGCACAAAAAAATGTACCCTCCCTAGGCTATTATTATCTGCCCCCACTCGCTTGCTTTGTCTGTCTGGTGGAGAAAATACAGCGTGAGCCCACGCATTTTTTTTCAACGAATTTACACCTTTAATTAACCCCTACATGTCTGAAATTTGGCACACATACACTTCTGTAATTGTAAGTTCAAACCATATATCAAAATACAGGAAATGACATGGTTAACTGTGTCTAAACAATGTATCATTTCATGTCGGCTTCTGTGATTTCACAAAAGCCGGCAATTGAATTAGCGGCTATTACAGTATGTAGAAGTGTAAGAACTATAAATATATGTATATATATATATATATGTCACAATGACATGTATATATTTATATATAATATATATGTGTTCTATGTGTATATATCTATTCTTTCTTTTGTGATTTAAATACTATTCTTTTGGATCCATTATATGTCAGTTTTGCAAGCCTGCGAGAAATTCTCGCAAGTCGGATGAAAATCGGATGTTACAAGGTACACACACATGCGACTAAATCGCACCTTTGAAGGAAAATCGGATGCCAGGCGGATGTGTGATGTTTTCATTTTGTTCCGATAATCGACCGACTAAAACGGTCCGATTTTTTGTAGTTGTGTCTGACGCCGGCCTTAAAGGAAAAGTTGCACAGTAGTAAAAGTCAGACCACAGCAAGCAGAGATTGTAGAGATTGTACCATTTAAAGGAAAAGTTGCACAGTAGTAAAAGTCAGACCACAGCAAGCAGAGATTGTAGAGATTGTACCATTTAAAGGATAAGTTGCACAGTAGTAAAAGTCAGACCACAGCAAGCAGAGATTGTAGAGATTGTACCATTTAGGCCTGGATCACACATGCGAGTAAATCGGCCGACACTCGCATATGAAATCCCAGCTCTGGCGCCGGCACTTAGGAGTGGAGCGTGCGGCTGCATATAAATACATGCAGCCGCTCGCTCCACTCCCGAGTGCCGGCGCCAGAGCTGGGATTTCACATGCGAGTGTCGGCCGATTTACTCGCATGTGTGATCCCGGCCTTAAAGGAAAAGTTGCACAGTAGTAAAAGTCAGACCACAGCAAGCAGAGATTGTAGAGATTGTACCATTTAAAGGAAAAAAAGAAACAGACGATGTCAGCTTACCCCAATGTTCACGTTGCACATATATCTTCACTCCTCGCACGGATGTGGCAGAGCAACCAGAGCAGATGGAGAAAAAAAAGGGAAAAATCCAGCGTGGAGCAGAAATAGTTTAAACAATTTTAATTCTTTAATAAATGTGATTAAAAATAAACAGTAATACTTAAGCAGTACAGGTCCACAAAAATGTAGCAGAGCGATCAACGCGTTTCGACGTTAAGTCTTTCTCAAGATCTAACTCTGACTGAGATCCAGCCTGGCTCATTTAAAGGAAAAGTTGCACAGTAGTAAAAGTCAGACCACAGCAAGCAGAGATTGTAGAGATTGTACCATTTAAAGGAAAAGTTGCACAGTAGTAAAAGTCAGACCACAGCAAGCAGAGATTGTAGAGATTGTACCTGTGTGAAGAGAGGAGATGGATGTTAATTGTCAGCTGTTGAAATAACTGCAGCTTCACTGTACTTTTGCTGCAGTGGTACTTCTGCTGCATGTGCGTGCCTGACCCCACAATCGAGTATCAACCTCCATTTCATACTTAATTGCTTCTTTCCAGTCTCGGGTCTCTATCTAGAGACGTTAGCAATACCACGAAGTAGCCTTCACGAGAGAACATCACACTGGTTCTACTTCGGGACTATGGTTTGGGTTGGTTTGGGGTATGTTAGACACTTCAGTCTTCATACCTGGTACACAAACAGCGCTATGTTTCATGGATTAGGTGGTGGAATTGATTATTGCATGCCCAAGTGAAGGCATTATGGGAAAACGACAACCATTAATAACCTCATTCATGGTATGCCAGGACATGTAAAGCAAGTGTATGTCTGCATACAGTGCTCAAACTCAATGCTAAATGTATCGAGATGGTTTGAAAATTTTGTTTCCATTTTCTTAACATTTGCTTATCAATCACATGTCTATCGATCCCGTGATTTCCATATTTCCACAACTTTTTCTTCTTGGTGTTTTAATTTCAACATTCAAGAGTGTATAAACAAAATGTGAGGAAGATTATTAAAGAAAAACACACAAGTACACCAAAAAAGATGTCAAAGTCTCAATATAGAAAATTCAAAACAATAGGTCTTGAAAAAGAAACGCACAAGAAAACCAATGGACAGAAATAGATAGAAAAGCCAAGGAGATGGTGATGTTGAAACTTTTACTTGGTGCTGCTCTAATGGAACATGTAGAGAGAATTGCTTGAAGTAAACAATCACATTTGTTCATTCATTTACAATTCGAGGTTGCATAGTAAAAAGAGGGAATGTCAATCACTACCTCAACAGTCAATACACTTATGTACAGTACAGACCAAAAGGTTGGACACACCTTCTCATTCAAAGATTTTTCTGTAGTTTCATGACTGTGAAAATTGTACATTCACACTGAAGGCATCAAAACTATGAATTAACACATGTGGAATTATATACTTAACAAAAAAGTGTGAAACAACTGAAAATATGTCTTATATTCTAGGTTCTTCAAAGTAGCCACCTTTTGCTTTCATTGCTGCTTTGCACACTCTTGGCATTCTCTTGATGAACTTCAAGAGGTAGTCACCGGAAATGGTTTTCATTTCACAGGTGTGCCCTGTCAGGTTTAATAAGTGGGATTTCTTGCCTTATAAATGGGGTTGGGACCATCAGTTGTGTTGTGCAGAAGTCTGGTGGATACACAGCTGATAGTCCTACTGAATAGACTGTTAGAATTTGTATTATGGCAAGAAAAAAGCAGCTAAGTAAAGAAAAACGAGTGGCCATCATTACTTTAAGAAATGAAGGTCAGTCAGTCCGAAAAATTGGGAAAACTTTGAAAGTGTCCCCAAGTGCAGTTGCAAAAACCATCAAGCGCTACAAAGAAACTGGCTCACATGAGGACCGCCCCAGGAAAGTAAGACCAAGAGTCACCTCTGCTTCTGAGAATAAGTTTATCCGAGTCACCAGCCTCAGAAATCACAGATTAACAGCAGCTCAGATTAGAGACCAGGTTAATGCCACACAGAGTTCTAGCAGCATACACATCTCTACAACAACTGTTAAGAGGAGACTTTGTGCAGCAGGCCTTCAAGGTAAAATAGCTGCTAGGAAACCACTGCTAAGGACAGGCAACAAGCAGAAGAGACTTGTTTGGGCTAAAGAACACAAGGAATGGACATTAGACCAGTGGAAATCTGTGCTTTTGAAACAACATGGCTTCCACAGCATCTTGCAGCGGCATGCTATTCCATCCGGTTTGCGTTTAGTTGGACCATCATTTATTTTTCAACAGGACAATGACCCTAAACACACCTCCAGGCTGTGTAAGGGCTATTTGACCAAGAAGGAGAGTGATGGGGTGCTACGCCAGATGACCTGGCCTCCACAGTCACCAGACCTGAACCCAATCGAGATGGTTTGGGGTGAGCTGGACCGCAGAGTGAAGGCAAAAAGGCCAACAAGTGCTAAGCATCTCTGGGAACTCCTTCCAGACTGTTGGAAGACCATTTCCTGTGACTACCTGTTGAAGCTCATCAAGAGAATGCCAAGAGTGTGCAAAGCATTAATCAAAGCAAAAGGTATCTACTTTGAAGAACCTAGAATATAAGACATATTTTCAGTTGTTTCACACTTTTTTGTTAAGTATATAATTCCACATGTGTTAATTCATAGTTTTGATGCCTTCAGTGTGAATGTACAATTTTCATAGTCATGAAAATACAGAAAAATCTTTGAATGGGTAGGTGTGTCCAAACTTTTGGTCTGTACTGTACATAGAAATTTTTGACACTTTCTCTAATTCCATTGAAAGAGTATATATTCGGTAATAATTTATTTTTCAGGATGATGACATAGTGTCACAGGGTTACCACGACAGTGTGGAGCCAGAAGACTGCAGCGTCTGATTGCTCCTACTTTGGAACAGAGAAGAATCACTTCTCCATTTTAAATGTGTTTATTTCTTCTGGCAGAACAAGGCTTTAAAGCTGAGCTTGGTTAACCATTCCTTTTCCCTTTATAATTTGGGCTCTGATACAAATCCTTGCCAGAGCTAGCATTTGCTGCATGGCTAACAGAGGCAGAGGAGTTCTTATGAGAAGAAGAGTTGGAGGAGTTATCAGTGACTGTTGCTTGGTTTGTAAGTGTGGTAATTCCTTATCCTTCGCTATTTTGGTTTATTCCTCTACCTTCACACTCCGGTGTATTCCTTTGTTATATGTGAGTGAATATTTTGTATGCTTGGAGTTTTCTGTTAACCCTTGTTTGTCTTGCCATGTTTGTTGAGTTGGTGTACTACAGTGCACAGTAGCGCCCCTCTTCCCCATGTGGGGAAGAGAACAGACGGAGGGCTAACTCAGGAGATAAGGTAAGGGCGGAGCCCCTGGCATCTTCACCTTCGGAAGTATCCCGGGAGTAGAGCAAGCTAGGGCACCCCCTAGTGTTAGGGACAGGGAAGGAGCCCTGGTCTCGGGTCACCTGACAGCTGTATTGTGACACATAGGCAGCAATCCTGCAGGATCACTATATGATTGAAAGTTGTGCTGAATATTAAATGGCACCTGTCTCCTCCAGAAACACTATTAGCCTGCTTATATAGTGGCAATCTGCAGGTAAATAGTATAAAAATAAAGTCTGGCTGTTTTACTGGAACTGTGCTACAGGGAGAAGCATGTTATATTTTCTCTGCAGCCACTCGATTTCAGTCATAGGAAGGGTGCAAGGAGCAGTTACACATAAATAAATCATATAAGAGTATTTAACCTAAGGCAGTCAAAGTCCCTAGATCAGGGATGTCAAACTCTAATACACAGAGGGACAAAATTAAAAGTTTGGACAACGTCACAGTCCAACCTTGATATTTATTAAAAAAAAGGTCTACAATTGGGTAAGTTTTCCTTAACATCAAATATAACGATTAATTTATTCATATGGAAACAAACTGTTCATGGTACAACCCCTTTTAAAAGTACATTATAATTAATAGGTCTGAAAATAAAATACTGGAATAATATATGTTATGTAACAGCAGTAAAAAGAATATGGCCCTATTGCACAATTTAAATAGTATAACAAAGGATAAAAAAACCTTGAAAAATACAGATAATCAAGTATGATTCAAACAAAAGTGCCCCCCCAAACACAGTGAATTCCTCCACAGTACCCGCAACACGCACGGTATGATGACTCTGTTGTACCCCCCCAATCGCCCCTGACAAAGAACGGTGACCCCTCACAGTATGATTCTCCAACTGTAAATTCCCACACAGCCCTCCATACAGTATAATGGCCACAAAAAGTGCTTTCAAGTATAATGGGCCACACATAGTGCTCTATTAGGTATAATGGCCCCATAAGTGCTTCATACTGTATAATGGGTCCTATACAGTGCTCCATACAGTATAATGGCCCCACATAGTGCTCGATACAGTATAGTGGCCACAAAAAGTGCTACATGCAGTATAATGGCCTCACAAACATAGTGTGCCATACTGTATTATGGCCATCACATATCGCTCCATACTGTATAATAGCCCTACATAGTGCTCTATACAGTATGAAGGGCCCCACATAGTGCGACATACAGTCATGGCCAAAGTTTTGAGAATGACACAAATATTATATTTTCACATGATCTGCTGCCCTCTCGTTTTTATGTGTGTTTGACAGATGTTTTTATCACAGACAGAAAAATAATTGTAAACATATGAGTAACAAAAGCTTATACTGACAGTTAGAATGAGTTAATGCAGCAAGTCAATATTTGCAGTGTTGACCCTTCTTCTTCAGGACCTCTGCAATTCTCCCTGCATGCTTCAATCAACTTCTGGACCAAATCCTGACTGATAGCAGTCCATTCTTGCACAATCAATGCTTTCATTTTGTCAAAATTTTTAGGTTTTTCTTTGTCCACCCGTTCTTGTGATTGACACAAGTTCTCAATGGGATTAAGATCTGGGGAGTTTCCAGGCCATGGACCCAAAATCTCTATGTTTTGTTCCTGAGCCATTTAGTTATCACCTTTGCTTTATGGCAAGGTGCTCCATCATGCTGGAAAAGGCATTGTTGATCGCCAAACTGCTCTTGGAGGTTGGGAGAAGTTGCTCTTGGAGGACATTCTGGTACCATTCTTTTTCATGGCGTGTTTTTAGGCAATGTGAAGAGCCGATTCCTTGGGTGAGAAGCAACCCCCACTGAAAGGTTTCAGGATGGTTAACAGTTGGATGAACAAGACTGGTGGTAGGCTCACCTGTCTTTTCCGAATGAGGCGTTTTCCTGATGTCCCAAAATCGAAAAGGGGTTCATCAAGAAAATAACTTTACCCCCCGCCTCAGCAGTCCACTGCGTACCTTTTGCAGAATATCTCTGTCCATGATGTTTTTTTCTGGAGAGAAGTGGCTTCTTTGCTGCCTCCCCTTGAGCCAGGCCTTGCTCCAAGGTCTCCGCCTCACAGTGGCGCGATGCCTCACACCTGCCTGCGCCAATTTCCCGAGCAAGCTTGACTGTGGTGCCCGATCCGCAGCTGAAACACTTTTAAGAGATGGTCCTGGCGCTTGTGGGCTTTCTTGGGCGCCCTGAAGCCTTTTTTTGCAACAATGGAACCTCTCTCCTTGAAGTTCTTGATGATGCGATAGATTGTTGACGAGGTGCAATTTTTTAGCTGCGAATCTTCCCTGTTTGGCCTTTTTGTGCATTGCAATGATGACTGCAATTGTTTCTTTGAGATAACCTGGTTAACAGAAGGAAACAATGA
>JARQOD010000002.1:278275500-278292478 GCA_033576555.1 Oophaga sylvatica | reverse complement strand
CATATCTCCCATTGCCCAGATTATCCCCCCATATGTTCCCCCAGTTTATCCCCCCATATGCTCCAATTATCCCCCTTTATTTTCCCAAAAATTTAATCCCCCATAATTCCACATTTTAAAAATTCCCCCTATGCTCCATTACCCCAAAAGTTCCACAGATTATCCCCCCAAAAAGCCCATTTAGCCCCCTTTTTTCCCAAAAATTACCCCCCAAATTTTCCCCCCGATTACCCCCAATGTTCCACAGATTATGCCCCCATAGCTGAAAATTTTATGCCCGAATGCCCCATAGTATAGGCCTATTGCTCCCTGCAAAAAAAAAAAATGACATATCACCTCCGTCGCGGGGGCCAGGCCCGGGGTTTTCCTGAGCAGGTTTTCCCCCGGGGCACGCAGGGGGAAGGTGCTGGGCACCGCTAGTTTCGGGAAAACCCCCACCTGAGATATTTACCTGCCTCTCTCCCCCGCTGCACGTTTCCGTCCTCGTCTAAACTCCGGGGGTGTGATGATTTTCAGGGGGGGGCGACCCACTAATGAGTCATCGCGCCCGGTGCCTAATCTTCACAGCCAAGGATAGACGGGACGCAGGTGCAGCGTGGAACGGGACAGGTAAATGTCGCTTACCCCCCCCCCGGCGGTCTCGCAGCCTCTTCTCTTCTCCCGGCGCTCTCCCCCACTCTTCAGTCCTACAGCTTTCAGTGGAGTTTTTTAAATTCAAAAAAGGATATTTTTGATTTTTTAAAGGGGTTGCCGGGGCCCCCTGCGGGAAGGACCCGGGAAATCGTGGGGAAGAGGGGGCGCAGAGCCCCGCGCCGAAGGGGGGAGTATGACCCCCAAACCACCCCCCCCCTCCCCCCCAAAACCCCCCCTAATCCCCCCGCGTATAAGCCGAGGGGGGGGCTTTCACCCTAAAAAATGGGCGAAAATCTCGACTTTTTACACGGTATATACGTGGGGTTTCTTCTTTTTGTTGTAAAACATTTCATTTACTTTGCTTAAGGGTTTTTGCACAATTTTTTTTTTTTTAGTTTCTTTTTCCGAAACTTTTTTTTTAAAACGCGGAAACGCATCCAACCCGCAGCACAGGCCCCACCTATGAAAACCTATGGAACCGCGGGGTTTTCTTGCACATGCTGTGGAAAAAAAAACCCGTTTTTCACTTTTTATTTTCCGCAGCATGTCAATTCTTTGCCAAACTGCAGTGTTCCGCCCCATTTTACTTGCAAATTAAAAGGCATTTCGCAGCAAAATGCAGGTCAAAAAGATCTGGGGTTTTGCGAGGTGAAATGCTGCATTTTTGGGGGGAGTGAAGGGGGTTGGGGGGGGACTGGTGCGTTTTTTGTGCGCCGGGTTGGTATCGTGAGGGGGGGGGGGTTTTGGGGGGGGTTTTGGGGGGGGGCTGGGGACCTGTTTGTGATCCCCCCCAAATCCGATGACCAAGTTCCACCCGGGGTATGTGCTACACTGCAGTACACGTTACCAAGATGGGGCGTATTTAGTCCCTCACCCCGCTAATGGTTGAATGTAAAAAAAACAAAAAAAACATAATTACAAAACACAAACATACAGAAAATTAAAACAAAACATACAAAACAACACATAACAACAACACATAAAAAAAGGGATACTTACCACCCCTTTCCCCCCATTTCCCCGTCTCCTAATAAAAAAAAATAATAAAAAAACCCATAAATTACCTTTCCGCCGTATTCCCCTTTTTAACGAGTGCCCCCCTGATGAAATTAAACCCGGGGGAACACGACTTTGGGGGGAAAGTCTGCTCTACAGGCCTCCGCGATCACTGACCAAAGGAGGGGGGCCTTTCCCCGGGGGGTATCGCCCGCCCCGGGAAAGAAAAGACTTCCCTTTTTTCATTCTTCATGGCAATGCTGGGGGGAAAAAATTTCCCCCGCAGCCTTGCCCCAAAAAATGAAAATGACCCCCCCTCCATTTAACCTGGGTTTAAAAAACCTTTTTAAAACAAGGTGACATTAATCCCTTAATTTCCCCAAATCCCCCCAGACACGGGAAAGGGGGAAAAGATGGGCTATTTGGGAAAATTTGGTGTATTTTACAGATGCCCAATTTTTTGGGTGCTGGGTGCTTTTTCTCTTCCCGGGGGGCCCCAAAATCCCCCCCCCCCTTTCCCTTTGGGGAAAGAAAATCAGCCTGCCTGTCTGGTACCCCTTTTTTTCTATAAAAATGGGGGGGCCCCCCTTTCTTTTTTTTGGGGGCCCCCCCTTTTAAAGCCAGAAAAAGGGGAGGGGGCTAAATTTTTAAGCTTCCAGGGGGGATAAACCCCCTTTTCCCCGGGGCCCAAAAAATTTGGGCCCCACCCCATCGGCTTTTCCCCCCCTGGGAAAAAAAAATTTTCGCGGGAGCCCACGCCTTTTTTTTCCCCCCTTTTTTTTTTAAATTAAAAATTGCGTGAAGATTTTGTTGGTGTCATTCCCTTTTAAATGTACCATTCTATTATTATTATATAATATCTACCCTATCTAAAATCTTTTAAACATGTATTGCAAGCCCCAAAAGCAAAGCATCACAGAACTAAGAAACATCAAGGGCATTTATCCAAAAAAGGGGAATTAACATTCACTTCTCTTTTAACAAGGAAAAAAAATTTCAACTTCCCCAAGTGACCCAACCCTGAAAGTTTTTCCAAAAATTCATTGTTACAACACCAAATTTGTACTTTCCCCCCCCTTTTCTGGCTGTTTTTTCTGCTGAAAAAGCCCAAAAATGGTACAAACTCCATACTTCTCCCTTGCACTTAATTTTCCGCTTTACCTTTTTGTTTACTATTTAATGTCCTAAAAAAAGTTTTTGGTTTTTTATTGTTGCACTGTTTTTAATACTTACGCTTTATTCCAGGGTTTGGGGCCTTTTAAACTTATCGGGTAGAAGGTGCATGCATATATTTTTACCCGGGTTTCCCTAGTCCCCTTTGATCTTTTAACCCCCCCCCCCTGGTGTGCTGGCCCCACCCCCCCAAAATTTCCCCCCAAAACCCCGCTCCCACAACCCCTCCTCCTGACCCTTTATGGGGCCCTTTTAAAAATATTTAGCATTTTTAAAAGGCTGCCCCGCAGGGTGGGGTGCAGCCCCCAAAAGCACCCATAAAGCATCACAAAAGGGCTAAGCATCAGGGAAAAACGACTTACTATGGAGTTAATGGGAAAAAAATCAGGAACCCCCCCTTTTTTTTTTTCCCCTTTTTAACCCCGTGCTTTATTTCTACCCGGTTCCCTTGCCATCCACATTCACCCCCCATTTCCCCCCCCCATCAAAGACCAAACACCCACCCCTCCATACTTCCCCTCCCCCTTTACAGCTCCCTGACCCCACCCCCCGAAAAACCCCCCGCCCATCTTGCCCATTCCCGACACTTCCCCCCCCCCGCTGCCATTCCTAGGGGGGCTTACAATTCCCCTCATTTTCCCCCATCCCAAAAAAACAGACGGGGGGGTCGGCATACCCGTCCCCCAATGCACCTTCTTCCCGGTACCCCTTAATTCCATCACTCCTTCCCTTTTTTTAGTCCCCCAACCCTCGGGGTCTTCGTCCCCTCCCCCCCAGGGGGGTTTTAAAATCGGGGCCCCGGGGTCACCCACCCAGTTCCTTTCCCCCCCTCACCCCGGCCCCGCACTTTTATGCCCCCCCCGAAATCCCAAACCCCCTTTTCCCCTTTGGGGATTTTTAAAATCCCCCCTTTTAAATCCCCCCCTTCCCCCAAACGCACCCCCGCTTCTAACACTAACCAGTTCTCAGGCCCTCACAACTTTTTAACCTGAACAAAACAAGGCCCCGGGGGCAAACCCCCCCCGTTTTTTGTCCCCTTTCAATCTCCCACCTAAATAACTCACCCCCCTTTCCCCTTTTTTGGGTACAACATTCTTCCTTTTTGTCACAAATTTCCCGCCCACCCCAAACAAACCCCCCAAACCCACCCCACATTTAGAAAAACTACCCCAACCCCTTAAAACCCCAACACTTTTAAAACCCCCACATTACCTTTTTCCCCCTTCCTCTTTTTCCCCCCCGACTGGGTTTATCCTACAGTGACACTTTTAAAAAGCATCCTTTTACCCGCAGCCCCCCACCCTCAGAACTTCCAAACACAGAGTAAAACAGCCGGGGGACATGCAAACTTTAACTTCTCTAGCATGCTCTAGGGGGGGAACGCCTATGGAGAAAAACCCCACACCAGAAGACTTCACCACTTTTTAAAAATTTTGGTTTAAAAAAATATAAGCCTTTCCCCTTTACCTTCCCCAAAAAGACCTCCTTCACCCCCCTGTCCTCACTAGCCAAAACCCAAAAAACTTTTTGAAAATTTTCACTCCCTCCTCAGCCAAAAGCCAACCCCCCATCCCCCAAAACTTTGTGTGATGACCGGGGCCCCCCACTTTATAGAAAAAATAGAAAAACCTCAGGAAATTGCTCCCAACCCCCTTTAAAGGGGGGACCCCAAAAAACAACATCGCAAAAAGGGATCGCCCAAAAAAAATCAAAAAATTTTCATCCGTTAGCGATGTTGTTGTTTTGGCATCTGTCGCGAGGGCCCCCCTCTGAATCCGCGTGATCTCGCTCGCCGGGGGAATCGCCGGGGCCCTTTTTAAAACGTCGGCGCTCCCGGGTAAGTTTTACGCTGGTGGGCCCCTTTTTTCTTACGTTTAGCGGTACTTTTGTACCGCTAAAGTCGTTAAGGAGATCGCTAACCGCGTAGCGTCCTTAACGATATCGCTAATTAAGCCGCACTCAGCGATATATAAACAATCCCCTAGCGATCACATTATATGCGTCGTTAACTTATCGCTACGGATTGTTTATGTGGCAGTACCTTAAGTGCTGTGACTCCCATCCCTCCCTGCATTTCCCCTGGCTCATTTTCCATATTTTGATCCCATCACAAAGAAGAAGTCTCCCGACTCCTCTCTCCTCTCGTCCATCTACATGCATACCGACCCCATCCCCTCACATCTCCTCCGTCTCTCTCATCATTGTCACAACTCACCTAACTACAATCTTTAATCTCTCCCCTCTCCTCTGGCATTTTCCCATCCCCTTCAAACACTTAATCGTTACTCCATTACTAAAGAAACCACTCTCGACCCATCCTGCACAAACAGCTACAGACCGTCTCCAATCTCCCCTTCATCTCTAAACTTTTGGAGCGCCTAGTCTACTCCCCCGCCTTACCCTTACCTCTCCACTCACTCCCTCCTAGACCCTCACAGTCCGGCTTCCGCCCCCTACATTCGACTGAAACTGCACTTATCAAAGTGCCAATGACCTTCTGACAGCAAAACGTAACAGTAACCACTCTCTGCTCATTCTTCTCGACCTTTCTGCAGCTTTCGACACGGTTGACCACCGTCTCCAACTCTCTAGGCTCCAGTCACTAGGCATTAAGGACACTGCTCCTCTTGGTTCTCTTCCTATCTTTCTGACCGCTCCTTCAGTGTTTTGTTCTCTGGCTCCATGTCATCTCCTCTTCCTCTCGCTGTCGGGTACCTCAGGGCTCAGTCCTTGGCCCCCTCTTTCTCTCTCTACATGGCCCCAATTGGACAGACCATCAGCAGATTTGGCTTTCAGTACCATCTTTATGCTGATGACACACAACTATATACGTCATCCCCCGACCTTACCCCCGCTGTACTACAGAACACCAGTGACTGTCTGTCCGCAGCCCTCCAACATCACATCCGCTCTCTATCTGAAACTCAACCTCTCAAAAACTGAACTTCTGCTCCCGCCGTCTACTAACCTCCCTAAAATCTGACATTTTCCCTCTCCGTGGACGGCACCATAATAACACCCCGGCACAGGCACGCTGTCTGGGTGTTATGTTTGACACCAATCTCTCCTTTACCCCCATATACACTTGAGTCGCCCTCCAGAGCAATGGGAACTCGGATCTGAGCCTATAGACTACTATGGGGATGTCACGGTAGCTGCAGCTCGGTCCGTGGCCCTGGGCTCTCACTATAAATGGGGAAGTATTTACAGGGGATTAATGTTCGTGTAGTTTGTCGTGACGCCACCTGTAGTAACTGGTCAGGGTGACCAGCGCTGCTGTGCAGTCCTCTGGAAGGGAGTGGTGTTGTGCAGCTAGATGATAATCTTCTACAGGTAAGACTGTGTCCTCCCAAGGCAATAGATGTAAGATAAATTAATGGTGCAGAGAGATGTAGCAGAGGGGAGTGTGCGTCGCTGGAAGAATCAGGGAACAGTTCTGTTGCAGTTTCAAGGTTTTACTCACAGTCTGTTTGTTCCTTACAGATGCCAGCCGGCGCTGTGTCCTTCCAGTGAGTAGTCCAGCAACCCTCAGGAAAATTGGTCACACTTCCAAAGACTCCCTTTATGTTCCTTTTCCGGCCATTGCTTGGTGCTACACTCCTTACTCCTTCTGCACCCGCCACCACAGAGCCCCGGTTGAGGTAGTATTAGGCCCTTTCAGTTCCAGACCAGACCGGTGGTGTACAAGCCACTCAGTATGAAGGTTCCAGACGTACTTGACCCCTAAGCTTCCTCCCGGTGAATTATGGTGGTTAGTGGCCCTTGAAGAATCCCACTATTCTCGGTGTTACCAGTGGAGGTGAACTTCCCACTGGTCTAGGGACCGTTCCCCGATGTTCGCCTGGTCCTCCTTCTCTATGGCTGTGACTTGTGAGATCGCCTCTGCCCAGGACCGTTCGCTCTCTCCCGCACGGCTCCCTGAGATGAACTCAGAGGAGCAGCAGGCCAGGCCATTACCCACTCACTGCCTGCCTGTCTCTAAACTGTAACTCTCTAAACTCACAGGAGGCCTTGAGCTGCCTAACCCCTCCCATCCATCTAGCTACACCGTGTTCTAACCACCTGAATTAGGCCATCCTCCCTCAGGGTCCACCTACACTCAGCTAGCATGGTGAATGTGATGGATGCAGTGGTTGGAGTCAATGGGGTGTTCCCTCCTTAACTGAGAGTCAGGTGTCACACCGCGGGTGCGATGCAACATCTCTGTGGCACTGGACCCTCAGGGCGCCACACACTCTCTTGCCCACCTTCTTTCTTTCACCTAAAGAACATCTCTAGAATCCGCCCTTTTCTCACCATGGAAACAACAAAAACCCTCACTGTCGCATTGATCCATTCCCGCCTGGACAACTGTAAAGCTCTATTAATTGACCTCCCCCTTACTCGACTATCCCCCTCTCCATCCACACTTAATGCAGCAGCCAGGATCATCCATCTGGCTAATCGGTACTCGGACGCGTCTGCTCTTCGCCAGTCCTTACACTGGCTGCCCATTCATTATAGGATCCAATTCAAAGTACTTGTTCTCACCCACAAGCTCTCCACATTGCAGCACCCCCTACGTCTCCTCCCTCATTTCTGTCTATTGGCCTAACCGACTGCTGCTCTCTGCAAAACAACCTTCGACTAACCTCTGCACTAATCCGTACCTCCCACTCCCAACTCCAAGACTTTCTCCCGCGCTGCGCCAACTTCTGGAATTCTCTACCCCAAGAAATTAGGACCATCCACAATTTGCATAGTCTCAGGTGTGTAGCCCAGCTGCGCTTGGTGCCACATGTTACCCTGGAGGATGCATGGAAGGTAATTCACAATCACCCGATATCATTCACACTTCACATTTCCTGGTGCCACCAGAGGGAGCCCTTTAGATTACGCAGGTATCTAAGGGTGTGGAGATAGAGCAGTAGACAGTCTACTGAATTAGCTATCGTTGGTGTTACCTCAGAACAGCAGAACATCTCAGAACGGCAGTTACCTCAGATGAGACTAGTCCTGTGTCAGAGCGTGTTGGAGAGCAGACAAGCTGGTTACCTCAGACATGCTGAGAGGGAAAAACTAGCCAAAAGAAAGACTTATCTGAAAGCCTGAGGACTTCAGCAAACACTCAGCTTATATCGTGGAGTCCAGTGTAGTGGAAAGGATTGCCACTTAGTCTGGTCAAGTTTGAGTCCACTGAAGTCCAACAGCGAGCGTTTCAGAAAGTAAGCGTGCCGACCTTGGAGAGCGGTGAAGGGAAGAAAGCTGACATCTGCTGCTTGTGCTTATGTTAAACGTGTGAGTAGGACGACAGGCAAGTGGAAAAAGAGAAAGAGAGTGACTGAGGAGAAATAGCAACGATAGCTTACCTCCACTCTGCACTACTGGACACCGGGTCCGAGCTTGCTAGTACCTTCACGGCTAGTAGGAAAAACCGGAGACCCTGCTGGACTTCAGGTCACAGAGGGGCCCAACAGTGCTGGTACGTAACCGGGGTCAGGAAGAACAGGAGTCTAGCAGGACGCTGCAGATAGAGACTTAGTTCTGTCCAAAAGAAGGCTCCACCACAATGTCAGCCGGGCGTAGCTGTTTCACACGGAGTTAGGCTTTGTTTCATGCAAGTCAGAAACTCACACATATGAAGACGTAAGGAGGCCCTACACCTACTCAGTGATTACTGGACGTGCATCCTCCACCCTGAGCAGCTTCCCGGGACGTGCCTGCAAATATCACCAGTTAAGGTACAGAAAGAGACTGTCTTGTGTGTGTCTGCCTATTGAACCTGCACCCTGCACCGCCATATACCTCGAGGGATCAGTCTTACCTGAGGGAGACTTAACACCTTGCTGCCCAGTAACAACCCCTCAGAGATTCACCCTGCAGCGCTTGTCACCCTGATCGAAACCACAGGTGTCGTCACGAACATTTCTATAAATCTACAATCCCCTGTAAATATTCCCCTTTAGTGAGCGCCCAGGGCAACGGACCAAGCCGTGCTACCCGTGACATCCCCCAGTGAAGTGAACTGGCTCGGTGCCGAGTACCCCAAGCCCTGTACGTTGCGACTCACAGCACTCCCTGTGCAGATTCAGGCGGTTTGCTCTCGGGATAATTTCTGATGACTGCTGGAGGAGAGACAGTATCTTGTACCATTCGTATTGAGAGGGATCCCGACAAGCCCCATTTAAATGACATACTGGACCGTATCCTGAGTTTCAGAGCTGTAAGTCCCCGGTATGTGGGCTCGTCACCGGTTGACAAGACGTTGAACCGTGTTTTCCCGTGATTGTTTGGCGCCGAAGATTTTGGGACTGGCTGCAGCCGATGCAAATTAAATGCCTGAGTAGAGACTCACCTCAGGTTAACGATACGATAGTAATAGATACCCGGGTATCCCCAGATTAAGTTTTTATGAACTTCTGCTATTTTTATATGTATTGCTATTATGGGTTTTGAACAGTTTATACTCAGTGTGCCATCCCAGGGGGTCCCATAATACCAACTCAACCGATTTACACCTGTTTTCTTAGTACCTGGTTTGACCTTTTGGACAGGTAACATTTATTCCAAATCTCTGTGTAACACACTCAAAGCGGCAACTTTGGGATTGGCACATTGATTTCAGCTCTGGCTGAGTGAGTGTAATTAATGAGGGAATTTCAGTCTGTTTTCTTCGATACTAGATCTCACTTAACCTGTCATTTTAGTAAAGACAGTATTGTTATTTCTGCCTCAGTCTCCGTTTGTGACCCACTGGATCTTATTCGGACCTCTGGTCTCTACACCCACATATGGGTTATTAGTGTACTTAGTAGAAATTGCAAAATAAATTGCAGGGTCAAGTTCCTCCAGTTATCCTTGTAAAATTTGAAATGTTGGGGTTAAAGCAACATTTTTGGAGAAATAAAAAACCTAATTTTTCATTTATGTGTCTCAATGTTATAACATTCCATAAATCACCTGTTGTTTTAAAATGCTCACTACTCCCCTAGACAATTCCTCAAGGCATTCAGTTTCCAAACTGGGGTCACTTTTGGGGGGACTTCTGCAATTTGGCCCATTGGGGTCTCTCAAAATGGACATGATGTTCACAGTCTGTTCCAGCAAAAATTGTGTTCCAAAAGTCAATTCATGCTCCTTCCTTGCTGAGCCTTGCCAGGTACCCAAACATCAATTTCCAACCTCATGTGGGGTATCGTTGTAGGCTGTAGAGCCAGGAGGGATTAAAATCCTTGCACTCACATATTTAACAACCGCTGGCAGAGGCCCTGATTCCAGCAATGAATCACTTACTGGGCTATTTGCTACAGTTTTGATAAAATCACTGCTTTTCCTGCTGAACATTTACCACTTCACTGAATGCTGAGCTGTGTATAGGTCTGCCTACACAGCTGAACGGAAAACGTTCTGCCTATGCGCAGTGTACCCAGAAAGCTGCCAATCAGTAGTGGGGACGGGGTTTATACAAAGCTCATGAATATAGGTTTACTCATTTTCAGTGACAGCTCAGAAAGAAGGAGAATTGCACACAAGAAATTCGATATAAAAATACAAACATTTTTTTTAACAATTTTAAAAAAAAATAGCATAGAAGAAAATAGCGGGGAAAAACCCCCAAACGGAGTGGAACCACAAAAGTACCAGGTAAAGAAAGATTGGGCCCAAACCCCCTTTTAAATGCACAAAACAAAAACAAAAAAAATAACAAAATGCCACTAACCGAATCAGGGACTTTTTTGAGTTTTAAAAAAACCCCAAGGAAAAGGGATTTTATAAAAAATAGAAAAAGGGGGAAGTTTACGCCAATCTAAAAAACTAAATACTGAATGTGCGCCCAATTTAAAAATTGGTGAACGCATCCCAAAAACCCAGTGGTCCCAAACCCCCCCCCAACCGTTTTTTGGGCGCTGTGCCTTCTTCGGGGAAAAGGCATATTTGTCTTTAGATTGGGTACAATTCCCTTAACTATTGTTAAAAAACTCCCCCCCCCTTGGGGTTAAAGACTCAAAAACCCCCTTTTGAAAACGGTTTTAGTGGCTTTTTTTAAATTTAAGGGTTTGTTTTTTTTTTTATGTGCATTAATGTTTTTGGCACAAATTTTTTTTAACTTCCGGGTTTTTTTTTTTGGGTTTTTTCCCCTCCTTTTGGGGGGGTTTTCCACCCATTTTTCTCAAAATGCTTTTTTTTAATTTTTGTTCAATAAAAGGGTTTTTTAATTTTTTTCCGAATTCTTGTGTGCAATTCCCTTTTTGAGCTGCCCATATTTTTTTTGCACTGAATTTATACTTAGGCACCTTGGTAAAAAATGTATCTCACTGATAGGTGCTGCCTTTTTTTTTTAAAATATCATTTTTAGGATAACTCTGCGATAAAATAAAAAAATTTTATAAAAAAAACAGAAAAACAGAAAAATTTAAATAACACATTACGGGAAATTTGGGGTTCAATAAAATTATTTTTCTCTTAGATTAGGGGCCAAAAAGGGGGTTGAAAATTTTTCCCAATAACTCCAGAAAAAGGGGCCGGGCGTCACCCCCCGGCGCCCCCGGGCTTTTTCCCCGGGGGCCCTGGAAAGGGGGGGCCCACTCACAGTCGGGGACCCGGCTGCGGGGGGGCCGGTCCCTGGCCATACCGGGCCCCCATGCCTCAGCAGAGAAAGGGGCCCCAGTGAGGAGGGTGATATTTCATTTTTTATTTTTTTTTTTTGGGGGCGCAAAGGGGGGAACCATCTTTAGGGGCCCCTAACATGAGTATCATATTTTGGGGCCCATCATATTTTTGGGAGCAACATAAAAGGGGCCTCATACACGGGGAGCTCATAAAGAAGCATTACAAAAGGGCCTATACCACTGAAGCAAAATTTTTTGGGGGCCCCTTTTTAAAATAGGAGCATTACATGGGCCAATCATACACGGGAGCATCAAGGGGGGGCCCAAAAAAATAGGGAGCATTAAAAGGGGACCCTAATAACTGGAGCACATATGTGCGCCCCCCCACCACAATTGTTTTTAAACCGGGGAAAAAATGGGGTACTCAGACCCGACCCGGGGGAAGTTATGGGGGTTTTGTCACAGGTACTGTGGCTCGGCCCGGGGGCCCGGGCGGCCCGGCGAAAGGGTTGGGGGATTTTTACGGGGGGGTAGATTTTTTGTAAGTTCGTGAGCCCCTGTTTTTTCTGGTAATTAGTACCAGCCTCGTAGATCTCTGAGGGGGTGGTGAGGAGCTAATTTCGGGTCCCCCCACAGGGGGGAAATGGGGGCCCCCAAAATCAAAGGAGTTTTTTTAAGTCAATGCAGAAAAAAACACATTTACAAAGGGGGGCGTCTTTCCTCCTTTACTTGCAAGATGTTTTTGGGTTCCCCGGGGGGGGGCGGGTCCAAGGGGGTTCTTGAGAGGCAAACGGGGCAATTTTTGGGCCTCCTTTAACCCCAATAAAAAAAAATTTTTTTAAAAAAACCCCCTGAAGCTATTTCCCCCCAAAACTCCCCCGCTAATCTTTAGCTGTACCTGCCCAGTCAGTTAGTTTTTGGGGCCTTCCTGGGAAGGACTAATTCTATTTTGTCCTGCAAACTCCAAATTTTTTACTCCCCCCCACCCCATTTTTGAACACTAAAAGGGCTTGTCTCCCCCCCCTGGGCCCGGGGAGTTTCCCCGGTTTTTATCACCGTCCCCGAAACAACGGACCCCTTTGGTCCCCGTGCCCGGGGAAAAATTTTGGGGCTTTGCAATCCTGTAGCAAATCTTATAATCCCTTGCCTTTTGGGGCCCTTTCCCCCCCTGGTAACATAAGCCCCAAAAAAAACCAAAAGGGGCCCGGGGGGGTCACTTCTTTTTCCCTTTTCCCTTTCCCAAAAAAGTTAGCCACAGATGCTCATTATAAAGGGGAGGGCAAAGTCTCAAACCCCGATCCGCCCCTTTGACGGGGGTTTTAAGACTTTCCTGCAATATTTTTTTTTTTTCCCCCAGTAAATGTTGAAAGGTTTACGCTCTGATAAAAGGTGTTTTCCCAAAAAACCTAACCAACCCCAAAGTATTTAAATGGTGAAAAAGCGGGGTAGACCCTTTCCCCCCCCCCCCAAAAAGCTTCTCACAAAAAAGTCTAGACTCTACTCCAACGTCCTCACTGCCCCCAAAAACGAACTAGACTCATCACCTAACCCTACTCCCCCGGCCCCTCCCTCAATTTTACTCCACTACCCTAGGGGTTTTCTATGTGTGGGCATTTTTGGATATTTAGCATTAAACTGCCGTTTGCCATACACCTCCCCCCTACTGGTGTCCTTCCACCCGGGGTACAATTTTTCCCCCTGGTAAACGACACAAACCCCCGGGGGGGGAAAATACAAAAAACATTTTGTTTATGCAATAAAATTGAACAAAACATCTTCCCCCCCCCGGGGGGAGGGGGCTTTTAAAGTTTGCAAATTTTTTAGAAAAAACAAAAAGTACAAAAACATTCAAAAAAAAAATATACAATAAAATTTTGAAGGACCCCCCCCCAAAACCTCAACGGGGGCCCCGGGGGGCGCAGGACGCCGATTCAGACCTCACTCGGGCCCACCATAGGGGTTTTTTTTTTTCAGAGGTGTTATAAGGGGTTTTTTAAAAACCCAAGATAGGGCACCGAAGCGCAAAATTTACAAAAAAATTCGGGGTTTGCATGGGTCCTTAACCCCCCCAAATCCTTTTTTTAAAAAAGACACTTTTAAAATTAAATGCATTATAAAAGTGCAACTGTTTTTTTATTTTTAAATTTTCCCCCCGGGGGGGTTCTAAAATTTTAAAAAATATATTTTACTAAAAAAACCTGTAAAAATTTTTTAAAAACCAATTTTAAACTTTTTGCTTTTTCTTTTGGTAGACCCCATGGGGGTTTCCCCCCCTTTTTTTACTACAAATTATCTTCAAATTTTACACCTTCCAAAAAAATCTTTCACCCCGGGGCTGGAATGATGAAATTTAGCCCTAACCCCCAAGGGCCACAAATAAATGTCTCATCGGGGGCGGGGCGCGCAGTCCGGGGGCCCCAAACCTAAAGGGGGGCAAGGTTATCTCTCCCCGGGGAAAACCCATTGTTTCCCCCTCACATCAACGATAAAACCCCCGGGGCGGGTTTTTGGGGATCGGACTGGGTGCTTTTGCGATGGGGGGGGGGTTTTTTAAAATTGCGATGAACTCTGGGTCGTTTTTTTGCGATATTTCCCAAGGTCCCTGTTTGAACGGAAACGGACCGTGGTAATGGGGACGGTACCTGCTGGGGAGGGGCCCGGGGGACGTTTGGTACATTCAGGGAACCCCCCCTTCATCCCCAATCCCGGGCGTAAGGGACAAAAACCCCGTTTGCTAATCCCCCCCGGGTTTTCCCCTTTGGGGGCAGGGGTTCAAACTCCCCCCTGCGACAAAGACCGTGGGTAGACCCCGGTTCACGGATAAACCCCACCCCTTTTCCGGAGCGGAAAACCTTTTTCCACACCCCCGGGGGCCCCCGCCGCGGTTCCCTAAGGTACCTTTGTCGCAGGGACAGTCCCCCTTGTCGCAATCAGTCCATATTGTCGCGGCCCGGTTTTTCGATTTCCCCCGCTTTTCCCCTCCGCTGACCCTCTTCTTTTCCCCCTCAGCCCGCCATTCTTGTTCCCACGGGGGGGTGTAGCGGTCATGGGGGCGCGCCATTTCTCCCCCCCCAAAAAATTTTTTTGTGGGGGGACCCCCCCCTCCGGGGCCCCCCCCCGGGGGCCCCGATAATTTCTGGGGCCTCTTGGCCGGGGGGGCGTTCCGGGATTGGCTGTACCCCCCCCCCTTTCCCCGCCCCCCCCGCTTCCCCGGGGGGGGGGGGAAAACGGTATTTTTGGGGGGCGCCTCCGTTTGCCCCCCTTTTCCCCCGGGGGCAGCAGATTTTTTTAAAAGTACTTTGGAATCGGGGGGTTCGTTGGGGGGAAAGGGGCGCCGTGTTCGTTAGTTGCCCTTCAAAATTTAAAAGGGGGCGTCTCTAAATCTCCTCCACCCGGGTTGCCATCTTCTTTAGGCGTGCTTCTCCTCCAAATTTTCTAGCAAGCCTGTGCATGGGGATGGGAAAGACCCCGATGCCGATGGCACTTGGCGGGGGAAGGGGGCCCCGCCTTCCCCCCCCTCCCCCCCTGGGTGGGCCCCCCCCCTTTCCCCCATCATGCCCCCGAAATTCTTTCTTCCTTTTTTGCGGAGACATCCGGTCCCCTTTTTCCCTTGGGGGGGGGGTTTGCGTCCCCCCCCTCCTCGCGGGGGGAAAGGGGGAAAGGAGGGGGACCCCCTTTCGAGGAAAACCGAGTTGTAATAGCCTTGGGGGGGCAGGCCCTTTTCTTCCCCGCCACAGGGGGGAACGCCCACGGGGTACCCCCCCTTCTTCCCAGCGCCTGGGGCGCGAATATGGCGCAAAAAGGCGATTTTTGGGGGCCCCCAAAATGCAAAAGTCCTTTTTTTCCCCAAAAAAAAGTCCTTAAAGGGACACAGGCTCCAATTTCGCGAGTTTCGCATTTCCCTTTGGACGCCAAAGTTTGTCGACCCCCACCCCAATTTTGGGGGGACCAGGCAATGGGGGGATCAGAGCCGAGGGCCCCTGGAAGTCATGGGGGGGTTTTTTTTAAGGGGTGTTTTTGGGTCGGGGTGCCCGGCGGTCTTGGGGGAGTTGGGGAAAAAAATTTTTTGGGGGGGATTTTGACATTTTGGACCCACCTGAGTATTCTGGAATTAGTACCACGTGTGTAGATCTCTGAGGGGGGGGTTTGGAGCAGTTTCGGGGGGGGCCCCACCCGGGGGGGGTTTTCCCCCCAAAAAATAAAAAGGAGTTGTGAAGTCAAAAAACGATAAAGAAAAACATCTCCCCAAACGGTCAGCGTCTTTTTCCCTACCCCTTTTTTGCAAGATGTTCAGGGAGGTCCCCGGGGGCTGACCCCAAGGGGAGGAAAATTGAGACGGCAGCTGGACAAGTTTTGGGGGGCCCCCTTTAACTCCAATAAAACGGAAAACCACCAAGCGTAGTTCCCCAAATCCCAGAAAAATTTAGCGTCCTGCCCTCAGCTTAAATTTTTTGGGCCTTCCTGTGAAGGAGCTGAAAATTTTTTTTTGTCCTGCAGAAAAAACCCAAATTTTTTACCCCCCTCCCCTTACGTACATATAAGGGGTTGTCTGGGCCCGACCTAGGGTCCGGTAGATTCCCGGTTTTTCCCATCACCGTGCCTGAAACAACCCTGACCCTTTTTTCCCCCCGTGACCGGGGGGGAAGGCTGGGCTTTTGCAAACTGTAGCACTAAAACTTTTCAATCCCCTTGCTTTTCCCCCTTGTCCAGCTGGTAAAAAAGCACCAAACTAGCCAAAGGGTCGAGAGTCATTTTTTTCCCTTTTCCTTTTTTTTAAAAATTAGCCACAGATGCTCAGTTATACGGCAGGAGCCCGTCCTTTTTCCTGATACCCCTTAGGGCGGGGTTGAAGACTTCCCCTTTCAAAACTTTTTTTTCCCCATATTTTTTGAGAAGGTGATACAGCCTTTTTTAGACTAAGGTTTTTTGGGGGGGGAAATTCCCCAAAAAACCCAAAACCCGACTCCCCGTTGAAACTGGGAAAAAACGGCAGACTCTTTCCCCTCCAAACTCTTCTCACAAAGAATCTAGACTCTTTTCTCACACTCCCCACTGTTTCCCAAAACAGGAACAGACCCTCACCTAACAAACCCCTACCTGACCACTTCCCTCTAATATCCCACTACCCTAGGGGGGTGTCAGTGGTGCAGTTTAAAGGAAAAATTTTTATTAAAAGCCGCTCCCTACACTTTTTCCCCGGGGACTTGGGGGTTTTTTACCACCAGGTAAACACTAATGTCCAATTTTTTATGAACATTTTTAAAAAACCCTCTGGGAGAACATCATATAGGGGGCCCCCAAAAAACTGGAGCTCATATGGGCCCATTTTATTGGGGAAAAACAAAATTGGGGGCCCCTTTATATTTGGGAAAATCGTATGGGCCCATTATATATGGAGCTCATTTGGGGGGCCCCCTAATATGGGGGCTTATTGGGTTTCCCTTTTAAAAAAAGGAGCATTTTTTGGACCCATTTTAAAAAAAGGGGATTAAATGGGGTCATTATTCTGCATGGGGCCCCTATGGGGTGCCCCTAATATGTTGGGGGAATTATGACTCAAAATTCCCTATGGGGGACATATGGTGCCC
>JARQOD010000002.1:278256138-278275400 GCA_033576555.1 Oophaga sylvatica | reverse complement strand
GATTTGTACTCTTCTGTATTGCTCTTGCCGATTGACGTCCCAGTTCTCAACAGCGTCGTCTGCCTCCGGTTCTACCACTCCAAGTTCTAGGTCCATTGGTAATTTTCCGGGCCTTGCTCTCATAAGATAGGCTGGAGTGCAGTTAGTTGAGCTTACAGGTATATGGTTGTACAAATCAACCAAATCAGGTAGTAAATCCGGCCATCGATTCCTGTCTTCCAACGGTATGGATCTCAACAAGTCAAGGACAATATGGTTCATCTTTTCACAAAGACCGTTGGTTTGAGGGTGATATGGTGTTGTTCTTATTTTCTTGCACCCGTACATATGACAGAATTCTTTGAATAAATCAGCTTCGAAAGCAGGTCCCTGATCGGTTAAGACTTGCTCAGGATACCCATGCGGTCTGCAGAAGCTTGCTTGAAAGGTCTTCGCGGCCGTCACTGCGGTCTGGTCTTTCACTGGAACGACTACCAGAAATCTGGAGTAATGGTCCACCATGGTCAAGGCGTATGAGTATCCAGATCTACTCGGCGACAGTTTGACGTGGTCCAGGGCCACAATCTCCAGAGGACGAGTCGTCCGGATAGGTTGCAGGGGGGCCTTTTGACTACCGTAGTCCTTTCTTCTGAGACCACAGGGTCCACAGTTCCGACACCACCTCTCGACAGAGCTGCGCATCCCTACCCAGTAGAACCGGCATCTCAACAGGGTCTCCAGCTTCCTCCAGCCAAAGTGTCCTGCTTGATCGTGGTATGCTTCCAACACCATTGGGACGTCTGTCTTTGGGACCACGATTTGCCAGACCATTTCATGGGTTCTGGGGTTGACGTATCTTCTGCACAACTTCTCACGGTACAGGAACAACCTGCTTCTCTCGTTCCACAGGAGCTTGGCGGGCATAGGTGCATCCTTTTCCAAGGAGGAGCCTTCTTGCTTTAACAACTCCTTGATGTGGCTGACCACTGGATCACTGTCCTGAGTCTCTTTCCAGCTGTGATGGGGTAAAGGATTTAATGTTGCACCATTTTGCTTTCTGTGGACTTGATGCTCGTGGACTACCCCATTTCGATGGAACGCGGGTAGCTCAATTTCTTCCAGGTCGTCCGATTCTTCTTCCGTATCAGAGTCATGCGGCATACGGGACAACGCATCAGCATTAGCATTCTTTCGACCTGCCCGGTACTTGATAGTAAACTGGTAATTGGACAACCGAGCCATCCATCGCTGCTCCATGGCGCCCAGCTTGGCGGTTTCCAGGTGCGTTAACGGGTTGTTGTCTGTAAACGCAGTGAACTTATTGGAGGCCAGATAGTGCTTAAATCTTTCAGTGATGGCCCAGACCAGCGCCAGAAACTCCAGCTTGAAGCTGCTATAATTTTCCGGATTCCTTTCAGTTGGCCTGAGTTTTCTGCTAGCATATGCGATGACTTTTTCTTGTCCATTCTGCTTCTGACTGAGAACGGCTCCCAACCCTTCATTACTGGCGTCGGTGTACAACAGGAACGGTTGACTGTAATCAGGATAGGTTAAGATTTCATCACCTGTAAGGATCTCTTTCATCTTTTGGAATGCTTCAGCCTGTTCTTTCCCCCAGTTAAAGGGAGGGTTTCTGCTCTTTAAGGATTGTCCTACCAGGAGGTCCTGTAAAGGAGCTGCCTTCTTCGTGTAATCTTTCACGAACCTTCTGTAGTAACCCGTTAGTCCCCAGGAACTGTCGCACTTCCTTAAGGTTCTTCGGCTCCGGCCACTTCTGGATGGCAGTGACTTTCTCTGGGTCCGGCGCTACTCCTTCCGAACTGACGATGTGCCCCAAGTATTGTACCTTCTGCTTGAGTAGATGGCATTTTGAGGGTTTCAACTTCATCCCGTACCTGGACAGGGACTCAAACACTTCTGCCAGGTGCTTCAGATGGTCCTCATAAGTCTTGGAATACACAATGACGTCGTCTAGGTATAGCAGCACGGTTTCAAAATTGAGATGTCCCAGACAGTTTTCCATCACTCTCTGAAATGTTCCTGGGGCACTACTGAGCCCAAACGGCATTCTGTCGAACTCACAGAGCCCCATTGGGGTGGTGAAAGCCGTTTTCTCACGATCCTCCTCAGCCACAGCCACTTGCCAGTAACCACTAGTCAGATCAAGGGTAGAAAAGTAGTTAGCCGTTTTCAGAGCAGCTAATGATTCCTCTATACGTGGTAGCGGGTATGCATCTTTGTGTGTTATGCGGTTCACCTGCCTGTAATCCACACACATTCTCATACTACCATCTTTCTTTTTAACCAGAACTAGGGGGGCTGCCCAGGGACTACAACTATCCCTTATCACCCCAGCTTTCTTCATATCATTCAACATTTCTTTAGCCTTCTGATAATGAGCTGGAGGTATGGGCCTAAACCGCTCTTTGATGGGAGGATGATTGCCTGTAGGGATATGATGTTGTACTCCCTTAATGATCCCAAAATCAAGTGGATTTTTGCTAAACACTTGGGCGTACTCTTGCACCACCCGTAATACCCCTTGCTTCTGGTGAGCGGGAGTGGTGTCCGTCCCAACATGGAGCTGCTGACACCATTCCGCCACCTGAGTTGCTGGGGTCATTGTCCTCCTCTATTTGACAGGAGTCTAAGGACTCAGCCGGGAGAATGGAATTATTGTCGACAGCATGAAGTTTAGCAATGGTTGCATAACGGGGTAAATTTACCTCATCATCTCCCCAATTGAGAAGCCGTACAGGTACTCTTCCATTCACCACTTCTACTACTCCTCTAGCAGTCATAAGTGTAGGTCTATGTTCTGAATGGTGGGGTTCTACTACAGCTTGGTAATTCTGTCCTCTCAGACCTATGGCTGCCCTGCACCAAATGATCATTTCACTCATTGGGGGTATCACAATAGGATTCGAGTCAGTGACCCGTACATTACCAATTTCGCCGTCGGTAAGCTTCGCTTGCTGCTGACACACCAGGGCCCGGATCTCTCTTTGGATGACTCCTCTCTGCCTTGGTCGGGCAATCTCAGCGAGCTGTTGGAGCAAGAACACTACTTCTTCCAAACAATTACCAATAACATTAGTACCCAATATTATATTTAGACCATTCTCCTCATTTACAGTCTTCACTACCAGAAGTCCCTGGTCTTTCAACTCCTCTCTTCCCACCTTTACATCTACACATTTTGTTCCAAGTACTTCTACAGGAAGACCATTAGAAGCATACACGGTAAAGTCAAGGCTCGGGGGTTTAAGATCGTCCATTGACCAGTACTTGGTATATAGGGCATCAGGTATGAGGGTGACTTGAGACCCAGTGTCTAGCAATGCTGGAACAGCAATCCCATCTAAAATAATGGACAGGTAGGGTCGCCCGCCCACATACCTGCGGTTCCAGTCTAGGGGGCCTGGCGGGTATTCTCCTGGGTGTTGGCCCTTGGACCCAGGTTCTGCCCGTTTAAAGGACACTGTGGAGACAAATGACCTTTTCGGTTGCAGCGAAAACAGACGATCTCTCGACGAGAAGGGTGTTGATCAGAGGTTGCTCCTGGGGGTGGCGTTGTCCTCCTCCGGGGGGGCGACGTCTTCTTTCTTCTCCGGTGCATCCACGGGACGTCTTCTGGGCAGTCCGCTAGCAAGATTTTTCCTTCCTCTTCTTTCCGCAGTTGCAGGGCACTCATAACAGCAGCCAGATTTTTAGTCAGCTGGCGCACCTCTGAGCGCAGACAGTCCAATTCACTAGGAGATGTCACCTGCGCTTTGGCTTCAGCCACTAGCGGGGAACAGGGGGTTACTGCCGGTTCCGGAGTGACTTCACCCGGATGATGTTGGGTGGCCACCTCAGGTTTGCCCAGGGGCCGCAGCCCTTTTATTGCCATGTCCTTTAGGGCATCAAAGGTAGCATCCGGATGATCTAAGGACCACCAATTTACAGTTCTGCGTTCCTCTGGGGATCTCAATCCCTGTATAAACTGTTCTTTCAACATTTTATTCTCATGGAGAGCATTTAAATTGTTAACTTGCTTGAGTGCTTTCAGGGCTCCTTGCAATCGGCAAGCATAGTCCCGGATGCTGTCACCTGGCTGCTGTGAACAGTGATAGAAGGCCATCCGGAGATCCGTTTCTGTGCGGTCTTCAAATATGGCATTTAGTTTAAGGAAAATCGCAGGTACCGACTCCAGATCAACGGTATCCCAAGTCTCCACTTCCCTCTCAGCAGCGCCAGTTAACTGCCCTATTAACACAGCAGCTTTTTGTTTCTCAGGCATGGAGTACATTTCCAATAGGCTGCTTAACTTCCGCTTGAAGCCTGATAATGTGCCTGGCTCACCGCTGTACTGGGGAAGCCATTTCGCCCCAGGCATATATGGGAGCGTTAGTGGCATGATCGGGACTACCGGACTGGGTGCAGGGCCTGCGCCCCCATCTGGCGCTACAATACCAGACGGTGCGGGATTAAGCCCTCCGGCCGGGGCCGCACTGTCAGCCTGTTGTTGTGACATCTTAGCGCCCCCTTGGTTAAACGGAGCCTACCGGTTCCAGACGCTGCTTCTTCACAGGCACCGCAGTGGGAATAGGACCTACGTCGCAGGCGCTCTGATGTCAGAGCGTTTACTTCCTGTCGCAGGACCTTCCGATGAGTCAGAGCCGGGGGCGTGTCCAAGACTTTGCGCGCTCTTTCAGGTACGCCCTCCTTCTTCTCCAACGCTTTAGGCGCGAATCTGGCGGCAAATATGGCGGTATTTGGCGCCAAACAACAGCAACAGTCTTTTTCACTCAAACAGTTACATAGGCACGCAGGGCTCGCAATTTCGCGAGTTTCGTATCCTGTTCGTGACGCCAAGTTTGTGTCGACCCGCCACCACAATTGTGGATTACCAGGGCAATGGGGTACTCAGAGCCGAGCCCGTAGAAGTCTATGGGGATTTTGTCACAGGTAGCTGTGGCTCGGTCTGTGGCCCGGGCGGTCTGGCGTATGTTGTTGGGGAATATTTACAGGGGATAACTATATACAGTTCGTGACGCCACCTGTAGTATTCTGGTAATTAGTACCAGCGCTGCTGTAGATCTCTGAGGGATGGTGAGGCAGCTAGATGTCGGGTCCCCTACAGGTGGGACTCTTCCCTCAGGTCGGTAGTTAGGTAGGGATTGTGCAGGCATGCAGTAATAACTCAGTCTCACACAGTCAAAGTCTTTCCATACCTTTACTTGCAGAATGGTAAAGCAGGTCCCAGGGAGGCTGATGGGGTTGATGGAGGATGAGCTTTGAGGCAAACGGTTAAGCAAGTTAGGGGCCTCCTTTAACTCCAATGAAGCTGAGTACGACCAGCTTGAAGCGTAGTCCTCTCTATAATTCCAGCTAATCTTTAGCTGTTCTGCCCGATCAGTGTTGTGGTTGGAGCCTTTTTGTGAGAAAGATGATTTCCTATATTGTCGTGCACTGACTCACGGTCCTCACTTCCCTCTGACCCCAGTTACGTACTGACTATATGGGCTTATCCGCCGCGACCTAGGGTCCGGTAGATTTCTGGCTATCTTATCACCTTGCTTGAAACAAAGATGATCCTTCGGTCCCCAGTAACCGGTAGATTCGTGCAGGTATTCTTCACCTATAGCACTTCCTTGCTTTCTTCCACTTTTGCCCTTCGACTTGCTCAGTTCTCAGGAGATATTTCAGCCTGTCTCCAGTGGGCACAGCTTTGACTAGGCTCGGGTACGTTAAAGTACCTATACTAGACTCCACAATTTGAAGCTGAAGATAGCGCAGAGTCCCTAAGACGTCTTGTCTCTCCTAAGTCTGGACACACTCTCCTACTGACACTCCCTTCCACACCCCTACTGGGCGTGTTTGAAGGTACATGATGACATGAAGAACACTTAACCTTTACCTCTCCACTCATCCTCCTGGTATTGTGTACCAGGGCTACACACATATGGGGGCATAACCTGTGGAATATATGGGGTCATAATATGGAGCATATGGGGGCATAATCTGTGGAACATATGGGGCATAATCTGGAGCATATGGGGGCATAATCTGTGGAACATATGGGGGCATAATATGGAGCATATGGGGCATAATCTGTGGAACATATGGGGCATAATCTGGAGCATATGTGAGCATATCGGGGCATAATCTGTGGAACATATGGGGGCATAATCTGGAGCATATGGGGACATAATCTGTGGAACATATGGGGGCATAATCTGGAGCATATGGGGCATAATCTGTGGATCATACGGGGGCATAATCTGTGGAATATATGGGGGCATAATCTGTGGAACATATGGGGGCATAATCTGGAGCATATGGGGCATAATCTGTGGATCATACAGGGGCATAATCTGTGGAACATATGGGGCATAATCTCTGAAGCATATTGGGCATAATCTGGAGCATATGGGGGGCATAATCTGGAGCATATGGGGGCATATTCTGTGGAGCATATTGGGCATAATCTGTGCAGCATATGGGGGCATAATCTGTGGAGCATCATATGGGGGCATAATCATTTTTCACCCTAGGCTTATATGCGAGTCAATAAGTTTTCCCAGTTTTTTGTGGCAAAATTAGGGGGGTCGGCTTATACACGGGTTGGCTTATACATGAGTATATACGGTACTTATTTAGGTTAGTCATAAATCCACAAAGTCACCATGACTGGAGAAAGATTCATCCGTTGTATTTTCAGCGCTTACACGTTTGGGGCTGGAGGACTGTGTGCCCATTTGTCCTGTAGGCATTGTGGGCTGGCGTGGGCTTCATTTAGCAAAAGTGATGCTGCAACAGATGTAGAGGGGGGATAATGTTGTGTTTGGTAAGATTCCAAACATGTTTTGGAAACACTTTGTGTCTGAGGTAAATTAGGTTCTGACTCAACAATCTGGCTCAGATATGATTGGGAACTGCTATAGGTCTCATATCTTGGCCTACGGTTAGGCGGAACAAATTGGGTCACCACAGGTGTCTGGTGCCTTGATGGCAAATTGTAGGGCTGTGGCATAGCAAAATTACCACCACTACTATCACCAACAGACATGCTGGAGGACATTGTTTCAGAATGTTGGCTGTAGGTGGTGGTTGGATCAGACATTTGCCAATATTGCTGGCTACTGGCACGACCATGAGGCATTGAGGCAGGGTCAGGCATTTGGCCATATTGCTGGCTACTAGCACGACCATGAGGTAGAGAGGCAGGGTTAGGCATTTGGCCATATTGCTAGCTACTGGCACGACCATGAGGATTTGAGACAGGGTCAGGCATTTGGCCATATTGCTGGCTACTGGCACGACCATGAGGCATTGAGGCAGAGTCAGGCATTTGGCCACATTGCTGGCTACTAGCACGACCATGAGGTAGAAAGGCAGGGTCAGGCATTTGCCCATAATCACTGGTGTAGCAACGGGTAGGAGGAAACCAAACAGGAGCATACATTTGGGGATAAGGATGTCTGGAAGCAGAAGGTGGAAGCATGGACGAGGATGCAGCCATTTGCTGTGATTTGTTGTGTGTGGGCCAGGGTTGGGCCCTGAAGATTGTGTACCTACATCTTCCTGTCCCCATTGGGGCTCACAATCTAAACATCCCATTTGTATGTCTTTTGAGTGTGGTAGGAAACCACTGTCTTTGAAAGAGCTACATGGGCACACACATAGATTCGGCCTCATTCATTCCCTATGGAACTTGCAGACATGTGCGACACTTGCGGTTTTGACGCAATCCCGCAAATCCGATACTTGCAGCAACGGAAAAAAAAAACGCTGCTAGCAGTGTTTTTTTGTCTCACCGCAAGTGCCGCACATGTTTGCAAGTCCCATAGGGAATGAATGAGGCCGAATCTATGTGTATGCCCATGTAGCTCTTTCAAAGACAGTGGTTTCCTACCACACTCAAAAGACATGCAAATAGGATGTTTAGATTGTGAGCCCCAATGGGGACAGTGTTGATGATGTATGTAAAGTGCTGTGGAGTTAATAGCACAATATCAATGAATACATATTATTCTTAATATTAGGTTACAATACCAGGATCTGAGGATTTTCTGTTTCGAGGTCAAGCGCTCTCTGATGTGATGTTGCTGCCTGTCTCGCTGTCTTCCTCTTTTGACACTGCAGTGTGGTGGACAAGAAAACGTTAACTGGTTAACAGCAAGAAGTCTGGTGTCTGTGTACTAACTGAACTAGAAACTCTCGCCGCACCATGTCCAGCAGACATTGGAGGATTACTAGATGGATTTTATTGTTCTATTACTGCCCATCTCTGACTAAGGCCTTATTCATATGTCTGGGTGTAAACAGATACTTACATATAAATCTGGACAATTCATCTTATAGATCTCCCGGTATATTACTTATTATAGATCTATAATATATAATGTACAAGGAGACCTATAGTATAAAATGTCCAGAATCATCTGTAATATATGATGTACAATCTATTATATACAGGTCCTTCTCAAAAAATTAGCATATAGTGCTAAATTTCATTATTTTCCATAATGTAATGATTACAATTAAACTTTCATATATTTTAGATTCATTACACACCAACTGAAATTTGTCAGGTCTTTTATTGTTTTAATACTGATGATTTTGGCATACAACTCCTGATAACCCAAAAAAACCTGTCTCAAAAAATTAACATATTTCAACCATCCAATAAAATAAAAGTGTTTTTTAAAAACAAACAAAAAAACCATCAAATAATAAAGTTCAGTTATGCACTCAATACTTGGTCGGGAATCCTTTTGCAGAAATGACTGCTTCAATGCGGCGTGGCATGGAGGCAATCAGCCTGTGACACTGCTGAGGTGTTATGGAGGCCCAGGATGCTTCGATAGCGGCCTTAAGCTCATCCAGAGTGTTGGGTCTTGCGTCTCTCAACTTTCTCTTCACAATATCCCACAGATTCTCTATGGGGTTCAGGTCAGGAGAGTTGGCAGGCCAATTGAGCACAGTAATACCATGGTCAGTAAACCATTTACCAGTGGTTTTGGCACTGTGAGCAGGTGCCAAGTCGTGCTGAAAAATGAAATCTTCATCTCCATAAAGCATTTCAGCCGATGGAAGCATGAAGTGCTCCAAAATCTCCTGATAGCTAGCTGCATTGACCCTGCCCTTGATGAAACACAGTGGACCAACACCAGCAGCTGACATGGCACCCCACACCATCACTGACTGTGGGTACTTGACACTGGACTTCAGGCATTTTGGCATTTCCTTCTCCCCAGTCTTCCTCCAGACTCTGGCACCTTGATTTCCGAATGACATGCAAAATTTGCTTTCATCAGAAAAAAGTACTTGGGACCACTTAGTAACAGTCCAGTGCTGCTTCTCTGTAGCCCAGGTCAGGCGCTTCTGCCGCTGTTTATGGTTCAAAAGTGGCTTTACCTGGGGAATGCGGCACCTGTAGCCCATTTCCTGCACACGCCTGTGCACGGTGGCTCTGGATGTTTCTACACCAGACTCAGTCCACTGCTTCCTCAGGTCCCCCAAGGTCTGGAATCGGTCCTTCTCCACAATCTTCCTCAGGGTCCGGTCACCTCTTCTCGTTGTACAGCGTTTTCTGCCACATTGTTTCCTTCCAACAGACTTCCCATTGAGGTGCCTTGATACAGCACTCTGGGAACAGCCTATTTGTTGAGAAATTTCTTTCTTGGTCTTACCCTCTTGCTTGAGGGTGTTAATGATGGCCTTCTTGACATCAGTCAGGTCGCTAGTCTTACCCATGATGGGGGTTTTGAGTAATGAACCAGGCAGGGAGTTTTTAAAAGCCTCAGGAATCTTTAGCATGTGTTTAGAGTTATTTAGTTGATTCAGAAGATTAGGGTAATAGGTAGTTTAGAGAACCTTTTCTTGATATGCTAATTTTTTTGAGACAGGTTTTTTGGGTTATCAGGAGTTGTATGCCAAAATCATCAGTATTAAAACAATAAAAGACCTGACAAATTTCAGTTGGTGTGTAATGAATCTAAAATATATGAAAGTTTAATTGTAATCATTACATTATGGAAAATAATGAAATTTAGCACTATATGCTAATTTTTTGAGAAGGACCTGTATAATGTCCAGGGTGATCTGTAATATATAACTCTCAGGTAGTAGATTTATAATAATTTACAGTCCAGGCAAATCTATACTGTATAATGTCCAGAGGCAGAGATATATTTAGGGTACGTCTCCACGTTCAGGAAACGCTGCGGGTTGGAGGCTGAGAACAGCTGCAGAATCCAATCCGCAGCGTCCAAATGTTACAGCATAGTGGAGGGGATTTTATGAAATCCCATATCCACTATGCGTACAAAGATGCAGGTGGCAGACCGGCGTATATGCACATGAGGCGCGTCTTTCTAGACTGCAGCATGTCTATTTATCTCGCGGAGAAGCTCAGTCTACGCAAAATAAATAACACCGTCCTATGTATAGGATGCGGTGATTCCACACAGTTCAATGACACATGCGGAATCACCGCGCGTACAAAAGCCGGCAAAGCTTAGGACAGAGCTGTGTCCTCTCTGCAGCGTTTCCTGAACGTGCAAACATAGCCTTAGGTATGTGCACACGTTGCAGATTTGTCTGCAGAAGTTTCCGTACATAATCTGCATCTCTTGGCAGAAAATGCAGGTGCGTATATGATGCGTTTTTACATGCGGATTTGTATGCCTTTTTGTAAGCTAAATAAAGATGTTATTTAACAAAAAAAAAACTTTGTGATGTAATTTCTGTCCAACCTCCTCTTTTACATTAGTCCAGCGCTCATTCCCCAGAGCGCTCATTCCCCACCTCAGCGCTCATTCCACCAGTGCTCATTCCACCCAGCGCTCATTCCCCCTAGCGCTCATTCCCCACCTCAGCACTCATTACTCCCAAGCGCTCATTCCCCACCTCAGCGCTCATTCCCCCCAGGGCTCATTCCTCCCCCAGCGCTCATTCCTCCCCACTGCCCAGTGCTCATTCCTCCCCACTGCCCAGCGCTCATTCCTCCGCCGGCCCAGTGCTCACTCCCCCCACTGCCCAGCGCTTATTTCTCCCCACTCCCCAGCGCTTATTCCTCCCTCGGCCCCAGTGCTCAGTCCCCCCACTGTCCCAGTGCTCATTCTTCCCACTGCCCCAGCGCTCATTCCTCCCCAGCGCCAGTGCTCAGTCCTCCCCCACTGCCCCAGCGCTTATTTCTCCCCACTGCCCCAGTGCTCATTCCTCCCCCAGCCCCAGTGCTCAGTCCCCCCACTGCCCCAGCGCTCATTCTTCCCCCGGCCTCAGTGCTCAGATCCCCCCACTGCCCCAGCGCTCATTCTTCCCCACTGCCCCAGCGCTCATTCCTCCCCCGGCCCCAGTACTCAGTCTCCCCACTGCCCCAGCGCTCACTCCCCTCCACTGCCCCAGCGCTCACTCCCCTCCACTGCCCCAGTGCTCATTCCTCCCCCAGCCCCAGTGCTCAGTCCCCCCCACTGCCCCAGCGCTCATTCTTCCCCGGCCTCATGCTCAGATCCCCCACTGCCCCAGCGCTCATTCTTCCCACTGCCCAGCGCTCATTCCTCCCCCGGCCCCAGTACTCAGTCCTCCCCACTGCCCCAGTGCTCACTCCCCCCACTGCCCCAGCGCTTATTTCTCCCCACTGCCCAGCGCTCATTCCTCCCCCGGCCTCAGTGCTCAGATCCCCCCACTGCCCCAGCGCTCATTCTTCCCCACTGCCCCAGCGCTCATTCCTCCCCCGGCCCCAGTACTCAGTCCTCCCCACTGCCCCAGCGCTCACTCCCCTCCACTGCCCCAGCGCTCACTCCCCTCCACTGCCCCAGCACTCACCCCCTGCCCCAGCACTCACTCTGCCCCAGGCCCAGTGCTCACTCTGCCCCAGCGCTCACTCTGCCCCCTGCCCCAGCGCTCACTCTGCCCCAGGCCCAGCGCTCACTCTGCCTCAGCGCTCACCCTGCCCCAGCGCTCACCCCCCCTGCCCCAGTGCTCACTCTGCCCCAGCGCTCACCCTGCCCCAGCGCTCAACCCCCCTGCCCCAGCGCTCAGTCTGCCCCAGCGCTCACTCTGCCCCAGCCAGCGCTCACTCTGCCCCAGCCAGTGCTCACTCTGCCCCAGCCAGCGTTCACCCTGCCCCAGGCCCAGCGCTCACTCTGCCCCAGCCAGCGCTCACTCTGCCCCAGCCAGCGCTCACTCTGCCCCAGACCCAGCGCTCACTCTGCCTCAACCAGCACTCACTCTGCCCCAGCCAGCGCTCACTCTGCCACAGCGCTCACTCTGCCCCAGCCAGCGCTCACTCTACCCCAGGCCCAGCGCTCACTCTGCCCCAGGACCAGCGCTCACTCTGCCCCAGGCCCAGCGCTCACTCTGCCCCAGCCAGCGCTCACTCTGCCCCAGGCCCAGTGCCCCAGCCAGCGCTCACTCTGCCCCAGCCAGCGCTCACTCTGCCCCAGCCAGCGCTCACTCTGCCCCAGGGCCCAGGTCCAGCGCTCACTCTGCCCCAGCCAGCGCTCACTCTGCCCCAGGCCCAGCGCTCACCCCCCATCATTATACTCACCTCCTCCTCCTGTTGCAGCTCTGCTGGTCGAGCGCCGACATCTCCTTCCTTCCTGTACTGAGCGTGCGGTCACGTGGTACCGCTCATTAAGCTCTTGAATATGGGTGCCACGCCTATGAGAGTGGAGTGGCACCCATATTCATGAGCTTAATGAGCGGTACCGAGTGACCTCTCGCTCAGTACAGGAAGGAAGGAGATGTCGGCGCTGGACCAGTGGAGCTGCAACAGGAGGAGGAGGTGAGTATAATGATGAGGGGGTGAGGGAAGCAAGGGGAGGGCCGACCCCAGCCCAAAAAAAAAAAAATGTCTTGCTTAGGTGCCGCCCTCCGAAGAGTCCCGCCCTAGGCACGTGCCCACGAGTGCCTAGTGGCAAATACGGCCCAGTAAGTGTGTCAGTATCTCCAGTACGTGAAGAAACTGTCACTACACGTACAGGAGCCACTGATGTGTGAAACCGGCCTAACGGGAAGTACAATATGTCATGAAAAACATTCTCAGAATCACCAAGATCCGTTGAATATTCCAGAGTTATAACCTCTGTGAGACAGTGAGAGCGTATGTATTGAATGGGGTGTACATTTCACAGGTACTTTGCTGACTTGTATGAGGGAAATGTGTGCCTTTGTAAAACTAGTGGTGGAGAAAGGTCATTACACCATCCATTCAAGTACACGTTTGCAGCTCAAACCTGTGGCCACTCAGGTATTGATTAGGAAGCCAGAAGTAGGTGCTTGGGAGCACAGAGAGCTGGTTTGGCCTGGACACAGGAAGGTGTCTCGGCACAAGAAACAGTCTCCAAGAGTGTTAGAGCTGTCTTTAGCCTGGACACAGAGAGGTGTCCTGGCACAAGGAAGCAGTCTCCAAGAGTGTTAGAGCTGTCTTTAGCCTGGACACAGAGAGGTGTCCTGGCACAAGGAAGCAGTCTTCAAGAGTGTTTGAGCTATCTCAGTTTGGGTGCAGGAAGGACCCGGACATAGGAGTAGTCTCAGTGTGAATCCGTGTGAAGAGCGGCTGAATAGGAGTGGATCTCTCTCAAGTCTGGACGTCGGGTGGACCTTCAGACATAAGGAGGAGTATCTGGGAGACTCCATACTGGTAACATATATCATATGTGTTGTTTTGGGCACAGACTGATAGAGTCTGGGTTCCTGATAGAAAGGGACATTACATAAGTGTAATTAGTGGCTAGACAAGCCTAGGTCTTTTGTTTATGCTTTGTTTTATCTGTTTGCTGTGGACTTTAATAAAACTGGTTGCGGCCAGTTTTTACCATAATTGCTGTCTGAATGAACTGTTTCCGTGCCATTCTGTCTACCCAGACAGCGATCTCAGAGCTAAAACCCCCTGAAAGGCTACAATTGGTGGAGGATGCTGGGGCAGCGCAGGGCCTAGTACAGTTAGTGCTGGAGTGTGCGTGCGGCACAGTAGTGAGAGACAGCATTAAAGGTGAAGTCTATTGAAATAGCAACAGAGGAAAAAAAAGTGTGTCAGCAGAAACGTCTGTTTGGAGCAGTCTTAAAGAGACAGGAGCCCTAATAGACTTTGCAAAGAAAAAAAAAAAGTGTGTCTGCACAGCAAAGCTGAATTTTTCTATGGAAAAGACTGTAGAGTGTGTGTATGTCTTGAGTGAAGACTGCCGTTGTTGAGACAGAGAAGTCTGACAGCATGGACGACGAGTGTGGATACAAGCATCTTGCTGTGACTCAGTGGGGTCACGAAGGCATCTTGCTGTGACTCAGTGGGGTCACGAAGGCATCTTGCTGTGACTCAGTGGGGTCACGAAGGCATCTTGCTGCAACTCGGCGGGGTTGTGAAGATTGTCGTCGCACTCAAATCCTGTTTTGCTGTGGCTCGGCGGGGCCACGAAGATTTTTCAAGGGAAAGCGGTGAAGTTCTGGTGTGAACAGTGCTCCGCGATGGCTGTGAACGGAGCAGCGAATGGGTCTGACAAGTCGGACCGCATATTTGAGAAATGTCTACTGGACATGCAACTGGACATGGTGCGGGAGCTGTGGGCACCGTATGGAATGGCGGCAGTGGACCATTCTATGGACTCTCCGGGGGTGCCAGTGTTGTCACAGAGTGCCCGGGGAGGTGGTAAGAGATGTTGTGAACTGAGTCCTAAGACTACTGCTGATTTTTTGTGTAAAAATTACCCTGCCGGTGTGGTTGTTAAAAAGGGGGCGGAGTCTAAAAAGGGGCGGATTTTCACAAGAGTGTAGAGTGTGGAAAAATGAAAATTGCTACTGGTGGTGGGTTGGTACCTCCTAAAAATGACAATGTGACCGTTGCTAACGGGGTAGCTCCAGTAGAAGGGGGTGACGTCAAAGTGGGAGGTGACCTGTTAGTCCACAACACCATGGGGAGTGAGACAGACCCCGTAGCTGACTGGGACACTATGAAAGTAAAAAGTGAGTTCAGTCAGGAGAGGCTAGACGAGGGAAGAGAGTCCTCCTCTCGTCGTAGACGGCGCAAGGGCCACAAAAAGGTTGTGCCGGTAGTACTCGCTGAAAAAGAAAATGAAGAGAATGTAGTACTGTCTGCCTATGCTTCAAGTGTGGATTCTCCTTTAGAGGTAGAAGAGGAGAAGGCCAGTCATGGCCAAGAGCTGGAACATATTCGGCTGCAGTATCAGAGTGACATGCTGCAATTATGTGAAAACCTGGAGGACGTGTCCTCAGACCAGCGAGGTCTAGAAGGAAGCAACGAGGAAGTTATCCTGTGGCAGAATATGTTCTTTGCCATTAAAGAGGACCGCCGCAAAATCAAGGAAGAGGTTTTGCAGTTAAAGCGTGAGAAGGAGGCGCTGCAGGATGGAGTTTCTGGAAGTAAACAAATCCTAGAACGACTGCGCGAACAGCTCAACCAGGAGCTGTGTGACTCCAGGAAGGAGTGTGATGAACGCAGTAGGGAACTGCAACAGAGGAAGAGAGATTATGTAGATCTCCTCAGGGTCAAAGAAAAACTAGAAGAGGAGAAGATGGATGCAGAGCAAATGCACCAGGTGGTTGAGACCACTCTGCAGGACACCCGTGATGAAAATGGTGATCTGCGCAGAAAGACCCTAGGTCTGGAAGCTCAGGTGAAGGAGCTACAGATGTCCTGTGATACTCTCCAGAAGGTGGAGATGCGCCTTAAGGAAAAGCTCAGCCAAATGGAAGCTGAGCGGGAAAAGATGGAGGAGTCCATCAGAGAAGCTACAGACCAGGTCCAGGAGTTGGCCACTGGAGATGAGAAGTGTAAAGCAGATACTTCCTCGAGTTCGGATGATTCGGTGGATGTCGGAGCCGAGATCAAGGAGCTCAAGGAGTGGTTACAAGCCCAGTGGACGCAAGAGAAGCTTCAGAGACGGGCTGCTGAGAGGCGAATGGCGGAACTAGAGGAAGAAGTTCTCGGGCTTAAAAGTCGCCTGATACAGTGTCACTCGGTGAACAAGGCCTCCTTGGAGAAAGAAAAGGGCAACCACGTTGCACTCGCTTCCCTTGGCCAGGAGAAGATAGACCTGAGGAGAGCTAAGAGTGTGGTAACGGAAGATAATTGTGAAATGGAAGTGGTCCGGACGGAAATTCACGAAATTGTAGCTGTGAGTCAGCTCAGAAGAAGTGTAAAGGGGGAAGAAGCTGAAAATCAGTTGTCCCTGAACCCTGAGCTGATTGATCGTCTGGAAACCACTGGTGAGACCGAAACGTGTCGGTACAAGTGCCTCGTAGATGTACCCGAGGACTTGAGAGAAGAATGCACCCGTGAGTCTGTGCATGAAGCATTTAGGAAGGCCGTGGGAGCCTGTAAGGTGTACTCGACCTCAGGAGCTAAACAGCTGGTGGTCTTGTCCACGACTGAAGTTACAGTGAAGAGGGTGGCAATCCTAAGTGACATGCACTGGCGATGTATTCGCACAAAGCGGTTTCTCCGGTTGAAGACAGAACAAACCGTTAGACAACTAAAGCTTATGAGAAAAGCTCACAGTCTACAGGAAGAGGTCATCCGGGTGCCTCATGTTCTGGTGAGAAAGCTGATTGGGAGAAATGGCCGAGCCATGCAGATAATGGTGAAGAAGTCTGGTGTGGTGAAAGTAAGCAGTCCACGTGATCGTCGGGACTGGATACCAGATGAAGACGGCATGGTGTCATTCTACGCTATAGGAACGGAAGAAAGTCTTGAATATGTGCGCATGTTGGTGGCGTACCGTGTGACCTACCTGCGAGAGGTAGAACAATTGAATCTCGCTAGACAGCGAGTAGATAGACAGCATCATCTGAGCAGCAGAAGATGGCAGCCGTCTAAGAATAGTGAGACCCGACAGAGAAAGGGCCCCCTAAATGGCAGAACAGCTAAGACTGAAGTTAGGGACCTTACAAGATGTCCAGTGGGTAGTGGGCGTGGGTTTAGAGGTAGTGAGACCTCCAGTAACTCAGGTTTGAGAGGCCCATACAGACGACCCGATAGAGTACCGGACAGTACAGAGTCTAACCGGACCTTAGATACCCAGGCAAGACCTGACAAGGTTACGATTGACCACTGGGAGCGAAGGGGAGACCTGACAAGGTTACGTCCCAGAAATGTGACTGGACGAAGTCTGTGACAATGACAGACGGTAGGTCCCTAAGGAATGAGCGAATGTCATTGACTTACGGGGCTGAACAGAGCAAGGGACAAGTACATGGTCTCTGTATGAACTGTGGGTTGAGGTGATTGGATATATTATGTGTTCAACCCCACAAGCTTAAACTTAATGATGATGATGATCATAATGATGATGATAATGATGAATGATGCTAATCATAATAGTGATGATACTGATAATGGTGTTAACCGTGATAAAGATGAAATTCCTTTGCAGGTGATGTTGGGAGACGAGGATGGTGGTTCTCGGGAACCAAGTGTCCCTGACCTACCTGTGTATAGTGCTGAGGCAGTGTTCGGAGTTCACTGTCTCTTTTGGGTTGTTGACCAGCCCTCCGGTCTGGATGACCAGCCCTCCGGTCTGGAGAAGAGGGAGGGGATATGTGAGACAGTGAGAGCGTATGTATTGAATGGGGTGTACATTTCACAGGTACTTTGCTGACTTGTATGAGGGAAATGTGTGCCTTTGTAAAACTAGTGGTGGAGAAAGGTCATTACACCATCCATTCAAGTACACGTTTGCAGCTCAAACCTGTGGCCACTCAGGTATTGATTAGGAAGCCAGAAGTAGGTGCTTGGGAGCACAGTCAGAGAGCTGGTTTGGCCTGGACACAGGAAGGTGTCTCGGCACAAGAAACAGTCTCCAAGAGTGTTAGAGCTGTCTTTAGCCTGGACACAGAGAGGTGTCCTGGCACAAGGAAGCAGTCTCCAAGAGTGTTAGAGCTGTCTTTAGCCTGGACACAGAGAGGTGTCCTGGCACAAGGAAGCAGTCTTCAAGAGTGTTTGAGCTATCTCAGTTTGGGTGCAGGAAGGACCCCGGACATAGGAGTAGTCTCAGTGTGAATCCGTGTGAAGAGCGGCTGAATAGGAGTGGATCTCTCTCAAGTCTGGACGTCGGGTGGACCTTCAGACATAAGGAGGAGTATCTGGGAGACTCCATACTGGTAACATATATCATATGTGTTGTTTTGGGCACAGACTGATAGAGTCTGGGTTCCTGATAGAAAGGGACATTACATAAGTGTAATTAGTGGCTAGACAAGCCTAGGTCTTTTGTTTATGCTTTGTTTTATCTGTTTGCTGTGGACTTTAATAAAACTGGTTGCGGCCAGTTTTTACCATAATTGCTGTCTGAATGAACTGTTTCCGTGCCATTCTGTCTACCCAGACAGCGATCTCAGAGCTAAAACCCCCTGAAAGGCTACACCTCATAAAGGGACAGTGGTCAGAATTGTAAAAATTGGCCTGATCATTAACATGCAAACCACCCTCTGGGGTAAAGGGGTTAATAATTTTATAAAAAGAAAAAAAATCTCCTTTATCCCTCTCCCCAGGGACATCAAAATACACTGCTATATACAATGTATCAATACAATCTGCCTCTGGAGTCAGAGCCTGCAATACAGATCAAGTATACAAAATTCTCCCAATTACATTGCTGGAGCCTGTGGCTCTGCAAGCTTTAACTCCTGCCTGTAATATTGAAAGTTATGAGTTTGATTTTCGGGAGACTGAAAAAATAACAGAAACTGACATTGTTGTAATTGCTTTTTAGCTTTTTATTAGTTTTATAAGAACAAAAGTATACAGGGAACAGAAATACACTGCTGTATATGAGCCGCCCGCCAGGGCCGTGGGGTACTCGGCACCGAGCCCGTCGACTTCTATAGGGGATGTCATGGGCTGCCACGGCTCGGTCCGTGACCCTGGGCACTCATTCTAAATGGGATATTTACAGGGGAATTAGTGTTCGTGTAGTTTGTCGTGACGCCATCTGTAGTACCTGGTCAGGGTGACCAGCGCTGCTGTGCAGGTCCTCTGGAAGGGATGGTGTTGTGCAGCTAGATGATAAGTCTTCTACAGGTAAGACTGTGTCCTCCCAGGGCAGATAGATGAAAGGGGTAGCAATGGTGCAGAGGTATGTAGCAGAGGGGAGTGTGCGTCGCTGGAATAATCAGGAAACAGTTCTGTTGCAGTTTCAGGGATTTTACTCACAGTCTGTCGGATCCATACAGATACCAGCCGGGCACTGTGTCCTTCCAGTGAGTAGTCCAGCAACCCTCAGGTAGTTTGGTCACACTCCCAAAGACTCCCTTTATGTTCCTTTCCGGCCTCTCGC
>JARQOD010000002.1:278217998-278256038 GCA_033576555.1 Oophaga sylvatica | reverse complement strand
CCCCATAGATTAACATTGGTCCGAGTGCTATGCGATTTTTTTTCTCACATAGCACTCGTCCGTATTCCTCTCTAGTGTGACGCCGGCCTTAGAAGCCAGGACAAATCAATGATATGTTGGGAGTGAGCCCTCAAAGCAGAACAGTCCTGCTGAATCCATGACTGTTGGGAGCTATGTCAATACAGCTTGGAATAAAAATAAGTTCCACAATTGGATGTGTTAAACATTTTTCCTGTGCTAAGATAATCTAAATATGCCCCTGATGTGTACTATCTAATGGCTGTTTCTGACCGTGCAAGAACATGGTCTAGATCATATCACATCTCCTGACCAGGGCATGACACAATAGAGTATACAGCCATTACAGCAGGGAATCACAGCTAATTCTTTCTTTGAAGTAAAACATAGCTTCAAAACAGCCAGGTAAATGTTTTACATAATAAAAAGAATCGGCTGTCATTCCCTGCTGTCCTGTCTGTATACTCGTTCGGGTCATTTCCTGGCCAGTGGATGTGGTATATCCAGGTCCGGTTTTACACAAAGTGGGTCCCTGGGCAAAAGTTTAAAGTGAGGCCCCAAATGCTAACACATTGTACCATCACACAGAAACATTTTGGCTGTATTTACATGCGCTTAGTTATAGCCGTTAAATGAGTGTGATCGACAATATTGAAGTCGTTTCCCGGCCTCTTTACTCCGGCTGAGGAAGAATGATGGGTACAGATAGTCCTCAATACAGTATAATGCAGGTCCCATTAGTACATAGTAGATGCACTCCCATGCCCCTTGATAATATATATATATATATATATATATATATATATATATATAGTAGAATTCACTCCCTGTGTTCCTTGATAGAGTATAATGCAGCTCCCCTCAGAGTATAATGCAACTCTCCTCAGAGTATAATGCAGCCCCCAGAGTATAATGCAGCCCCACACAAACACATAGTATAATACAGCCACCCAACACACAGTGTAATTCAGCCCCCTCACAAACACACACAGTATAGTACAGCCCCCACAACCGGTATAGTGCAGTCCCCCATATACAGTATAGTGCAGTCCCTCCACATACAGTATAGTGCAGCCCCACACACAGTATAGTGCAGCCCAAGCACAGTATAATGCAGCCCCCCACATACAGTATAGTGCAGTCACCCCACACACTGTATAGTGCAGCCCACACACACAGAATAATGCAGCCCCCCACATACGCAGTATAGTGCAGTCCACCCATATAGTTTAGTGCAGCCCCCACACACAGTATAGTGCAGCCTACACACAGTATAATGCAGCCCCTACATACAGTATAGTGCAACCCCCACACCCAGTATAGTGCAGCCCCCACACATACACAGTATAGTGCAGTCCCCCCATACACAGTATAATGCAGCCACCACACACAGTATAGTGCAGTCCCCACACACAGTATAATGCAGCGCCCCACATACATAGTATAGTGCAGTCCCACCACACACTGTAAAGTGCAGCCCCCGCACACAGTATAGTGCAGCCCCTCACACAGTACAATTCAGCCCCCCACATACGCAGTATAGTGCAGTCCCCCACACACAGTATAATGCAGTTCCCTCACACACAGTATAGTGCAGTCCCCCACACACAGTGTAGTGCAGCAACCATACACAGTATAGTGCAGTCCCCCCACGCAAAGTATAGTGCAGCAGCCACACAAACACTATAATGCATACACACATACACATATGTGTAGCCCAGCTGTGCTTGGTGCCACATGTTACCCTGGAGGATGCACGAAAGGTAAACCCACAAAAACCTATAAGCACACAACACACCTGCACTAGTTCCCAGATCCACCAGAGGGAGCCCATCCGCAGTATATAAGACAGTGTAGGCACGTGAGTAGAGTCTTCATTCCAGTCAGATTGTGAGAGACAGACAGTCTAGTCACCTCAGACGAGCTGAGAGGGAAAGACTAGCCAGAGAGAGAGAGAGTTATTTGAAAGCCTGAAGACTTCAGCATATACTCAGCTTACATCGTGGAGTCCAGTAGCAGTGGGACAGATTGCCACTTAGTCTGGTCAAAGTTGAGCATCACCGGACACCGGGTCCGAGCTTGCTAGCATCTTCACGACTAGTAGGAGAAACCGGAGACCCTGCTGTACTTCAGGTCGCAGGGGCCCAGCAGTGCTGATACGTAACTGAGGTTAGGAAGACGGGGGTCTGGCAGGTACCGCCACAGAGACACTGTTCTGTCCACAAGAAGGCCTCATCACCAAGTCAGCCGGGCGTAGCTAAGAAGACAGAGTTAGACTTTGTTCTATACGGGTCAGAAACTCACACACATAAAGAAGTAAGGAGGCCCTACACCTACTCAGTGGGATTACTGGACGTGCATCCTCCACCCTGACAGCTTCCCGGGACGTGCCTGCAACTATACCATCAGTAAAGGTACAGAAAGAGACTTTCTTGTGTGTGTCTGCCTTATTGCTCCTGCACCCCTACACCGCCATATACCCTGAGGGATCAGTCTTGCCTGTGGGAGACTTAACACTTTGCTGCCAGTAACAACCCCTCAGAGGTTCTACCCTGCAGCGCTGGTCACCCTGACCAGGAACCACAGGTGGCGTCACGAACATTTCTACAAACTTATCATCCCCTGTAAATATCCCCTTTTCAGTGAGCGCCCAGGGCAACGGACCGAGCTGCACTACCCGTGACATCCCCCATTGAAGTGAACGGGCTCGGTGCTGAGTACCCCACAGGCCCTGGCTATGAGCGACTCATTTTTGGCGTCACGAACAGGATCCGAAGCTCGCTGTATGCGAGTCCTGTGTGCCTGAAGTGGACTGTTTTTGTGCAAAGAGACTGTGTTGCTGTTGTTGTGATTTTTGGCGCCAATTGTCCGCCATTGCCCGCCAAATTGCAGCGCTACAGCGCAAAGAGAAGGGGCGTACCTGCAGAAAGCGCGCGGAGTCCCAGACACGCCCCCAACGCTGACGCGGCGACAGGTCCTGTGGAGAGCTTCGGTGAACACTCTGACGTCAGAGCGCCGGGGACGCAGGTCCTTCCACATCGCTGTGCCCAAAGAGCTGCAGCCTTCAGGAGAAGGTAGGCCACGCTTGACTAGGGGGGCGCAGACATGTCGCAGTCGCAAGCTGACAGCGCGGCCGATAGCGACCGCTTCGATGACTCAACCGCCGGCGCTGCCACGTGGAGTGGAAACGTTGGCCCTCACCAGGTCCTGTGGCCCCGATAGTACCTGCCTGGAGCAAAGTGGCTCCCTCAGTATAGCGGTAAGCCAGATACCCTGTCAGGGTTCAAGCGCAAAATATGCAGCATAATGGACATATACCCTATGACAGAGAAACAAAGAGCTGCAGTGGTAGTAGGACAATTGACTGGTGCTGCAGAGAGGGAAGTGGAGACTTGGACAGCTGCAGACCAGGAATCAGTGCTTTCAATTTTCTTAAAGTTACAGAATATTTTTGAGGACCGCACTGAAACAGATCTCCGGATGAGGTTTTACCAATGCTCCCAGAGACCAGATGACAGTATTAGGGACTACGCCTGCCGACTACAGGGGGCCCTGCGAGCTCTCAAACAGGTCAACCCTATAAGTGCCATTAATGAAAGCAAAATGTTGAAGGAACAATTTGTATGGGGACTGAGGTCCCAAGCTGAAAGCAGAACTGTGCACTGGTGGTCCTTGGATCATCCTGACGCTACCTTTGATGCCCTAAAAGATATGGCTATAAAAGGACTGCGACCCCTGGAGAAGCCCGAGGTGGCAACCCAGTGTCGCCCGGGTGAAGCCACTCTAAAGCTAGCAGCATCCAACTTTTCCCCGCTGGTGGCGGAAGCCAAAACGCAGGTAGCGCCCCCTACTCAGTTGGACTGTCTGCGCTCAGAAGTGCGCCAGCTGACTAAAAACCTGGCCGCTGTAATGAGTGCCCTGCAACTGCGGAAGGAAGAAGGAGGAAAGATCCTGCTAGCTGACTGCCCAGAGGATGTCCCTTGGATGAACCGGAGGAGAAGGAGGACGTCGCCCCACTGGAGGAGGACAACGCCACCCCCAGGAGTGACCCCTGATCAGCACCATCCTCGCCGAGAGATCGTCTGCTACCGTTGCAACAGAGAAGGTCATCTGGCCCGACAGTGTCCTTTAAACGAGCAGATCCTGGGTCCGAGGGCCAACACCCAGGAATAGACTCTTCAGGCCCCTCAGACTGGAACCGCAGGTTTGTGGGAGGAAGACCCTACCTGTCCATCATCCTGGACGGGATCGCAATCCCTGCCCTGCTGGACACTGGATCTCAGGTGACCATCATACCTGATGTCCTGTATAATAAGTTTTGGTCCATGGACAGTCTCCAGCCCCCGAGTCGTGACTTTGCTGTGTACGCCTCTAATGGTCTCCCTGTTGATATACTCGGAACCAAAAACGTGGACGTAAAGGTGGGCAGAGTGCAGCTGAAGGACCAGGGACTTCTTGTAGTAAAACCTGTAAATCAGGAAAATGGCTTGAATGTGGTTTTAGGTACAAACATTATCAGTAACTGTCTGGGATAAGTTGTGTTTTTGCTCCAACAGCTCGCCGAAGTTGCCAGGCCAAAGCAAAAGGGAGTGATCCAGAGGGAGATCCGGGCCCTGATGTGCCAGCAGCAAGCGAAACTGACAGATGGTGAAATCAGTAATGTACGGGTAACAGACCCGAACCCCATTGTGATACCCCCAATGAGTGAAATGCTTATATGGTGTAGAGCAGCAATAGGTCTGAGAGGACAGAACTACCAAGCAGTAGTAGAGCCCCATTGTTCAGAGCACAGACCTACACTCTTGACTGCTAGAGGGGTAGTGGAAGTACGAAAATGGGAGAGTACCAGTACGTCTTCTCAACTGGGGAGAAGATGAAGTGAATTTACCACGTTATGCCACTGTTGCTAAATTACATACCGTAGATAACAACTCCATTCTCACGACGGAGTCCTTAGCCTCCCGCCAGCCAGCGGAGGATAACGACCCAGCAACCCAGGTGGAGGATTGGTGTCAGCAGCTCCATGTCGGGACAGACACCACTCCAGCCCACCAGAAACAGGGAATACTTCGAGTGGTACAGGAGTACACACAGGTATTTAGCAAACACCCACTAGACTTTGGGACAATTAAGGGAGTACAACATCATATCCCTACAGGCAGCCATCCTCCCATCAAAGAGCGGTACAGGCCTATACCTCCAGCACACTACCAGAAAGCTAAGGAGATGTTGCGTGACATGAAGGAAGCAGGGGTGATAAGGGATAGTTGTAGTCCCTGGGCAGCACCTCTAGTCCTAGTCAGGAAAAAGGACGGAAGCATGAGAATGTGTGTAGATTACAGACAAGTGAATCGCATTACACATAAAGATGCATACACTTTACCACGCATTGAGGAATCCTTAGCTGCCTTAAAAACTGCTAACTACTTTTCCACCCTTGACCTCACTAGTGGGTACTGGCAAGTAGCAGTGGCTGAGGAGGATCGGGAGAAGACCGCTTTCACCACCCTGATGGGACTCTGTGAGTTTGACAGGATGCCGTTTGGACTCAGTAGTGCCCCGGGAACGTTCCAGAGAGTGATGGAGAATTGCCTGGGACATCTCAACTTTGAAACCGTGTTGCTGTACCTGGATGACGTAATTGTGTACTCCAAGACGTATGAGATCATCTGAAGCACCTGGCAGAGGTATTCGAGTCACTATCCAAGTAAGGGATGAAACTGAAACCTTCAAAGTGCCATCTGCTCAAACAAAAGGTACAGTACTTGGGGCATATTGTCAGCTCAGAAGGAGTAGCGCCAGACCCCGAGAAGGTCACCGCCATCCAGAAGGGGCCGGAACCGAAGAATCTCAAGGAGGTGCGCCAGTTCCTGGGACTGACAGGTTACTACGGAGGTTTGTAAAGGACTACACCAAGAAAGCAGCGCCTCTGCAGGACCTCCTGGTAGGACAATCCCTCAAGAGCAGAAATTCTCCATTCCACTGGGGTAAAGAACAAGCTGAGGCATTCAAGGAGATGAAGGAGATCCTGACAGGCGATGAGATCTTAGCCTATCCTGACTACAGCCAGCCGTTCCTGCTGTACACTGATGCCAGCAACGAAGGATTGGGAGCTGTCCTCAGTCAGAAGCAAAATGGCCAAGAAAAAGTAATCGCATATGCAAGCAGGAAGCTCCGGCCGACCGAGAGAAACCCAGAGAACTATAGCAGCTTCAAGTTGGAGTTCCTGGCGCTGGTCTGGGCCATTACAGAAAGATTCAAGCATTACCTAGCCTCCAGCAAGTTCACTGCTTACACTGACAATAACCCCTTGACACATCTCGAAACAGCCAAGTTGGGAGCCATGGAGCAACGTTGGATGGCTCGGCTGTCGAACTATCAATTTACAATCAAGTACAGGGCGGGCCGTAAGAATGCCAACGCTGATGCCTTGTCCAGAATGCCGCATGAGTCCGACACGGAAGAGGAATTGGATGACCTAGAAGAGATTGAGCTACCTGCATTCCACAGAAATGGGATGATCCACGAACAACGAGCCTACAGGAGGCAGCGTGGTAAGACGTTAAACCCTTTACCTCACCACAACTGGAAGGAGACCCAGAACAGTGACCCGGTTGTCAGCCGCATCAAGGAACTGATAACTCAGGAAGGTTCCTCCTTGGAGAAGGATGCGTCTCAACAAGCAAAGCAGCTGTGGAATGAGAGAAGCCGGCTGTTTATCTACCGTGAGAAGCTATGCCGAAGGTACGTCAACCCAAGAACCCATGAGATGGTATGGCAGATAGTAGTCCCAGAACGGACATCCAGATGGTGTTGGAAGCCTACCACGATCGAGCGGGGCACTTTGGTTGGAAGAAGCTGGAAACCCTACTGAAGTGTCGTTTCTACTGGGTGGGAATGCGTAGTTCCATTGAGAAGTGTGTAAAAACTGTGCGTCCTGTAGCCTCCGAAGAAAAGACTACAGCAGCCAGAAAGCACCCCTGCAGCCCATCAAGACGAATCGTCCCTTGGAGATCGTGGCCTTGGACCATGTAAAGTTGTCACCCAGCCGGTCAGGATACTCATATGCCCTGACCATGGTGGATCACTACTCCAGGTTCCTGGTGGTTGCCCCTGTCAAGGATCTGACAGCTGAAACAGCAGCAAAGACGTTTCAAGCGTATTTCTGCAGACCCCATAGATATCCAGAGCAAGTGTTAACTGATCAGGGTCCTGCATTTGAAGCCGAATTGTTTAAGGAATTCTGTCATTTGTACGGATGCAAGAAGATAAGAACCACTCCGTACCACCCCCAAACAAATGGTCTCTGTGAAAAGATGAATCACATAGTCATTGATCTGCTGAAGATGGTACCACTTGAGGAGAGGAATCGATGGCCAGACCTACTACCTGACCTGGTAGATCTGTACAATCACATACCTGTGAGTTCCACCAACTGCACTCCAGCCTACCTTATGCGGGCAAGACCAGGAAAACTGCCCATGGATTTGGAACTTGGTGTTGTAGAACCCGAAGCTGATGTTACTACTGAAGATTGGGACACAAACCGACAGGAACAGTACAGGAGAGTACAAGCCTGCGTGGAAGATAGTCTCAATAAAGTAAGGGAAAAACAAGAGGAAAACTACAACAAAAGTGCGCCAGCTAAACCTTTTGCACCTGGAGAGATTGTGCTAAAAAGAAAAAGAAGAATCCACAAATTGGATGATCAGTGGGAAAAAGAACCATATGTCGTGCAAAATTCCCAGTTTGACAACAGGAAAACCTGTACCATTAGCAAAGATGGAGGAAAGATGACTACCACGGTATCAAGAGACCACCTAAAATTGTGTCCAGACATGTTGAGACTTCATGAAGAAGAACTTGTTATGGAAAAAGAGAAACCAGGTGAAGTCATACACACGGACCTAGGAGATTTTCCTGCAGATTGGCCTTGTATCGGAGACGCTGTGATCATTCCAGTACTTCAATTTTACCAACCACAAGAAGCACCCCAACGTCGAGTTGAACCAGTTGCCGCAGCAGAAGAAATAGCATCTCAAGAAATGGAACCTCAAAATGTGGAACTACCAGAAGAATCCCCTGACGAAACAGAACCGCATCGCCCAGTCACTAGTATGCTTGCCAGATCCCTAGAGAGGTGGAGGCAGTATTACAGTTTACCGGCACTCAGGACAGATAGGCCAGATGCTACTATACCTGACACCACACCACGTAGGTCAGTACGCATGACAAAAGGAAGGTTACCTGTTAGGTACCAAGAGTAGACCTAGAAAATTAAGTCAGTAAACCAATACCCAAGTGTAAAAATGTAAATAAGATTTGTGTAAATATTTGTATATATGTTACTTGTAATTATGAAACGTTTGAAGTGTTCTCACCTCCCGCAAGGGAACAAGGGAAGAGTTATAATTATGTTTATTGTTGATGTTATAAAAATTGTTTATTTTTCAGCCCGGGAGTGCTGATATTAATTAGGGGTGGGTGTGTAGCCCAGCTGCGCTTGGTGCCACATGTTACCCTGGAGGATGCACGAAAGGTAAACCCACAAAAACCTATAAGCACACAACACACCTGCACTAGTTCCCAGATCCACCAGAGGGAGCCCATCCGCAGTATATAAGACAGTGTAGGCACGTGAGTAGAGTCTTCATTCCAGTCAGATTGTGAGAGACAGACAGTCTAGTCACCTCAGACGAGCTGAGAGGGAAAGACTAGCCAGAGAGAGATAGAGTTATTTGAAAGCCTGAAGACTTCAGCATATACTCAGCTTACATCGTGGAGTCCAGTAGCAGTGGGACGGATTGCCACTTAGTCTGGTCAAAGTTGAGCCCACTGAGAGTACCTTCAGTGAGCGTTTCAGTGAGTTAAGCGTGCCGACGCTTAGAGAGCGGTGAAGATAAAGAAAGCTGACATCTACTGCTGGTTGTGCTTATGTTAAAGGTGTGAGTAGGACGAAAGGCAAGTGGAAGAAAGGAGAGAGTGACAGAGGTTGAACAGCATTGATAGCTTACCTCCACTCTGCACCACAGGACACCGGGTCCGAGCTTGCTATCATCTTCACGACTAGTAGGAGAAACCGGAGACCCTGCTGTACTTCAGGTCGCAGGGGCCCAGCAGTGCTGATACGTAACTGAGGTTAGGAAGATGGGGGTCTGGCAGGTACCGCCACAGAGACACTGTTCTGTCCACAAGAAGGCCTCATCACCAAGTCAGCCGGGCGTAGCTAAGAAGACAGAGTTAGACTTTGTTCTATACGGGTCAGAAACTCACACACATAAAGGAGTAAGGAGGCCCTACACCTACTCAGTGGGATTACTGGACGTGCATCCTCCACCCTGACAGCTTCCCGGGACGTGCCTGCAACTATACCATCAGTAAAGGTACAGAAAGAGACTTTCTTGTGTGTGTCTGCCTTATTGCTCCTGCACCCCTACACCGCCATATACCCTGAGGGATCAGTCTTGCCTGTGGGAGACTTAACACTTTGCTGCCCAGTAACAACCCCTCAGAGGTTCTACCCTGCAGCGCTGGTCACCCTGACCAGGAACCACAGGTGGCGTCACGAACATTTCTACAAACTTATAATCCCCTGTAAATATCCCCTTTTCAGTGAGCGCCCAGGGCAACGGACCGAGCTGCGCTACCCGTGACATCCCCCATTGAAGTGAACGGGCTCGGTGCTGAGTACCCCACAGGCCCTGGCTACGAGCGACTCACATACACACTATAATGCATACACGCATACACTATAAGGCCGGAATCACACATGCGAGAAACTCGCACGATTGTCGTGCGAGTCTCTCGCATGAACACCCGGCACTGCCACCGGCACTCGCCCGAGTGTCGGCAGCAGTGACTGGTGTTCATGCGAGAGACTCACACGAGAATCTTGCAAGTTTATCGCATGTGTGATCCCGGCCTAATGCATACACACACACACACTATACTTACCTCTCCTCCTCGTTCCCCCCTCTGCTCTGGCTTCTGCAGAGTGTCTCAGCGTCTTATCAGCTCCACTGCTGGCACATTGAGGCAGAGGGAGAGTGATGGAAGAGGGAGCGTCATCTGATTCTCTCTCCTTCATCACTGTTTTCAACTAGGTAAGTTGAATGCGCAATGGGAGAGGGCGGCACCAGGCCCCTCTTACTCACGGGTCCTATAGTGGCCGCATGGTGTGCCACTATTAGTGGCATGCCACTGGCTGGGGGCCCCTGGAGGAGCAGGGGCCCTAGGCAGCTGCCTGGTCTGCCTGCCCCTGGCGCCAGCCCTGGGTATATCAGATCATGTTCCTGCACGGTCAGACACAGCTATTACACAGCACACAGTAGGGGCACATTTATAAGATGATCTTCGCACAGGAACATTTTAATTTAATACATCCAATTGTGAAACTTGTTTTTATTCCAAGATTTACTTATTATGTACTCCATTCATGAGAAAACCCCTTTAAGCCCCCCATGCACTTTAGATAACTGTTGGTCTGCCAAAGGTTTGGTTGATCACTTAGTTGAAAGCTATCTAGCCTGACTTGCTCTATGAGAAAGACATTGCAAAACATCTATGGTGGCAGCTTATGTCTTTGAGGACAAAAGGATCTGCAGGCTGAAATTGGACATGCCATTGTAACAGATGGCAAGGGTGCTGCAATACTGAGAGATTACTGGATTATATGCACGAAAGATGCACCTGCAGTGACCAGTAGATGGAATGAAAACCTTCCTGTATCACCCAGTAAAGAAGGCAGGAACTCTACTTCTTGATATAGTAAAGGAAGATTTTGTAAGGTGCACCGTTCAAAGTATGTGTCCTGGGGAACAGATAGAAAGACAGGAATTGGCTGCATCACAGCGACTGGTAAGGACCACAGACCACCCTAGCAGTGTCAGAGAGATGGAGACAGACTATGATTGCACCTAGGAGACATCAATACAGTGGGTACAGAAAGTATTCAGATCCCTTTACATTTTTCACTCTTTGTTTCATTGCAGCCATTTGGTAAATTTAAAAAAGTTAAATTTTTTCTCATTAATGTATACTCGACTAAAAAAAAATAAAAATGTAGACATTTTTGCAAATTTACTAAAAAAGAAAAACTGAAATATCATATGGTCATAAGTATTCAGACCCTTTTCTCAGACACTCATATTTAAGTCACATGCTGTCCATTTCCTTGTGATCCAGACAGTCCTGGATTTGGGACTATGCCCTGCAGTCTCAGGTGTCTGCTGAATTTTCTTTACTGCCACGGCCTCTCTGACATCTCCTACTGCCAAGGGAGAAATAAATGGCAAATGGGCTTGGATTGAGGGTGTGGCAAGGGGCGTGGTCAAACTTTGCAGAAACTTGCCACATTTCTCAGATCTGCTGAAAGAACAGATTTTTTTTTTTTGTCATAAATGATATTAGTCTGTAGGAGATGTGGCTTTTTGCACCTAGCCTTAGGTATCATGTTTAAAGTAAACCACCAGTTACTTGAAAGCTAATCTGAGAATAGCATAATGTAGAGGCAAAGACCCTGATTCTAGCGATGTGTCACTTACTGAACAGGTGGTGTAGATTTTATAAAATCATAGTTTTATTATCAGGAGATTATCACAGTCTAGCAAACATGCTGCCATGTAGTGCTCCATATTCATGAGCTCTGTATCACCACGACCCCAACAATAACAACTTTCTGCCAGTGCACAGTTTGCAGAAAGCTGTCAATCAGTGGGGTGGGCGGGGTTATATAGAGCTCAGCATCCAGAGAACTGGTAGATCTGCAGATAAAACTGATTTTGTAAAAAGTAAAGCAAGCAGCTCAGTAAGTGTTGCATAGCTGGGATCAGGATCTCTGCCCCTACATCATGATGTTCTCAGATGGGGTGCCAAAAACTTGGTGACAGATTCGATTTAATGGCATTGCCTACAAAGTCTGAACTGCAAGCTGTAACAATTGGACATGTAGGGAATCTCTGCTATGGGAGACTTCATATAGAGGAAATGGCAGCATTTCATTTTCAAGATTTTCCTTGTTGAATTTATAACTTTAGTTGTACATTTAATTCTATCATTATCTTTTAAAAACAGCACAAAGTATTTACAACATGATAGATATTCCTTAAATAAGCAAACTCCGCTTTTTCCTCTTAAAATTCTCCTACAATTCTTTCTTTTCTCTGTGCTTTCGTCGCCTGACCTAGTGACCTAGTTTTAATCTCTGAGAAGAGAAACTGAGATGTAATCATTTTAGAAGTGATAAATATACAGTACAGACCAAAAGTTTGGACACACCTTCTCATTCAAAGATTTTTCTGTATTTTCACGACTATGAAAATTGTATAGTGAACCAGCATGGCTACCACAGCATCTTGCAGCGGCATGCTATTCCATCTGGTTTGCGTTTAGTTGGACCATCATTTATTTTTCAACAGGACAATGACCCCAAACACACCTCCAGGCTGTGTAAGGGCTATTTGACTAAGAAGGAGAGTGTTGGGGTGCTACGCCAGATGACCTGGCCTCCACAGTCACCAGACCTGAACCCAATCGAGATGGTTTGGGGTGAGCTGGACCACTCACCGCTTCAATTTTGAATAAACCCCAACAGTGTCACCAGCAAAGCACCCCCACACCATCACACCACCTCCTCCATGCTTCACGGTGGGAACCAGGCATGTAGAGTCCATCCGTTCACCTTTTCTGCGTGCAAAGCAGTAATCAAAGTAAAAGGTGGCTACTTTGAAGAACCTAGAATATAAGACATATTTTCAGTTGTTTCACACTTTTTTGTTAAGCATATAATTCCACATATGTTAATTCATAGTTTTGATGCCTTCAGTGTGAATTTACAATTTTCATAGTCATGAAAATACAGAAAAATCTTTGAATGAGAAGGTGTGTCCAAACTTTTGGTCTGTACTGTACACATGGAGAAAAGTGTTGGCACCCTTCTGTGAAAGTAAGTAAACCTCGCAACGGTCACTGAAATAACTTGAAACAGACAAAGGTCATTTTAACTTTAAATTTACTGAATATCAACTAATGAAAATCAGACACTGCTTGTGAATTGTGGTTTAGAAGAAACTAATGAAAATGGCCTGGACAAAAATGATGGCACCCTTACCGTGTAATCATAGGCAGATTATAATAAGGAATAATACCAGAAGTAGAATTAAACTCGCGCTATGATATAGAGCATATCAACATTACTGATGAATCCCTTACCTGTAGTGCGTAGAAGTCAGGAAGAGTGTATAGTAGAAATGCAGAAAGGTTCCCAGGTAAAAATGCGCCTTTTTCAAATCAATGTGTCAGAAAGTTAAAAGAAGAATAGATAATTAAAAGAACGGTATTCTAAAAGGGAAGATGCAATGGGGAACATAAAAAGCATAAGAACATTACATAGAGGGATGTATAAAAACAATTGCCCGAAACTAAGAGTCAACTGAAGAAATAAACGGATACAATATTTCTCTAGATTACTGGTAAAATATCAGGCAGACGTAAATAAAAATAAGGTGCTGAAAGAGACAACTAGAAAGTGCTGATGTGCATGACCATAAATGGTTAACTAATGGAAAATAAAGTGCAGTGTATTAGTGCTCATAATAGATCCATGGTCCGATAGTAGCAGGCTCTATGGATAAATATAAATATATAAATAAATAAATGATTGAGTCAATGAGCGGTAGGAAAAATAAACCTAAGTCTCTAATCCGTGAGTAGTACTAATAAGTACAGATAGGTGCTGAAGTGTGGACCCCGGGCTGCGAACGCACCTCTCCTTAATATCTATTAGGTGCGTTCCACAGGCCCCTAACATAATACTCGCGCCAGGGTCTGGCTAGTAAAATGGCGGATGACCAGCGTCTACCGCAGTACATCCAGCAACTGGAGGGTAGGTTGGCGGCTCTTGAGCGCACAACCTCAGCTGTGGATGTTGCCGCAGTCGCTGTTCAGGCTGCTAGCGTGGCTGCAGCCAATTTGTCCTCTGCCACCTCTGCCCCTACATTATCCCACCTCCCACTTCCTGACAAGTTTGCCGCTGACAGCAAGCAATGTCGAGGATTCGTGAGTCAGTGCTCTATACAGCTCGAGCTTCTGGCTGCACGTTTCCCCACGGATCGGGCACAAGTGGGTTTTGTACTGCCTCTACTCTCAGGCAGAGCGTTGGAGTGGGCAACGCCGCTGTGGGAGCGCAACGATCGTGTGGTGCAGAGTGCTCCTCGTTTCCTGGAGGCTCTTAAAAAGGTCTTTTTAGGACATCAGGTCACCCACGATACGGCGCTCCAACTGCTGGCATTGGCACAGGGTTAGTCTTTGGTCTGTCAGTTTTCCGTCCAGTTTCGGACTCTGGCCTCAGAGCTAGACTGGTCGGATAAAGTTCTCATTCCAGTCTACTGGCGAGGACTGGCTGACCATGTTAAAGACGCTTTGGCTACCAGGGAGATTCCCACCACACTGGAGAAGCTTATCTCCATATCTACCCGCATCGACCTCCGTTTTCACGAGCGGAGGTTGGAGCGGGCCCAGTGTAGGCAGAGGATTCGGTTGGCTCCCACCTTTGCCAAACCTCTCGAATCCCCCGATCCGGCGTCCGAACCCCAAAAGGCCACAGAGGTTCCTCGTGCAGGACCTAAGTCTCGGGCCGTCCGAGTATCCGTGGTCTGTAACCTTTGTCAGCAGACAGGACACTATGCTAACAAATGTCCACAGCGATCAGGAAAGCGATCACGTCCAGTGGCCCTGGGAGGAGGTTCACTAGAGACAGTGGCATTTTCCCTCCAAGATGACATTTAAAGGGACAGTCACTGTAGACTCTTCCACACTTACAGTCGAGCTTTGTGTGGACTCAGGAGCAGATGGGAATTTCATGTCATCTACCTTTGCTCGTCGCCACGCAATACATCTGGTAGCGCTCGACAAACCAGTGACTGTCCGGGTAGTGAATAAGTTGACATTGCCCTCACCAATTACACATCAGACTGTCCCTCTTACTTTGTGTGTACCCCCTTCCCATAAGGAAATTATTTCCCTTCTCGTCCTTCCCGAGGGAATAGACGAAATCCTACTGGGAGTACCCTGGCTCCGTTCCCACTCCCCCCATATTGAGTGGACCTCCGGTAGGATACTGGGTTGGAGTGAGTGATGTAAGGACAGATGTGTCAGGGAGTGCATTCAAGTTACCACTACAGAGATACCTGTAGATCTTTCTCCTCTTCCCAAGTGCTATCAGTCATATGCAGACGTGTTCTCTAAAAAGGCTGCGGAGACTCTGCCACCCCATCGTCCCTACGACTGTCCTATTGACCTCTTGCCTGGAGCAGAACCTCCTCGGGGAAGGGTCTATCCCCTCTCTCTTCCTGAGACGGAGGCTATGTCTCAATATATCCAGGAGAATCTGGCAAGAGGGTTCATTAGGAAGTCGTTGTCACCAGCAGGAGCGGGGTTCTTCTTCATGCAGAAGAAGAGTAGAGAATTACATTAGTGTATAGATTACAGAGGTCTTAACGCCATCACCGTTAAGAATAAGTACCCGTTGCCCCTGATTTCTGAGCTCTTTGATAGGCTCCGGGGAGCAAGGGTATTTACTAAATTAGATCTGCGTGGTGCTTATAACCTGATTCGCATCCGTGAAGGGGACGAATGGAAGATGGCTTTTAATACCAGGGATGGGCATTATGAATACCTGATGATGCCCTTCGGGCTCTGTAATGCCCCAGCCGTTTTCCAAGACTTTGTCAATGACATCTTCCGGGATATGCTTTCCACCTCTGTAGTAGTCTATCTGGATGATATTATCATCTTTTCTCCAGATATTGACTCTCACAGGAGGGATGTCTGCAAAGACTTCGACCTGTTACGGGCGTACTCCCTCTATGCAAAGTTGGAGAAATGCATGTTTGAGCAGGAGTCTTTACCTTTCCTGGGCTATATCATCTCCGCCCAGGGATTGGCTATGGATCCTGCCAAACTACAGGCTGTGATGGATTGGCAAGAACCCCATTCTCTTAAAGCGGTGCAGCGCTTTATGGGGTTCATTAATTACTATTGCCAATTCATTCCCCACTTCTCCACTTTGGTAGCTTCTTTGGTAGCCCTCACCAAGAAGGGAGCCAATCCCAAATTGTGGTCAGAGGAGGTCTCCAAGGTCTTTACTTCAAATAAGTCCCATTTTGCTAGCGCTCCCATCTTACATCATCAACGAGGTTGATAAGCCTTTTATATTGGAGGTTGATGCCTCGTCCGTTGGTGCTGGAGCAGTCCTTTTTCAAAAGGATGCTCAAGGTCGGAAACATCCTTGTTTCTTCTTTTCCAAGACCTTCACACCAGCGGAGAGGAATTATTCCATTGGGGATAGGGAGTTGCTAGCCATGAAGTTGGCCTTTTCCAAGTGGCGACATCTCCTGGAGGGGGCTCGCTTTCCCTTTCAAGTTTTCACTGACCACAAAAATTTGGTCTATTTACAGACCGCCCAGCGGCTAAATTCTCATCAGGCCAGATGGTCCCTATTCTTCTCCAGGTTCAATTTCACCCTCCATTTCCTCTCCGGTGAGAAGAACATTCGGGCCGATGCTCTTTCTCGCTCTGTGGTGTCCTCTGAGGAGGTGGAGGAGGAGCTTCGGTTGATTGTCCCCACAGAGAGCCTAAGAACTGTGGCCCAGGTTTCGCTTGAGTCTGTGCCTCCGGGCAAGACTTTTGTGCCCACCAATTTGCGACCGGAGGTACTCTTGGGCACATTCGTCCAGGGTGGGTGGACATTTTGGGGCAAAAAGGACATCTGAGTTGCTGGCGAGGACATACTGGCGGCCACATATGGTCCGTGACGTCAGGGAATACGTTCAGGCATGCGTCTCCTTCGCTAAGAATAAGTCCCCTCGACAATGGCCAGCTGGGCTACTTTCCCTTTACCGGTGGCAGACAGGCCTTGGGAGATGGTCAGGATGGATTTTGTGGTGGGCTTACCCAAGTGTCGGGCTGCACCATCATCTGGGTGATAACTGACCACTTCTCCAAAATGGTGCACTTGGTGCCCTTACCACGGTTACCGTCTGCACGGGCCTTGGCAGCATTATTTATTAGGCAATTTTCCATTTACACGGAATGCCAGACAAAATCGTCAGTGATCGAGGTCCCCAATTTGCGTCTCGGTTCTGGAGAGAGCGGTGTCGTCTACTCAGCATTGAGTTAAATCTCTCCTTGGCATATCATCCCGAGACGAATGGGTTGGTAGAGAGGGCCAACCAGACCTTGGTCACATACTTGCGACATTTTGTCTCAGCCAGGCAGGATGACTGGGCATCCTTGCTACCGTGGGCTGAGTTCGCTCTAAATAATGCTGTGGCTGACTCCACGGGACAGACCCCATTCCTTTTAACTACAGTCAGCATCCGCGGGTATCGGTGCCCATGCCCGTGTCTTCCGCTGACTCCAGGGTGGCAGACTGGGCCGTGGAGGCACGGGACATTTGGGACCGCACTCAGGATGCCATTCAGGCCTCCAAGGAGAGGATGAGGTTTTCCTCTGGCGCATATCGGCGCCCCACTCCGACATTTGCTCCTGGTGACCTAGTGTGGCTCTCTGCCCGAAACATCAGGCTATGTGTAGAGTCCTCCAAGTTGACACCTTGCTTTTGGGTCCCTTTAAAGTTCTTGAGCAGGTGAATCCGGTGGTTTACCTCCTAGCCCTTCCGCCTCGCCTTGGTATCACCGACACCTTTCACGTGTCCCTCCTGAAACCCGTGGCCATTTCCCGGTTTTCCGAGTCATCTGCCGGGACGTCGGGTTCATCTACCGACCATCATGAGGTGAACGCCATTGTTGGGTGCAAGGCAAAAATTTTTATTTGGTGGATTGGAGGGGTTATGGGCCTGAGGATAATTCCTGGGAGCCTGCCAAGCATGTTCATGCTCCGCAGCTCATCGCTGCCTTTGAGTGCAGCGAGGCCCAAAGAAGGGGGGCCCTAGGAAGGGGGTTAATGTTAGGGTTTGAGTTCCCACTCCTGCACAGGTGGAATCTCGAGCTGTTCCCGCTGCGGTCCCCCATCTGTCTCCGGCCGCAGTGGTTCCTGCTTAGCAGAGACGTCGGTCCCAGCGTCTTGCCCGGCCCAGTACTGTACAGAGACTTGCTGCTGCAACCAGTGTTGGAGCAGGCAATTTTGGGACTAAGTCCTTTGTTTCTTCATCTGAGCATGAACAGGGCAAGATCTCCCATTGGAGATCAGGGGGTCACATGCTCAGATACAGCTGTGTTATGAATGTGCTAGAGATGGTTTCTGAGCAGAGGCTCCTCTGGTGGTTACAGACAGTACTGAACCTTTCAGCGAGGAATGGCAGTCTGGGATCACTGACTGGTCTGATATAAGGGAGGTTCCCTCCCATGATGGTTGCCGGTGATCAATTGTTCTTGTCTCAATTGTGGTTCCTGGTTCATTTGGAAGTTTGCTGAGTCTTGCCTGCATCTTCTGCTATCAGATAAGATATTTTCTGCTTTTATTTTTGTGCTTGCTTTTTGCATAGTTCCCTGCACTTCTGTGGAGGTCAGCCAGGTCCCCTCCGGGGGCTTGTGCTCCTCTCAATTTATCTGAAGCCACTGTTATTTGTTCATTTGCTTTTTCCTGTTTTTTCAGTGGCTGCGGCTTAGTTTTGTTACACCAGAGATCTGATTTAGGTGGTAGAGATCGTGTGATTTCAGGTGTTTTTGCAATCAGAAGAGTTGGTATTTTTTAGGGTTTTTTTTGGATTGCAGTGAGTATCCTTTCCTTTACTTTTCTGTCTAGACAGATTGGGCCCCAGCGTTTGCTCATTCTATTTTCTGTCTGTGTCCATGCTTCTTCTTGTCTAACCGCTATTACATGTTTGGGGGCTTCCTATGTTCTTTGGGATCTGCTCCGGGGCAGATAATTTTCCTCTTTCTGCCTTTAGGTGTAGTTATCTCTCAGGCTGTGACGAGGCGTCTAGGATCAACGTAGGAACGCTCCACGGCTACCTCTAGTTGTGTGGTTAGTTCAGGTTACTGCAATTCAATAGGTTCCAGCCTCTCTGGTGTATTGCCGTATTTGCTTTTTCTCCTCAGCTACCAAAACATAACACAGCTGCCACTCCTATTGGTCCTTCAGGAAGGTCCTGTGGCTGTTGATGTTCTGAAGCAGCTTCCCATTGGTCCTTTCTGGAAGGTCTTTTTCTCATGGCTGCTATAAAAGGCTGTCTTTACCGCACGGCCGTGCGCTAGTATCAAATCTGTTACGTGCTTGCGCCAGTGTGGTCATGTATGCATGTGGTTAGGTCTGGCTGAAATAAGCCCCTAGATTACCGGCACCTCCGGTGAGGAGATTGTATGCATGTGTTCAGGGCTCGGCTGAAAACGCCATTAGAATACCGGCTACTCCGGTGAGGAGATTATTATTTGGGTTCTGATTGCTTGACCACAGACTGCAATCCGCTTAGCAGTCATCTGTATTCCCTGTGAGTCCAACAGGACACAGTCTTTGTTTCAGCGGCTCTGTGAATTAACAGAGTCCGCTTATATCGCCATATAGTGCTACGGCGTTTACATCTGCGACTCTGCAGGATAACAGAGTTCGCTCATACTGCCTTTTTACGCCATCTTACTAGCAGCAGGCTCTGCTTGCACGGTGGACCACGGGCTGCGAACGCACCTCTCCTTAATATATTAGGTGCATTCCGCATGCCCCTAACAGTTGTGCATGGCTCAGCTCCACCCTCCCATCCTTAGTTACATGGCTCCGCCCACCCTCCCATCCTAATACATGGCTCCACTCCACCCTCCCATCCTTGTATGCATGGCTCTGCTCCACCCTCCCATCCTGTATACATGGCTCCGCTCCTGCCCTCCCATCCTGTATGCCCGTGTCTTCCGCTGACTCCAGGGTGGCAGACTGGGCCGTGAAGGCACGGGACATTTGGGACCGCACTCAGGATGCCATTCAGGCCTCCAAGGAGAGGATGAGGTCTTTCGCCGGCTTATATCGGCGCCCCACTCCGACATTTGCTCTGGGTGACCTAGTGTGGCTCTCTGCCCGAAACATCAGGCTATGTGTAGAGTCCTCCAAGTTGACACCTTGCTTTTGGGTCCCTTTAAAGTTCTTGAGCAGGTGAATCCGGTGGTTTACCTCCTAGCCCTTCCGCCTCGCCTTGGTATCACCGACACCTTTCACGTGTCCCTCCTGAAACCCGTGGCCATTTCCCGGTTTTCCGAGTCATCTGCCGGGACGTCGGGTTCATCTACCGACCATCATGAGGTGAACGCCATTGTTGGGTGCAAGGTGGTGCGAGGCAAAAATTTTTATTTGGTGGATTGGAGGGGTTATGGGCCTGAGGATAGGTCCTGAGAGCCTGCCAAGCATGTTCATGCTCCGCAGCTCATCGCTGCCTTTAAGTGCAGCGAGGCCCAAAGAAGGGGGGGGCCCTAGGAAGGGGGTTAATGTTAGGGTTTGAGTTCCCACTCCTGCACAGGTGGAATCTCGAGCTGTTCCCGCTGCGGTCCCCCATCTGTCTCCGGCCGCAGTGGTTCCTGCTTAGCAGAGACGTCGGTCCCAGCGTCTTGCCCGGCCCAGTACTGTGCAGAGACTTGCTGCTGCAACCAGTGTTGGAGCAGGCAATTTTGGGACTAAGTCCTTTGTTTCTTCATCTGAGCATGAACAGGGCAAGATCTCCCATTGGAGATCAGGGGGTCACATGCTCAGATACAGCTGTGTTATGAATGTGCTAGAGATGGTTTCTGAGCAGAGGCTCCCTCTGGTGGTTACAGACAGTACTGAACCTTTCAGCGAGGAATGGCAATCTGGGATCACTGACTGGTCTGATATAAGGGAGGTTCCCTCCCATGATGGTTGCCGGTGATCAAATGTTCTTGTCTCAACTGTGGTTCCTGGTTCATTTGGAAGTTTGCTGAGTCTTGCCTGCATCTTCTGCTATCAGATAAGATATTTTCTGCTTTTATTTTTGTGCTTGCTTTTTGCATAGTTCCCTGCACTTCTGTGGAGGTCAGCCAGGTCCCCTCCGGGGGCTTGTGCTCCTCTCAGTTTATCTGAAGCCACTGTTATTTGTTCATTTGCTTTTTCCTGTTTTTTCAGTGGCTGCGGCTTAGTTTTGTTACACCAGAGATCTGATTTAGGTGGTAGAGATCGTGTGATTTCAGGTGTTTTTCCAATCAGAAGAGTTGGTATTTTTTAGGTTTTTTTTGGATTGCAGTGAGTATCCTTTCCTTTACTTTTCTGTCTAGACAGATTGGGCCCCAGCGTTTGCTCATTCTATTTTCTGTCTGTGTCCGTGCTTCTTCTTGTCTAACCGCTATTACATGTTTGGGGGCTTCCTATGTTCTTTGGGGATCTGCTACGGGGCAGATAGTTTTCCTCTTTCTGCCTTTAGGTGTAGTTATCTCTCAGGCTGTGACGAGGCGTCTAGGATCAATGTAGGAATGCTCCACGGCTACCTCTAGTTGTGTGGTTAGTTCAGGTTACTGCAATTCAATAGGTTCCAGCCTCTCTGGTGTATTGCCGTATTTGCTTTTTCTCCTCAGCTACCAAAACATAACACAGCTGCCACTCCTATTGGTCCTTCAGGAAGGTCCTGTGGCTGTTTTATGTTCTGAAGCAGCTTCCCATTGGTTCTTTCTGGAAGGTCTTTTTCTCATGGCTGCTATAAAAGGCTGTCTTTACCGCACGGCCGTGCGCTAGTATCAAATCTGTTACGTGCTTGCGCCAGTGTGGTCATGTATGCATGTGGTTAGGTCTGGCTGAAATAAGCCCCTAGAATACCGGCACCTTCGGTGAGGAGATTGTATGCATGTGTTCAGGGCTCGGCTGAAAACGCCATTAGAATACCGCTACTCCGGTGAGGAGATTATTATTTGGGTTCTGATTGCTTGACGACAGACTGCAATCCGCTTAGCAGTCATCTGTATTCCCTGTGAGTCCAACAGGACACAGTCTTTGTTTCAGCGGCTCTGTGAATTAACAGAGTCCGCTTATATCGCCATATACTGCTACGGCGTTTACATCTGCGACTCTGCAGGATAACAGAGTTCGCTCATACTGCCTTTTTACGCCATCTTACTAGCAGCAGGCTCTGCTTGCACGGTGGACCACGGGCTGCGAACGCACCTCTCCTTAATATCTATTAGGTGCATTCCGCAGGCCCCTAACAGTATGCATGGCTCAGCTCCACCCTCCCATCCTGTATACATGGCTCCGCTCCACCCTCCCATCCTAATACATGGCTCCACTCCACCCTCCCATTCTTGTATGCATGGCTCCGCTCCACCCTCCCATTCTGTATACATGGCTCCGCTCCCGCCCTCCCATCCTGTACACATGGCTCTGCTCCACCCTCCCATCCTTGTATGCATGGCTCCGCTCCCATCCTCCTATCATGTATACATGGTTTCGCTCCCACCCTCCCATCCTGTATACATGGCTCTGCTCCACCCTCCCATCCTTGTATGCATGACTCCGCTCCACCCTCCCATCCTGTATACATGGCTCCGCTCCCATCCTCCTATCCTGTATACATGGCTCCGCTCCACCCTCCCATCCTTGTATGCATGGCTCCGCTGCACCCTCCCTTCCTGTATACATGGCTCCGCTCCACCCTCCCATCCTGTATACATGGCTCCGCTCCACCCTCCCATCCTTGTATACATGGCTCCGCTCCATCCTCCCATCCTGTATACATGGTTCTGCTCCACCCTCCCATCCTTGTATGCATGGCTCCACTCCACCCTCCCATCCTGTATACATGGCTCCCCCCCTCCCATCCTTGTATACATGGCTCCGATCCACCCTCCCATCCTGTATACATGGCTCCGCTCCCACCCTGCCATCCTCTATAAATGGCTCAACTCCCACCCTCCCATCCTATATACATGGCTCCGCTCCCACCCTCCCATCCTATATACATGGCTCCGCTCCCACCCTCAAATCCTATATACATGGCTCCGCTGGGCTCCCCCATCATACTTACCCTGACACCGTCGCTGCACGTCCCTGCATCTCTATCCCGGCGCGTCAGCTTCTTCCAGTGCGGTGCGGTCACGTGGTACCGCTCATTAAGGTCATGAATATGGATGAATATGGATGCCACACCTATGGGAGTGCAGTCGCGTCCATATTCATGACCTTAATGAGCGGTACTACGTGACCGCACCGCACAGGATAGAAGCAGAAAGCGCCGGGACAGGGATGCAGGGACGGAAGGTGAGTATGTACGTGGAGATGACCCGCGGCTACCATCGGGAGATCAGCAGCTAGCACCGCTTATCTCCCGACGATAGCAGTATAGCAGTGGCGTGCCTGGTTGAAATCCTGCGCCAAACAGTGGGAAGTTACTGGATGCAAATATTTATTCTTTATAGGGGTTATGTACCCTGGTATGTTTGCACAGGCTGACCGACGGCACCAAACGACCACCAATCTGTAAAGCATTATTCGGTTACTGTGGTCTGTACAGTATGTTTAAAAAAGATAATGAACGATGTTCACTGAGCGATCTATCCCATATTACATACAGTCATGGCCAAAAGTTTTGAGAATGACAAAAATATTATATTTTCACATGATCTGCTGCCCTCTGGTTTTTATGTGTGTTTGACAGATGTTTTTATCACAGACAGAAATATAATAATTGCAAACATATGAGTAACAAAAGCTTATATTGACAGTTAGAATGAGTTAATGCAGCAAGTCAATATTTGCAGTGGTAACCCTTCTTCTTCAGGACCTCTGCAATTCTCCCTGGCATGCTCTCAATCAACTTCTGGACCAAATCCTGACTGATAGCAGTCCATTCTTGCACAATCAATGCTTTCATTTTGTCAGAATTTTTAGGTTTTTGTTTGTCCACCCATCTCTTGATGATTGACCACAAGTTCTCAATGGGATTAAGATCTGGGGAGTTTCCAGGCTATGGACCCAAAATCTCTATGTTTTGTTCCCTGAGCCATTTAGTTATCACCTTTGCTTTATGGCAAGGTGCTCCATCATGCTGGAAAAGGCATTGTTGATCGCCAAACTGCTCTTGGAGGGTTGGGAGAAGTTGCTCTTGGAGGACATTCTGGTACCATTCTTTATTCATGACTGTGTTTTTAGGCAAGACTGTGAGAGAGCCGATTCCCTTGGCTGAGAAGCAACCACACACATGGTTTCAGGATGCTTAACAGTTGGCATGAGACAAGACTGGTGGTAGCGCTCACCTTGTCTTCTCCGAATGAGGCGTTTTCATGATGTCCCAAACAATCGAAAAGGGGATTCATCAGAGAAAATAACTTTACCCCAGTCCTCAGCAGTCCACTGCCTGTACCTTTTGCAGAATATCAGTCTGTCCATGATGTTTTTTCTGGAGAGAAGTGGCTTCTTTGCAGCCCTCCTTGAGACCAGGCCTTGCTCCAAGAGTCTCCGCCTCACAGTGCGTGCAGATGCACTCACACATGCCTGCTGCCATTCCTGAGCAAGCTCTGCACTGCTGGTAGCCCGATCCCGCAGCTGAAACACTTTTAAGAGATGGTCCTGGTGCTTGCTGGTCTTTCTTGGGCGCCCTGGAGCCTTTTTGGCAACAATGGAACCTCTCTCCTTGAAGTTCTTGATGATGCAAAAGATTGTTGACTGAGGTGCAATCTTTCAAGCTGCGATACTCTTCCCTGTTAGGCCATTTTTGTGCATTGCAATGATGACTGCACGTGTTTCTTTAGAGATAACCATGGTTAACAGAAGAGAAACAATGATACCAAGCACCAGCCTCCTTTTAAAGTGTCCAGTGGTGTCATTCTTACTTAATCATGACAGATTGATCTCCAGCCATGTCCTCATCAACACCCACACCTGTGTTAATGGAGCAATCACTGAAAAGAGGTTAGCTGGTCCTTTTAAGGCAGCGCTGCAATGATGTTGAAATGTGTTTTGGGGGATAAAGTTCATTTTCTAGCCAAATATTGACTTTGCAAGTAATTGCTGTTAAGCTGATCACTCTTTATAACATTCTGGAGTATATGCAAATTGCCATTAGAAAAAGTGAAGCAGTAGACTTTGTAAAAATTAATATTTGTGTCATTCTCAAAACTTTTGGCCCATGACTGTAGCATCTCCTCCTGTTTTATATAGCACCATCCCTTATTACATAATATTAGTGCCATCCCGTAATATATGGCATCCTCTCGATATATACAGTAGTGTTCAAAATAATAGCACTCCAATATGACTAGCCAGATTAATCACTGAGGTATAAATTATATTACCACATGTCAAACAATTTACCAGTTGGTGCAGTAGATTCTAAGAAAACCAACAGACTCAGCATTCATGATCTGCGTGTTGTCAGTGTATTAGAACAATTAATTTAACCCCTTAGTGACCGAGCCAATTTGCAACTTAATGACCGGGCCAATTTTTACAATTCTGACCACTGTCACTTTATGAGGTTAGAACTCTGGAACGCTTTAACGGATCCTACTGATTCTGAGAATGTTTTTTCGTGACATATTGTACTTGACGTTAGTGGTAAAAAAAAAATAAATAATTATATGACTTGCTTTTATTTATGAAAAAAACGGAATTATGGAGAAAATTTTGAAAATTTAGCAATTTTCAAACTTTAAATTTTTATGCCCTTAAATCAGAGAGATATGTCACACAAATTTCTTAATAAATAACATTTCCCACATGTCTACTTTACATCAGCACAATTTTGGGAACAAAATTTTTTTTTTGTTACGAATTTATAAGGGTTAAAAGTTGACCAGCGATTTCTCATTTTTACACCACCATTTTTTTTAGGGACCACATCACATTTGAAGTCACTTTGAGGGGTCTATATAATAGAAAATACCCAAAAGTGACACCATTCTAAAAACTGCACCCCTAAAGGTGCTCAAAACCACATTCAAGAAGTTTATTAACCCTTTACGTGCTTCACAGGAACTGAAGCAATGTGGAAGGAAAAAAATAACATTTAACTTTTTTGCAAAAGCTTTACTTCGGAACCAATTTTTTTTATTTTTTAACATGTGTTAAAAGAAAAATGAACCACAAAATTTGTTGTGCAATTTCTCCTGAATACGCTAATATGTGGGGGTAAACCACTTTTTGGGCGCACGACAGAGGTCACAAGGGAAGGAGCGCCGTTTGACTTTTTCAATGCAGAATTGGCTGGACGCCATGTCGCGTTTAGAGAGCCCCTGATGTGCCTAAACAGTGGAAACCCCCAACAAGTGACCCCATTTTGGAAACTTGACCCCTTAAGGAACTTATCTAGATGTGTGGTGAGCACTTTGAACCTCCAAGTGTTTCACAGAAGTTTATAACGTAGAGCCGTGAAAATAAAAAAATCATATTTTTTCCACAAAAACGATCTTTTCTCCCCAATTTTTATTTTCCCAAGGGTAACAAGACCCCAAACGTTTTTGTGCAATTTGTCCTGAGCATGCTGATACCCCATATGTTGGGGTAAACCACTGTTTGGGTGCATGGTAGAGCTTGGAAGGGAAGGAGCGCCGTTTGACTTTTTCAACGCAGAATTGGCTGGACGCCATGTCGCGTTTGTAGAGGCCCTGATGTGTCTAAACAGTGGAAACCCCCCACAAGTGACCCCATTTTGGAAACTAGACCCCATAAGGAACTTATCTAGATGTGTAACAAGGGTAACAGGAGAAATTAGAACCCCAAAATTGATGTGCAATTTGTCCTGAGTATGTTGATACCCCATATGTTTGGGTAAACCACTGTTTGGGCGCACGGCAGGGCTCAGAAGGGAGGGAGCTCCAATTGACTTTTTGAAAGCCACGTCGTGTTTGGAGACCCCTGATGTGCCTAAATAGTGGAATCCCCTCCATTCTAGCTCCAACCCTAACCCAGCACACCCCTAACCCTAATCCCAACCCTAACCCTAACCCTAATCCTAACCCTAATACCAACCCTAATTCCAACCCTAATTGTAACCCTAACCCTAATTGTAACCATTACCCTAACCCTAATTCCAACCCTATCCCTAATTATAACCATAAGGCTATGTTAATTTTGCATTTTACCAGCTCGTTCAACACATAGCGTTGACGGGCTGATAACGGTATAGCATAACGCGATCACGTTATGCTATTCCCGCTAGCGCAGAGGAATCAGCAGGTGATTCATCTGCACTAGCGGTGACGGAGCCCAGACGCTGCAGGCCGCGTCCGAGGCTCCGTCACTGAATAATGGCACGTCGCGAACGCATGCCACTTTACGGCATGTGTCGCGATGCGCCCTCAAATGGGGGTGAATGGCAGCGTTAACGGACTGCGTTACACCGCATTATACCGCGGTGTTACGCAGTCCGTCTAACGGACTGCCATAACGCAGTATGAACCCAGCCTAACTCTAACCCTAATCCCAACCCTAACCCTAATTATAACCCTAACCCTAATGGAAAAATGAAAATAAATAAAATTTCTTTATTTTATTATATGTCCCTAACTAAGGGGGTGATAAATGGGGGGTTATGTACTGTTTTTTTTATTTTGATCACTGTGATAGTTCATCACAGTGATCAAAATGTACTTTTAGAGAATGAATGAATGATTTTTTGAATCTGCCACTAGACAGATTCAGCGGGCGCATTGCGTATGCGCCCGCCATTTTTTTTTTACAGGATAAAGAGGCCGAGGATCGGAGGACAGGGGGAGGATCTGAGGACAGGGAGAGGATCAGAGGACACAGAGGGGACACCAGAAGGTACAGGGGGAGGGATCGGGGGTCCCGGGGACCCTATTCCTCTCCCTCTGATGTGCGATCACATCAGAGCGGAGAGAAATTACAGGCAGGATCGTGGCCTCCCGAGACCATTCATCTAAGGGAGTGGGCTCAGTTACTCCTTATTTTGCCTAACACTGCCATGAATAAAGAATGGTATTAAAAATATCCTTCAAGAGCAATTTCTCCCAACAATCCAGGAGCAATTTAGTGATGAACAATGCTTTTTCCAACATTATGTGGCACCATGTCACAAGGCAAAAGTGACTAAGTGGCTTGGTGAGCAAAATATTCAAATTTTGAGTCCATGGCCAAAGCTTAGCTGTGATGCTATTTTGTTGTTGTTTTTTTTATACCAAAATCATCAGGGTATCCTTAATTCGGGTACTCTCACACATAAAAGATTAGTTTAAAAAAATTGTTCCATAATCTAAATCAGGTTTTTTCCAGAATGGAAATGGAGTTTTGAAAGCCTGATTCAGAGAAATGGGAGGGTTGCAGATATTTGAACAAACCCTTGTATGTACAGAGAAATGCATAAAATGAATTTAAGGCCAAGGCTAATCTAATCACATGACCGGAAGATTATGATATGGCATTTAATGTTTGTCTAAAGGCTTGTGTTGCGACCAACAACTTACGGCGATGCAACCTTTACAAGAAATTAGAGACTACACCAGGACAATGAAAGTGAGGAACGCTGCTGTATAAGAAGACAAACATAATGAAAAAAAGCACAGAATACACACAAAACATATATATATATATATATATATATATATATACAGTACAGACCAAAAGTTTGGACACACCTTCTCATTTAAAGATTTTTCTGTATTTTCATGACTATGAAAATTGTAAATTCACACTGAAGGCATCAAAACTATGAATTAACATATGTGGAATTATATGCTTAACAAAAAAGTGTGTAACTACTGAAATTATGTCTTATATTCTAGGTTCTTCAAAGTAGCCACCTTTTGCTTTGATTACTGCTTTGCATACTCTTGGCATTGTCTTGATGAGCTTCAAGAGGTAGTCACCGGAAATGGTTTTCACTTCACAGGTGTGCCCTGTCAGGTCTAATAAGTGGGATTTCTGGCCTTATAAATGGGGTTGGGACTATCAGTTGTGTTGTGCAGAAGTCTGATGGATACACAGCTGATAGTCCACTGAATAGACTGTTAGAATTTGTATTATGGCAAGAAAAAAGCAGCTAAGTAAAGAAAAACGAGTGGCCATCATTACTTTAAGAAATTAAGGTCAGTCAGTCCGAAAAATTGGGAAAACTTTGAAAGTGTCCCCAAGTGCAGTTGCAAAAACCATCAAGCGCTACAAAGAAACTGGCTCACATGAGGACCGCCCCAGGAAAGGAAGACCAAGAGTCACCTCTGCTTCTGAGGATAAGTTTATCCGAGTCACCAGCCTCAGAAATCGCAGGTTTACAGCAGCTCAGATTAGTGACCAGGTCAATGCCACACAGAGTTCTAGCAGCAGACACATCTCTACAACAACTGTTAAGAGGAGACTTTGTGCAGCAGGCCTTAATGGTAAAATAGCTGCTAGGAAACCACTGCTAAGGACAGGCAACAAGCAGAAGAGACTTGTTTGGGCTAAAGAACACAAGGAATGGACATTAGACTAGTGGAAATCTGTGCTTTGGTCTGATGAGTCCAAATTTGAGATCTTTGGTTCCAATCACCGTGTCTTTGTGCGACGCAGAAAAGGTGAATGGATGGACTCTACATGACTGGTTCCCACCGTGAAGCATGGAAGAGGAGTGATGGTGTGGGGGTGCTTTGCTGGTGACACTGTTGTGGATTTATTCAAAATTGAAGGAATACTGAACCAGCATGGCTACCACATCATCTTGCAGCGGCATGCTATTCCATCTGGTTTGCGTTTAGTTGGACCATCATTTATTTTTCAACAGGACAATGACCCCAAACACACCTCCAGGCTGTGTAAGGGCTATTTGACCAAGAAGGAGAGTGATGGGGTGCTACGCCAGATGACCTGGCCTCCACAGTCACCAGAGCTGAACCCAATCGAGATGGTTTGGGGTGAGCTGGACCGCAGAGTGAAATCAAAAGGGCCAACAAGTGCTAAGCATCTCTGGGAACTCCTTCAAGATTGTTGGAAGACCATTTCCGGTGACTACCTCTTGAAGCTCATCAAGAGAATGCCAAGAGTGTGCAAAGCAGTCATCAAAGCAAAAGGTAGCTACTTTGAAGAACCTAGAATATAAGACATATTTTCAGTTGTTTCACACTTTTTTGTTAAGTGTAATGTATAATTCCACGTGTGTTAATTCATAGTTTTGATGCCTTCAGTGTGAATGTACAATTTTCATAGTCATGAAAATACAGAAAAATCTTTAAATGAGAAGGTGTGTCCAAACTTTTGGTCTGCACTGTATAGTAATAGAATAGTAAATTGTAGAAAAGAATATAAAAATAATCTGTAGTTATAGATATTATAAAAATAATCTGAAGGTATAGATAAAGGATACTGACCACTATTTGCATATGAAAATTATAGTCGTTACACATTCACATCATAAGGAACTGTCAATGCATTTCTGTGTAAATCTACAGTCCAAAAAGAAATCCGTTACACATTCACATCATAAGGAACTGTCAATGCATTTCTGTGTAAATCTACAGTCCAAAAAGAAATCCGACCTTGACAGCTCATTGTGTAAATTCCTAGGACTTCAAAAAGGTTCTATAATTTAGCTGGCGACTGCTGATAGCTGCAAACTAGGTCAAAAGCTCCTTAGAGACATATTGGCTGCATGTGAATTTTCTACACTGAAGTTCAAAGTGTATAGAACAAAAAGAATTCAAAAGGGAGATATTGATTTATCTAAGGAGTGAAGTACACAGGAAATATTTCTATTTTTAGAAAAATAGAAATTTTCAGGTATATCTTGCACTATGTTTTCTTCAGAGCATTCTTATTTATCAGACATTTACTCGTAATATAATCAACAGTTCTTCAACTTAGAGGTCAAGATTAGTGATGACGATGAGCGATTATGCGATTATTAAGTTTAGAATAGAGCAGGCATATAAAAATATTTAGCCAGTAGCTACTGGCTAACACGGTACTAAGATATACATCTGTGTGGCCCAGCTACGCCAGGCACACATATTCCAGGAAAATGCACAAGAAGGTAACCGTGAAGCTTGATATTCATTCACGTCACTTACATTTCCCAACACACCCACTAGGGGTATAAAAGGTAGTGACACGTAGCAGCCAGTCATTCAAGCTTCCTGTCTTAGGACAGTGCAAGTCAGTCTGGACTTGGAGGGAGAGGAGTTCAGTCAGAGTTCAGTCTAGTTCCTGTCTCAGGACAAGACACACCGTTCAGTATCACTTCAGTCTAGTCTTGGAGGAAGAGGAGTGCAGACTAGATTCTGGCAGAGCAAGTTCATGAAGTGGAGTCTGGTTTGAGTGTAAGGAGTCACTCTAGCCCAGTCAGAACTACAAAGCCAGTACCTCAGCTGAAGCTACCTGTATTCCTTGGAAAGTGGAAAGTGACTCTCGGAGCTACAGCGTGTACACAGTTTGACAGAGTTCCTGTGCGCTGCTCTGGACAGGGTCTGAGAAAGGAAAGAAGGAAGGTAATCACAGGAGCTGCGACAGTGAGTGTACTGAGAACTGTTCAGTGAGCTCTGGAGAAAAGTTGACATTTTACATCATTGCTACTAGTGCTTATGTTAAGAGCAAGAGTAGGACGAGGGGCACAGTGGAGAAAGATAGAGACAAGTGCATCAGGTACCGGATTACCCGCACTAATTCACCGGACACCGGGGTCCGAAGCGTTGCTAGTGCTTCACGCCTAGTAATAAGAAACACCGGAGGCCTTCCTGGACTTCAAGTCACAGAAGGTAGCCCTAAGCGCTGATACGTAAACGGAGTCAGGTAGAACAAGGACCTTGAGTGGGACGCTACAAAAGTAGGGACTCTGTTCTCACCAACTAGAAGGCTCTACCACAATGTCGGCCGGGCGTTGCAGCTATTGAACAAGCTGGAGATTAACAGAGTTAACTTGACTTCATGCAAGTTTGTACTCACATTCATACAAAGTTAAAGGAGGCCTCTAACCTGCTCAGCGGTTTATCTGAATGTGCATTCTCCACCCCGACCAGCTTCCCGGGACCTGCCTGAAACATCTACAAGTAAAGGTATGGAAAGAGATTGCCTTGTGTGAGACTGCTTTATTACCTTCACCCTGCACCACCATAGACTTCCAGGGACCAGTCTCGCCTGTGGGAGACTTACCATCCAGCTGCCCCATAACATCCCCTAGGAAGATCCATATAGCAGTGCTGGTCCAATTGATCAGAAACCACAGGTGGCGTCACGAACTATCTATTACTACAATTCCCCTGTAAATATCCCCCATTGCATGACCGCCAGGGCCACGGACCGAGTCCCACTGCCAGTGACATCTCCCATAGAAATCAATGGGCTCGGTGCCGAGTACCCCATAGCCCTGGTACCACACCAATGTGGTGCGCGTCATCTTTTGGCGTCACGAACAGGATCCGAAAACTTGCAAATTGTGAGTCCTGTGTTGCCTATATTGACTGTTTTGTGCAAAAAGACTGTTTGCTGTTTTGTCATTTTTGGCGCCATTTTCCGCCATTTTACCGCCATATTCGCGCCCTGAGGCGCTGGTGAAGAAGGTGGGCGTGCATTCGTGGGCATGTACCCCCCTGTGGCGCGAAAGTTATGGCCGCCCCCAAAAAGAGCTGTACCTGATCCCTTATGTCATGGAGAAGGTGGATGCGGTGCTGGAAGATGTGGCCCGCCACCGCAAAGGAATGAAGGAGATTGAGAAACGCTGGCGTACCCGGAAACAGCTGCTGCTGTGGGACGCCGTGCTCACCCCTCCAGGAACGAAATCGTTGCCTGCGTCCCCTGTGCCACCAACGCCAGCGGCTGAAGGGAAACCGGAGACCAGCTATGAAGGAGCTGAACCCGACTCCACCGAGGAAGCGGCGGGAGACGGACCGGTATACCAGCCAGGCCAGGAGGCCACAGCGGAGCACAGTCCCCCGGTAGGGACACCGGAGGGAACCCAGCCGTCAGTGATGGAGAGCGACTGGGAAGAGATGGAGCAGCGACAGCAGCAGGTTAGTGCGTCCCCAATTGAGCCACTACACAAGCCAACATCTTATGCTGTAACAGCGTCCCCAGAGGAGGACAGGCCCTGCGGCCTAGAGGACCGGAGTGAACCGGCTCTGCAGGTAACCAGCGATGATATCCCTGCTGCAGATGATGACACCCTGCTGGAACCCCCGACACCCCCACCAGCCCAGTGCACACCAGCCACACAGACCCTGATGGTGGAGTCGATGATCTTGGTGCTGGGCACTGGGCCCGTGAATAGGAACGGTCCTGTGCTGGCACCGCCACCAGGTGTCACCCCAAGCAAAGATGAAAAACAGTAGGACCCAGACAGGGGTTTACTGTATCAGAAAATGTAAAAAGTTTTTGAATAAAGTTATGAAGAAGATAAAGAAGTTTTGCAAAATTTGCACTTTATTAAAATGTTTACATATTTAAGTAGCATACCCGGACGGGTAAAGAGTTAAAAAGTTAATATCTCTTGAAATGTTATATGTGAAATGTTTAACATGCCAAGGACTGCGTGGCTGTGGACTGTGCCAGCCCAAAAACTTTTAATGTAAATAGTTCGCACTTCGGTGCCTCATTTTGGTTTTACACAAAACTTACTACCTCTGAAGAAAAACCCGTGTGGTGTGGCCTTGAGTGAGGTCTGCAGCAATAAAGTCCTGCAGCCCACCCAGGACCCACGTGGGAGGTTTTTGGTGCGGGTCCTCCACAAGAATCTTGTCTTGTATTTATGAAAGTGTTTTTGATACTTTTATATTTTTCTATGTATACAGTGTAACGTTCAAGAGTCCCTTCCTCCCGCAAGGGAAGAGTTAAAACTGTTTGATGTTATATGCAAAACAAAATGTTTTCTTTTCTCTTTTACAGCCCGGGAGTGCTGTGTTTAACCAAGGGGGGATGTGTGGCCCAGCTACGCCAGGCACACATATTCCAGGAAAATGCACAAGAAGGTAACCGTGAAGCTTGATATTCATTCACGTCACTTACATTTCCCAACACACCCACTAGGGGTATAAAAGGTAGTGACACGTAGCAGCCAGTCATTCAAGCTTCCTGTCTTAGGACAGTGCAAGTCAGTCTGGACTTGGAGGGAGAGGAGTTCAGTCAGAGTTCAGTCTAGTTCCTGTCTCAGGACAAGACACACCGTTCAGTATCACTTCAGTCTAGTCTTGGAGGAAGAGGAGTGCAGACTAGATTCTGGCAGAGCAAGTTCATGAAGTGGAGTCTGGTTTGAGTGTAAGGAGTCACTCTAGCCCAGTCAGAACTACAAAGCCAGTACCTCAGCTGAAGCTACCTGTATTCCTTGGAAAGTGGAAAGTGACTCTCGGAGCTACAGCGTGTACACAGTTTGACAGAGTTCCTGTGCGCTGCTCTGGACAGGGTCTGAGAAAGGAAAGAAGGAAGGTAATCACAGGAGCTGCGACAGTGAGTGTACTGAAAACTGTTCAGTGAGCTCTGGAGAAAAGTTGACATTTTACATCATTGCTACTAGTGCTTATGTTATTATCCGCACTAATTCACCGGACACCGGGGTCCGAAGCATTGCTAGTGCTTCACGCCTAGTAATAAGAAACACCGGAGGCCTTCCTGGACTTCAAGTCACAGAAGGTAGCCCTAAGCGCTGATACGTAAATGGAGTCAGGTAGAACAAGGACCTTGAGTGGGACGCTACAAAAGTAGGGACTCTGTTCTCACCAACTAGAAGGCTCTACCACAATGTCGGCCGGGCGTTGCAGCTATTGAACAAGCTGGAGATTAACAGAGTTAACTTGACTTCATGCAAGTTTGTACTCACATTCATACAAAGTTAAAGGAGGCCTCTAACCTGCTCAGCGGTTTATCTGAATGTGCATTCTCCACCCCGACCAGCTTCCCGGGACCTGCCTGAAACATCTACAAGTAAAGGTATGGAAAGAGATTGCCTTGTGTGAGACTGCTTTATTACCTTCACCCTGCACCACCATAGACTTCCAGGGACCAGTCTCGCCTGTGGGAGACTTACCATCCAGCTGCCCCATAACATCCCCTAGGAAGATCCATATAGCAGCGCTGGTCCAATTGATCAGAAACCACAGGTGGCGTCACGAACTATCTATTACTACAATTCCCCTGTAAATATCCCCCATTGCATGACCGCCAGGGCCACGGACCGAGTCCCGCTGCCAGTGACATCTCCCATAGAAATCAATGGGCTCGGTGCCGAGTACCCCATAGCCCTGGTACCACACCAATGTGGTGCGCGTCACATCTTTACTGTATGAAAAAGCAGGCATATAGGCAGTGTTTAATATTCCTAATGCAGCACTGGTATATACACGCCCTCCAATCTGCTTGTGCAAATTATGTTATCACGCCCACAGTGGCATGATAACATGGAAAGAGGGCTGACTAGTCTGGGCAACTAACGCCCCGTCGACTAGTCAAAGCCCTCATTAGCTTAGGAAAAGGGGAGGTTATAAATGCTTTTTTAAAACTTTTATTTAACTGAATTATGTTATGCATGGCATAGCTGAAGGCTAATGGATTGGAGGATGTGGGTGACAAGACAGGTTCCTTTTAAAACAAAAGTCCTTTTCAGGGCTAAATACTGTCCTTTCTCTAGTAAAACTGCTGTTACCTGCATTCAGTGTAGGGATAGCTGGTGGAGGAGAGATAGTTTTGGATTAGAGGCATATAAGTAGGGTTTATTGCTTTACAGGCCTTCTATAGGTATTCTGCTGCTGCAACCTATAATGCGGCCCTTGCTCATAATTTGTAGAGGGTCATCATGCAACCTACCTCATATTTTTTAGCAGATAAACAGGCGGCCTTCACTCATTATTTTTAAAAGGTCATTATGCACCCCTCACTCACCATTTTTAGAGCATCATGCGGCCCTCACTCACCATTTTTAGAGCATCATGCGGCCCTCACTCACCATTTTTAGAAGATCATAATGCAGTTCATAATTATTAGAGGGTCATCAGGTGGTCTTCACTCATAATTTTTAGAGGGCAAGCAAGCAGCACTCACTCTAAATTTTTAGAGGGTCATCAGGTGACCCTCATTCCAAATTTTTAGAAGATCATCATGCACCTCCAGCAACAAATTTTTAGACGGTTGTCAGGCGGCTCTCGCTCACAATATTTAGAGGGTCATCAGGCAGCCCTTGCTTACAATTTTTAGAGGGTCATCAGGCAGCCCTTGCTTACAATTTTTAGAGGGTCATCATGCAGCCCTCCCTCATAATTTTCAGAGGGTCATCAGGCGGTCTTCGCTCATAATTTTTAGAGGGTAAAACCGTCTAAACCCATAAAACCCAATAACAAGGACACTGACCCTTGATGGAGTTGCACGCGAAAAGCGCATTAGGGCACTGGGCAGTGTGGTTTAGTACACAATGGCACATGGTTCGTGTGGACTGTTTTTGGATTTTGTTTATGTGCTTTTCACTGATGGTTACTCTCTTTTTTAAGGGTTCACATATATTTATAGGCTAAGCCTGGTTTACCATCAGTGTATGTTTAACTAAAGGCACTGTTATACATTTTGAAACATTGATCTAGTCTTATATTGCTGTCTACAGGGTATGAAACATTAATATTTTATTGTTAGCTTCCATTTTATGAGTATGTATCAGGAGTCTCTACTCTAATATTTCATGATACATGTAATAATAGTGTAATACAACAACCCAAAAATTGGAGCAGAAAAACCAAAATGACACAAATATATTTTATCACAAAATTTCTTTAATTATGAAATATTTAAATATTTACAAAGCCAATAAATATTTGTCATTACAGCTCAGGCAGGGGCCAGTACTTGCTACCCCATATGTATTGTCCTACCATGCATTAGTTTACATAGAGGAGTTTTCCTAGACTGCGATTGAACTGCTTTTGGTTTCTGATCTACTATGCATTATAATGGTTCTTGACTGTCTTTTACATTTGTATTTATATTTCATAATTAAAGAAATTCTGTGATAAAATATATTTGTGTCATTATTGTTTTTCTGCTCCAATTTTTGGGTTGTTGTATTGTGCTGTAGGAGCACCATAGGGATTTGCCCTATCATTCTCCTTTTGAAGGATAATGATTATGACATGGTAAAACATGGTATCTGTGCCTGAGTTTTTGTTTCTCTCATGTAATAATAGTGTGCCTTTAAACTGATTTGTAACCACACTGCCCTATCTTGGTGTTTTTTATGTTTTTAAGTGTTTTTATTTTGATACGTACCAGGAGAACCACTTCTTAAAGATAGAAAAAAAAATGTTTTCTGAGACCCTACTCTACATGTCTTTCAGGGTGTATTGCAGTCCCTTCTTCTAATTTTTAACAGAACATGTATGAGGCCCTCTTTTATGTCTAATACAGGGTGTATTGTTGTCCCTCTTCCTTCTAATTTTTGACAGTTCTTGTATTGTTCGCATAGGCTTTGTGAGTTTCAGAGTCTCTCCATCATAAATTAAACAGGATGTGTCTGACCAGGGGCGGAACTAACGTGGAAGCAGGGGAAGCAGCTGCCACAGGGCCCGGGCTAGAAGGAGGCCCGTCCCTGCTGCAGCTGCTTCACCTACCACCACGGTAGTTCCGCAAGCTGCCATGGGCATACCCACCACGAAAGAACTGGCCCCGCCGACAATGAACTGACAGTTCATTGCCGGCGGGCGGCGGGCCCTTTAATCACGGCGGGCGGAATGTTGTGAGTGAGCACAGCAGCACAGGCGACGTGATCGTCATCACGCCGCCTGCGCGCCCTGATGACGTCACGCCACCTGTGCCAGGAGAAGACGGAGTCCAGCGCTTCTTCAGAGCAGCGGGGGAGATAGGTGAATACTGGCATTTTTTTTTTTACGCCGGGCCCGGCCTATGGGGGATTATGCTGGCTATTGGGGGATTATGCTGGCTGTGGGGGGATTATGCTGCCTATTGGGGGATTATGCTGGCTATGGGGGATTATGCTGGCTATGGGGGACTATGCTGGCTATGGGGGATTATGCTGGCTATGCGGGGATTATGCTGGCTATTGGGGATTATGCTGGCTATTGAGGGATTATGCTGGCTATGGGGGGGGATTATGCTGGCTATGGGGATTATGCTGGCTATGGGGGGATTATGATGGCTATGGGGATTATGCTGGCTATTGGGGGATTATGCTGG
>JARQOD010000002.1:278202502-278217898 GCA_033576555.1 Oophaga sylvatica | reverse complement strand
TTTCAGGTCCCGGCCCCCTTTTCTTTTTCCGGGCCCCTTAGGGCCAAATTTTGGGGGAAAATTTATGGGGGTATTTGGCGCCAAAAAAACAGCAACATTTTTTTTTCACCAAAACACCCCAAACGGCCCCACGGGGGCTCGCCAATGCTGCAAGTTTCGAAATCCTGTTCTTTGACCCCAAATTTTTGTGTCGACCCGCCCCAAAAATTTGGGGGTTTTCCCAAAAGGGCAAGGGGGAAACTCAGAGCCGAGCCCGTAAAAATCTATGGGATTGTAAAAGGGTAGGGGTTTTTTGGCTCGGTTTTTTTGGCCCCCTGGCGGTCGGCGTATTTTTGGGGATTTTTTTACGGGGGGTTTAGTTTTTTTTTTACAGTTCGTGACCCCCAAACCTGTAGTTTTTGGTAATTTGTACCAGCGCTCCCTGTAAAACCCTCTGAGGGGAGGGTTTGAGGCAGCTAGTTTTTCGGGCCCCCTTTACGGTGGGGATTTTCCCCTCAGGTGGGTAGTTTTAAAAGGGATTGTGAGGCATGAAAATTGAAAAATCAGTCCAACCGCAGCGTTTTTCCCTTTCCCTTTACTTGCAAGAGGGTAAGGCAGGTTCCCGGGGAAAGGGGCCTGATGGGGTTGATGGGGGATAGCTTTGAGGAAAGGGCAAAGAAGTTAGGGGCCCCCTTTTTACTCCCCCTAATGATGAGTAAAACCACCCTAAAGGGCGTATTTCCCTCTATAATTCCAGCTTTTCCCAAAGCTTTTCCCCTGCCCGGGCCCAGATTTGTGGGGACCCCTTCCCAAAAATGATAAAAACTAGGTTCTTATTTTTGTCTGCGTTTTTTACTCAAAGTCCCTTTTCCCCCCTTTGGACCCTGTTAGTACTGACTTTTTGGGGGGTTTGTTTGGGCCCCGCAAACCAAAAGCCCGGAAAATTTTGGGTTTTTTCTTACCACTAGGGGGCTTGTAGCTAATATTTGATTCCTTGGGTCCCCAGTGCCCCGGGTTAAGAAATTTTGTGAGGCCCTTCTCCAACCCAAAAAAGCACTTTTTAAATAATTTTTCCCACTTTCCCCTTCGTTTTTTTGTCGACTCTTAAGGGTATCTCAGTCTGTCTTTCCAAGGGGGGCACAGCTCTGACTAGGTTTGAGGTAAAACTAGACCCCCTGTATACCCTCCCTTTTGAACTGCTAACGGCTCGGGAACCTTGGACACTCAAACTCTGTCCAAGGACGGAAAAAACTGACTGACTAAATAAACCCCCTTCCACACCCCTGCTGGGTGTTTTCAGAAGTGTACATGATGTCATGAAGAGCCCTTAACTGTTACCTCTCCACTCATCCTCCTGGTATTGTGTACCAGGGCTACACAGGTGGCTCATCACTAGTCATGACTAAGCGGTGATGCCAGTAGTATATCAGCCAAAATCTCATCATTTGCCATAATCTTAAAGGTACCACAAAACATTAATATAGAAGATCTAAATGTGACTTTAAACTGCTGGTGTGCAGTTTAATATGAGAAAAATGCTTTAAAAACATGCTAATGCTATGGTGGATTATGATGACTTCAGGTACAATGCGCAGAACTAACATCACACCTCGCCAGTTTATTTTCTTATAATGACATTTATTAGGAGAACTAGGGCAGTGTAACAAATGTGGCATTAAAAAATTACTGTGTGAGCTCTGCAAATAATTATGCAGTGACTCTTGTTTTTTATACTTTTTAACTTCCTGATTTCTGGCAGGGTGAGCACTCCACCTTGAGTGACAGCTCTGGCGAGCAGCAGAACTGTAGTATCAGTAGAACTATAAAGCTCAGCACAAGTTCTGCTGCAACACATTCAGTTATCAATGGTTTGTTCTGGAGTGCACAATGTTATCAGTATATTTACGCATAGGAAAAGCATGATATTTGAACAAGTGCACAGCTTGGGATAGCGTAAGCTATAATTAGGAGACTAGTACTGGGAAAAGCAGATGCTGCGGGCTGATGATTTTGCATGATTTATAACAGCAGCTCGTCAGCTGAAAGGGAGCTTTTCATTTACTGTTAAATACACATGCTAGCTTCGTATACATTTCATTCATGTGAATAGCATGAGTACTTATAAACAAATGTTCAAACATATATGTATCACTTGCCAAAACATATATTTTTTATTCTTCTTTTCTAACCTTTCCATACATTAATAATACAATTTTGACTAGTCCACAACATTATTATCTCTATCACATGGTAAGAGACATTACCCCTTAGACCTATGTCAGAGCCCTGTCATTCAGCCAAATCAGACTTCTTGCATTGCACTGATGAGGAGCAAACATCCTGAAATACATACAGTGAAGGAACTATTTATTTGATCCCTTGCTGGTTTTGTAAGTTTGCCCTCTGACAAAGACATGAACAGTCTATAATTTTAAAGGTAGGTTAGTTTTAACATTGAGAGATAGAATATCAAAAATAAAATGCACAAAATCACATTGTATATATTATATAAATTTATTAGCATTTTGCAGTGATAAATAAGTATTTGATCACTCTGGCAAGAAAGACTTAATACTTGGTGGCAAAACCCTTGTTGGCAAGCACAGCAGTCAGATGTTTTTTGTAGTTGATGATGAGGTTTGTGCACATATCAGGAGGAATTTTGGTCCACTCCTCTTTGCAGATCAACTCTAAAGCATTAAGATGCTGAGGCTGTCGCTTGGCAACTCACACAGCCTCCATATATACACTGTACGAGCCCCCCACAGACTCCCTATGTACACTGCATGAGCCCCACACAGCTTCTCTATATACACTGCATGAGCACAACACAGCCTCACTATATACACTGCATGAGCCCCACACAGCCTCCTTATATATACTGCACCAGCCTCCCCATATATTGCATGAGGCCCCACAGCCTCCCTATATACTGCATGAGCCCCACACAGCCTCCCTATATATACTGCATAAGCACCACACAGCCTCCCAATATACACTGCATGAGGCCCACACAGCCTTACCAATATACACTGCATGAGCCCACACAGCCTGCCTATATATACTGCATAAGCAACACACAGCCTCCTAATATACACTGCATGAGCTCCACACAGCCTCCTAATATACACTGCATGAGCTCCACACAGCCTCCCTATACAGCTCTGGCAAAAATTAACAGACCACTGCACAGTTTTACAAAAATCAGCGTCTCTGCATGTCTGACAGCCATTCCATTCCAGTGTCCGTTGAATTCCAACCAGAGTACACCTCATTCTACTTAATGTGCTTCTGATTAGGTGATCACCTGAACCAAATCTTATTTAATGAAGGAAAGTATAAAAACCACTGCTGTGGTGTTCACAATCCTCTTGCAATAGGACAAGCTGGATGGCAAAACAAGTGCTAGTAATATCCCAAAAGTAATAGGAATGAATAAATAACTTTTAACCATGCCAAAGGAGTTGAAAAGTCCTGAGTGAGGAAAAGGGCTCAATTCTGGCTTTACTAGCAGAGGGATACAGTGAGCTTCATGTTACCTCCATCCTTAAAATTTCTAAGACGGCAGTCCATTACAACAAGGTCAAGCAGCAGACATTGGGGACAACAAAGCTACAGACCGACAATGGACGAAAATGACTCTCCACTGACCGGGATGACCATCATCTTATTCGAATGTCACTCAGCAACCCCAGGATGACATCAAGTGACCTACAAAAGGAATGGCAAATGGCAGCTGGGGTGAAGTGCACGGCAAGAACAGTTTGTAACAGGTTCCTAGAGGCAGGGCTCAAGTCATGTAAAGCTAGAAAAAAAGCCTTCCATCAATGAGACGCAATGGAGAGCCAGGCTGAAGTTTGCCAAAGACCATAAGGATTGGACCATAGAGGACTGGAGTAAGGTAATCTTTTCTGATGAGTCTAATTTTCAGATTTGCCCAACACCTGGTCGTCTAATGTTTAGACGGAGACCTGGAGAGGCGTACAAGCCACAGTGTCTTGCACCCACTGCGAAATTTGGTGGAGGATCGATGATCTGGGGATGCTTCAGCAAGGCTGGAATTGGGCATTTTATTCTTTGCGAAGGACATATGAATCAAGCCACATACAAGGTTATCCAGGAAAAACAGTTGATTCCTTCTGCTCAGGCAATGTTCCCCAACTCTGAGGACTGTTTTTTTCCAGCAGGACAATGCGCCATGCCACACAGCTAGGTCAATCAATGTGTGGATGAAGGACCACCACATCAAATCCCTGTCATGGCCAGCCCAATCTCCAGACCTGAACCCCATTGAAAACCTCTGGAATGTAATGAAGAGGAAGATGAATAGTCACAAGCCAACAAACAAAAAACTGCTTACATTTTTGTACCAGGAGTGGCATAAGGTCACCCAAAAGCAGTGTGAAATACTGATGGAAAGAATGCCAAGACGCATGAAAGCTGTGATTAAAAATCATGGTTATTCCACAAAATATTGATTTCTGAACTCTTCCTGAGTTAAAACATTAGTATTGTTGTTTCTAAATTATTATGAACTTGTTTTCTTAGCATTATTTGCAGTCTGCAAGCACTACATTTTTTTGTTATTTTGACCATTTCTCATTTTCTGAAAATAAATACAAAATTTAGTGCTTGAAATTCGGAGACATGTTGTCAGTAGTTTATAGAATAAAAGAGCAATTTACATTTTACTCAAAAATAAACCTATAAAGAGAAAAATCAGAGCTGTATATACTGCATGAGCCCCACACAGCCTCCCTATGCAACTAATTTTTAAAAATTGTGCCCTACTTTGTTTTCTAAATATGTGACAAACATGTTGTAGAACCCTACATGGAATATTTAGCCTTGTAGGTCCTTTTGATGGATGAAGAGTGAAGTTCAGAATCTCCTGGAATGTGGTTGACATTCCTGTTAATAGAGGTGTAAAAAAATCCCTTTTAGAGTATTGTGAGGCACAGAATTGGTATTAGTCATTACATCTACAGTCTGACTTGTCAGTTCTTATAAAATATGATTGGGAGCAGACTTCAACATTCACATTGTCACCATATAATAATGTTCTTAAACTGACCTACTTTTTAGTGTTTGCAAAGAGCAGGCTACTCCAGTTTAGCATGGCTAAAGGAGGATGGGCACGCGGGAAATATTTCTGATGAAAGAATCTGAAGATATTCTGTTAGATGACATGCAATACTCTGTTCACTCTGGGGGATAAGACAAAGCTCTGAAATATGGTGGCTTTTTCCTTCTGGCCGGGCATCAGAGGTGTGTGACTCAATTGGCTATGTTGTTTTCAATGTCTTAAGCATGTAGAATTTATTCCCAATATATTGTGAAAAATGTTTACCATGTATCGTGATACTATTAAACCTCCATTTTGTTATATAGTTAAATTGGTTGTATTAATGAGAAATATTTATTTTTGCCTCTGTTTTCTAAAAATTGGGTAAATCTTAATAGCAAGCATCAGACCTTGAGGTTTTATATTAGATTATTTTTTATATTATCACTTTTCAAAAGTGAATATAAAAAAATATTTACTTAATTTAAATTGAACGCGATAGTACCCCATATGTGATCAAAAACTTTTGTTTGGTTGCACGGCAGGGCTTGCAAAGGAAAGAGAGCTATTTAATTTTTGGAAGGTAAATTTGTCTGCAATAGATTGTGAATGCCATGTCGCATTTGCAAAGCCCCTGACATGACATGTCAAAACAGCAGAAATCCCAAAAAAGTGACCCAATTTTGGAAATGAAACCCTCGAGAAATTCATCTAGAAGTGTACTGAGCATGGCAGGTGTACTATAGGTGATTCACGAAACTTTAAAACATTTAAATGTTAAAACGAAAAACTAAATTTTTCCCACTAAAGTATTATTTTAGTACCAAATTTAAAATTTACATGACGGAGAAAATGACCCACTCACTTGTTATGCAATTTTTATCGAACGTGGCAGTACCCCATATGTGATTGTACGCTAAAGTTTGATCTCAAGGAAGGGATCGGATGGGAAGGAGAACTATGGTACTTGACTTTTAGAACGCAGGTTACATTTGAATAGATTATGAGCACCATTAGCTGAGCCCCTGAGGTGCCAGAATAGCAGAAATCCCCACAAATGACTCCATATTGCAAACTTCACTGCTTAAGGGCTTTATCTGAGGGTGTAGTGAGTATTTTGAATCCACAGGTGCATCACTGAATTTTATAACGTTGAGATGTGGAAAAATTACATTTTAGTGCTAAAATTTTTTTGGGGGGAATTGCTGCAAAGTTGTTGAGTCGCCCTCCAGAGCAATGGGAACTCGGATCTGAGCCTATCGACTTCTATGGGGGATGTCACGGCAACACAGCTCAGTCCGTGGCTCTGGCACTCACCCTTTAATGTGGGATATTTACAGGGGAATTGAATGTTGGTATAGGGATTCGTGACGCCACCTGTGGTACCTGGTCAGGGTGACCAGCGCTGCAGTGCAGATCCACTGAAGGGTTGGTGTTGTGCAGCTATAGGTGTTAAGCCTCCCACAGGTGAGGCCGAGTCCTTCAGGGCAGATAGTTATATGGGGAAGCAGGACAGAGGGGAACCCAGCAGTTAGAGGTCAGAAATAGGACACACACACACAAGTCACTTTGGTACCTTTACTGAAGATGTTGCAGGCACATCCCGGAGCACTGTAGGGTGAAGGGTGCACATTCAGAGTTCCCCACTGAGTTGGTGTGTGGCCTTCTGTTCCTTGCCTTTCTGCAATGAAGTCCTGGCCTGCATGTAGCTGGGCCTAACTTAGTCTCCGTCTTGTACCTGGCTGACCTTGTGATTGGACCTTCTCTGAAAGGACAGGGTCTCTGATGGCGGATCCTGCCGGACTCCGTCCTCCTGATCCTGCTACGTATCAGGTCTGTGGTACTCATGGGACTTGTAGTCCTCCAGGAACTCCGGTGTTCTCCTAATGGGTCGTGGAGATCCCTATAGGCTCGGACCCCGGTGTCCGGTAAATACTTGTTGAGGTGAGCAATAAAGGCTCCTCTGCCTCTTTCACTTCTCTTTCCACTCACCTTCGGCCTACCCGGGCCCTCACACGATTACACACACAGGCAGTTGGTGGGCCGCTCTCTGAGCGTCGGCACGCTCCTGGCTCTCAACTTGAGCTCTGGAGTCCCTTGCTGCAGACTCCACTTGTCTGCTCTGTCTGCAGACTACTCGCTTATTTCAGCTCTGACTAGACTGGAGTGGATTCAGTTCCACTTTACTAGCCTCCACTTTGCTGAACTGAACTGCTCTGCAGTCTCTCTAATCTGACTGAACTTCACTTTACTGCAGACTGCAGCCTTCAGACTGACTGACTGAGCTACTGAGCTGACTGAGCTAACTGAGCTCTCCTTCCTGTCTTCACCCTCCTTTTATATGTCTATACAGCTCCCTCTGGTGGTCTTAGGGATGGGTGAAGGTGTGTGAATGTATATTGAGACCTCTAGTGGTGAATTCCTTCTGCGCACCCTTATGGGAGATAAGAATCCAGACGCAGCTGGGCTCCACATTGTCATTTGCACAATGGTTAATAGGTGAAACTGGACCCCACTATTTCGCCCGATTGCAATGATGCCCTATATGTTGTCCGAAATTACTGTTAGGCCACACGTCAGGGCTGAGAAGGAAGGAGAGCGATTTGGCTTTTGGAAGACAGATATTGCTAGAATAGTCTGCAGGAGGCATTTGCAGAAACCCCTGAGGTGCCAGAACGGCAGAAAAAGAACAAAAGTGACCTCACTGAAAAAAATTGTACCTCTCAATGAATTCATCTACAGCTGCAGTGACTATTTTGTAACATCTACACCAGGCTTTTTTCTGGAAAATTGCAAATCTGCCAGTTTAGTGCCCATACATTGTGCCCCCATACAGTGTACAGCCCCAATATATATTAGCAGCCATCGTGCCCACATTGTGCTTCTGGAGACACACACCTGTAAATTGTTAATTGGGCTCTCCCTATTACAATAATGCCAAACATCTGGGCGCTTACTGTGGTTTAGGCACAGTGGGGTTCAGAACGAGGGGGGCATTTGGGATAGCAGATTTCATTGGATTTTATTTCAGGGGGCGGGAGCCATGTCGCTTTTCCAGAGTCTTTGGCATATCAGTATCATGGGAACCCTATACTTCCAGCGACAGATGATCGACCTGCATGGGAGCTGGCTTTGTGTGGGATAAGATAGAGTTTTGTTGGTAGCATTTTTGGATTCATAACATTTTTGATCGCTTGCAGGATAAGTCTAGGGTCACAGATCAAACCTGCCGGAAATACTCACTATAATGAGGCAGATGGAGACACTTTGGACTCCGTTTGGCATGTCTTATGGTGGTTTCCATCTTTTTTGGCATACACAGAACTGTGGTTGACCACACTTGTGTGCTAAAATGACACCTAAAATAATGGGACACCGCTGGAACAGAGACTACATAGAAAACTAGATCTGAACTGAAAAAATAAGTTGATGTGTATGCAAAATGTAAATGCATATTAACACATGACCATTACACAGAAAACAGGCACAAAAAACAAATGTCCAAAAATAAAAAAATCTTTTTTGCAAAAATTGCATGAAGGTAGAAATAATTATATTAAAAACCTTTCCACTTGTCAAGTGACGTAAATGTGAACAAGGCAGAGGGACTGAACCCACCAGTTGAAACATAGGCCAGACAGGATGGATTTCTCAATTCAGAAACAGGGCGGTCCCACCCTTATATGCACAGAATGCACTCTGGACTACATAGAAAACTAGATCTGAACTGAAAAAATAAGTTGATGTGTATGCAAAATGTAAATGCATATTAACACATGACCATTACACAGAAAACAGGCACAAAAAACAAATGTCCAAAAATAAAAAAATCTTTTTTGCAAAAATTGCATGAAGGTAGAAATAATTATAAGGGTATTTAGTAAACATAATTTTGATCAAAAGAATGTACAAGCCATCCCACCACGTCAAGGCAACCCTTTGTGGGACAATCCTACTCTAATATTAAAAACCTTTCCACTTGTCAAGTGACGTAAATGTGAACAAGGCAGAGGGACTGAACCCACCAGTTGAAACATAGGCCAGACAGGATGGATTTCTCAATTCAGAAACAGGGAGGTCCCACCCTTATATGCACAGAATGCACTCTGGACTACATAGAAAACTAGATCTGAACTGAAAAAATAAGTTGATGTGTATGCAAAATGTAAATGCATATTAACACATGACCATTACACAGTGGGACCGCCCTGTTTCTGAATTGAGAAATCCATCCTGTCTGGCCTATGTTTCAACTGGTGGGTTCAGTCCCTCTGCCTTGTTCACATTTACGTCACTTGACAAGTGGAAAGGTTTTTAATATTAGGCCGGCGTCACACACAACGACAAAAAATCGGTCCGTTTTAGACGGTCGATTGTCGGATCAAAATGCAAACATCACACATCCTTCTGGCATCCGATTTTCCTTCAAAGATGCGATTTAGTCGCATGTGTGTGTACCTTGTAACATTCGATTTTCATCCGACTTGCGAGATTTTCTCGCAGGCTTGCAAAACTGACATATAATGGATCCAAAAGAATAGTATTTCAATCACAAAAAAAAGAATAGATATATACACATAGAACACATATATATATACATGTCATTGTGACATGTATATATACATATATTTATAGTTCCTAGACTTCTACATACTGTTATAGCCGCTAATTCAATTGCCGGCTTCTGTGAAATCACAGAAGCCGACATGAAATGATACATTGTTTCTACACAGTTAACCATGTCATTTCCTGTATTTTGATATTTGTTTAGAACTTACAATTACATGAGTGTATTTGTGCAAAATTTCAGACATGTAGGGGTTAATTAAAGATGCAATTTCGTTGAAAAAAAATGCGTGGGCTCCCGCTGTATTTTCTCCACCAGACAGACAAAGCAAGCGAGTGGGAGCAGATAATAACAGCCTAGGGAGGGTACATTTTTTGGTGCCCCCCCTGGCTACTAACATCTGCCCCCAGACACCCCAGAAAGGGCAAATCTATAATTAGATTCGCCCTTTCTGGCACTTTGCCCGTCTATTCCCATTGCCCTGTAGCGGTGGCGAATGGGTTAATAATCTCACCTTAATGTCACCTTAGTATTGAAAGGTGACCTTAAGGCAGGTTAATAATTGAGAGCTGTCAATTAGACAACTATCAATTATTAATCCTATTGTATGATAGAAAAATCAAACACACACACTTTAATAAAAAAGAAGTTTAATGAAATAATCACACAGTTTTTGACAATATTTTATTTTCCTGCTAAAACCATTTGCTGTAATAAAAATAAAATAAAAAAGCAAAATGATTCTTACCAATCCGAAGTACAGTCAGGTCCCACGCTGTAATCCATCAGAAAGGGTTAAGAGGTTACAGTTAGCAGGGAGATAATTCTGTCTACTAGCTCTAACCCCATGAATGAATAAGTTCCTCTCCCAGCGAAAGGAGAGGAATAGATTCATGAATGGAGCTTAATTGATTTATTGGCAATTTAACTTTAGTGACCTGACCTAAAGGGAAAGTGGACACAATCAATTAAGCTTCATTCATGAAACACATCCTCTCCTGTCGCCAGGAGAGGAACTTATTCATTCAGGAGCTTTGAGCTGAGCATGCAGGATTACTTGCACTGCTTGGCTCAAAGCTAGTTAACCCTTTGTGAAGGGTTACAGCGTGGGATGTGACAGATCGGCGGAATAGGTAAGAATAATGTTGTTTTATTTTTTTTTCTTTATTTTAGGAGATCAATGGCTTCGCACGGATTAAGTGTAAAATAAAATATGGTCAAAAAAATGTGTTTTTATTTCATTAAAATTATTTATTCTTAAAGTGTGTGTGTGTTTTTTTATTTACTTCAATAGGATTAATAATTGATAGTTGTCTAATTGACAGCTCTCAATTATTAACCTGCCTTAATGTCACCTTTCAATACTAAGGTGACAGTAAGGTGAGATTATTAACCCATTCGCCACCACTACAGGGCAATGGGAATAGACGGGCAAAGTGCCAGAAAGGGCGAATCTAATTATAGATTTGCCCTTTCTGGGGTGTCTGGGGGCAGATGTTAGTAGCCAGGGGGGGCACAAAAAATGTACCCTCCCTAGGCTATTATTATCTGCCCCCACTCGCTTGCTTTGTCTGTCTGGTGGAGAAAATACAGCGGGAGCCCACGCATTTTTTTTCAACGAAATTACACCTTTAATTAACCCCTACATGTCTGAAATTTTGCACAAAAACACTCATGTAATTGTAAGTTCTAAACAAATATCAAAATACAGGAAATGACATGGTTAACTGTGTGGAAACAATGTATCATTTCATGTCGGCTTATGTGATTTCACAAAAGCCGGCAATTGAATTAGCGGCTATTACAGTATGTAGAAGTCTAGGAACTATAAATATATGTATATATATACATGTCACAATTACATATATATATATATATATATATATATATATGTATTCTATGTGTGTATACCTATTCTTTCTAGTCTTTATTAAAGCTGTCAGTGTGATTTTACAGTATAGGCAGGGATGAATTGCCGGCTTTTCTAAAGGACACCGATGCGATTTCATCGCAAGTCACACAGTGTGGTCCGTTTGTAATCCGATTTTTCATCGCTCCCATAGATTTGCATTGGCGATTGTCGACCCACAATCGGTGACAATCGATTGTACACGGACGTTTAAAACGGACCACAAAATAACGGATACTGGGAGCTGCTCCATAGATTAACATAGGTCCGACTGCAATGCGATTTTTCATCGCATTGCAGTCGTCCGATTCTGTCGCCAGTGTGACGCCGGCCTTAGAGTAGGATTGTCCCACAAAGGGTTGCCTTGACGTGGCGGGATGGCTTGTACATTCTTTTGATCAAAATTATGTTTACTAAATACCCTTATAACTATTTCTACCTTCATGCAATTTTTGCAAAAAAGATTTTTTTATTTTTGGACATTTGTTTTTTGTGCCTGTTTTCTGTGTAATGGTCATGTGTTAATATGCATTTACATTTTGCATACACATCAACTTATTTTTTCAATTCAGATCTAGTTTTCTATGTAGTCCAGAGTGCATTCTGTGCATATAAGCGTGGGACCACCCTGTTTCTGAGCTGAGAAATCCATCCTGTCTGGCCTATGTTTCAACTGGTGGGTTCAGTCCCTCTGCCTTGTTCACATTTACGTCACTTGACAAGTGGAAAGGTTTTTAATATTAGAGTAGGACTGTCCCACAAAGGGTTGCCTTGACGTGGCGGGATGGCTTGTACATTCTTTTGATCAAAATTATGTTTACTAAATACCCTTATAATTATTTCTACCTTCATGCAATTTTTGCAAAAAAGATTTTTTTATTTTTGGACATTTGTTTTTTGTGCCTGGAACAGAGACTAGATGGAGTCCAAAGGGACACCATATGCCTCATAAGTGAGTGGGGGAGGTTGTATGAATCGCGGTTTTTGTGATTTACAAGGAAACCTCATCGTAAGTCATCAGTGGGAGCACAGTATAAATGTGAGCCAAGCCTTATTATGATTTTTGGGAGGTAGAATGAACAAATAGTCAGCAGTACAAGAATAGTTCTTATTTTTATTTTTGCATGGTTCACCGTGCGGTATAATTGATAAGGTAGCTTTATACTTCAGGTCAGTGAAATTACAGCTATATATAGCTTTTTATGTTTTGGTGCTATCACAAAGTAAAAATGCTTTTTCAGAAAAAGTAGTTTCAGCGCCATATTCTGAGAGCTGTATCTAATTTATTTTTTGCAGATTTTTTTGGTACAATTGTTGGGTACATAATGATTTTTGATTGCTTTTTTAAAAGATTTTTCAGATGCAAAATGAACAAAAAACAGCAATCCAGTTATAGTTTTTACTTTTCGTGTTATGCGCGGTTCACTGTGCGGAAAAAGTGATGGGACCGATTTGTTCATTGGGTCATTACGATTACAGTGATACCAGATTTCTATAGTTTTTATGCTTTCCTACTTTTACAGACTAAAAGCAATATTTTACAAACATGAATTTGTTTTTGCATGATGATTGCCTCTTCAAAAAGGAATACGGTATATATAGGTGGCACTAGAGTTCAAGTCCTTTTCCTCTCTGATGAGACAATTTGCATATTTCCCAGAGAAGCATTGCGGCGCCTCACATTGGCATGTCAGGCTTGGCATGACGCTGTCTAAAAAGGAGAAACGTTACCCCTTGGATCCTTTTTGCATGACCATATTCTGAAAGCTGTAACTTCATTATTTTTTTGCCAAAAGCGTTATATTAGAGCTTGTTTTTTTGGGGGTTGGTGTGGCATTTTATTTATACCATTTTTTTCAAACTGTGACTTTTTGCTTGCTTTTTATTCATTTTTTGTAAGTATGATGAAAAAGCAACATTTTTGGTGTGTTTTTTATTATTTTCTTCACGGTGTATGGAATAAGTAACATGTCAGTTTTATAGATCGGGTCGTTCCGGATTCGGCGATACCAATTATGTGTACTTTATGATTTATTTTTGTTTCATCACAAAGGTTTTTTTTGTGGTTTTAGTGATTTGTGTGCGCTTTTTTCTGTGATTTTTCTTTCTACTTTATTACATATTTTATGTAAATTTTTTACTTTTCCACTTAGTCCCACTGTTGGACATGTATAATTTTTCCTTTGATTGTTGGTGCACTCAGGATATCTCTGAGACAGCCAAGAGCTGCTACTGCGCAGGCGTGAGTGGCGCCATCTTGGAGAAGGAATTTTTTTGTCATCTCTAGTAAAATGGTGCCGCCGGCGCATGTGCAGTAGCAGCTATTGGATCACAGCTAGACACTGATAGCTGCTACTGAGCAGGTGCGGCGGGCGCCATTTTCAAATAGATTTTTTTCTCCCTAGCTGAGTAACATCAAGAAACTGTATTATTGGAACACTAAACAAGCGATTATGCTGCAGAGCAGGTGCCATGGCCGGCACCTGGCTGCAGAAGCGTTTTTTGCCTCTTTCTTCAGTATGTTAGGTATGCATTATGCAAACTAAGGGGCAGATCACTGAGGGTTCAGTGACCTATCAGCAGTCTGCATTATGAAAATATAATCAGAGCACCATATGCACCAACCCTACCTTAGGACACGAGAAACTCATTAACTACAAACTGAAAATAAAGATTAAAGAACAACCATAAGATGGATTTCATCAACCACAGTATCATTTTGATCAGTATATTGGTTCCGACCTGACACTGTGTGTAGGTTACTGTGCACAATCCTGCTGACAGGTTCCCTTTAAACAATCATTTTAACCCCTCTCTGCCATCTGACGTACTATTCCGTCCATGTGCCCTGGGACTTAATTCCCATGGACGGAATGGTACATCATATGCGATCAGCTGCGCTCACTGGGGGAGCGCAGCTGATTGTGGCTGGGTGTCAGCTGATTCTCATAGCTGACACCCGGCAATAAGTGCTAGGGATGGTCACGGACCGCTCCCGGCAATTTAACTCTTGGCACAATGTCATCAAACATGATCGCAGTGTTCCGGTGGCATAGGGAAGCATCGCGCAGGGAGGGCGCTCCCTGCGTGCTTACCTGAGACCCTTAGAGCAACGCAATGTGATCGCGTTGTTCCGAGGGTCTCCTCCCTGCAGGCCCCCGGATCCAAGATGGCCGCGGGGTCCTTCCGGGTCCTGCAGGGAGGTGGCTTGTCAGTGCCTGCTGAGAGCAGACACCGGCACGTCTCCTGCACTGCCTGTCAGATCGCTGACAGTATATAGTGATGTCCCACCCTGGGACAATGTAAAAATGTTAAAAAAAAATTATACTGTGTAAAAATATTTAAAGAAAAATCCCTAAATAAATGTAAAAAAAAAATATATATATATATTTTCCCCATAAACACATTATTATTATGTAAATAAAAGAAACAATAAAAGTACACATATTAGTTTCACCGCGTCTGTAATGACCCGTCCTATAAAACTGTCCCACTAGTTAACCCCTTTAGCTGAACCCCTTAAAAATAAAAAAAGCAAAAAAACAATGCTCTATCATCATACCGCAGAACAAAAAATGGAATAACACGCGATCAAAAAAACGGATATAACTAAACATGGTACCACTGAAAACGTCATCTTGTCCCGCAAAACGAGCCGTCATACAGCATCATCAGTGAAAAAATAAAAAAGTTATAGCTCGCAGAATAAAGCGATGCAAAATAATTATTTTTATATAAAAAATTTTTATTGTATAAAAGCACCAAAACATAAAAAAAAGATACAAATGAGGTATCGCTGTAATAGTACTAACTCGAAAAATAAAACTGCTTTATCAATTTTACCATATGCGGAACGGTATAAATGCCACCCCAAAA
>JARQOD010000002.1:278140593-278202402 GCA_033576555.1 Oophaga sylvatica | reverse complement strand
CCTTACACTGGCTGCCCATTCATTATAGGATCCAATTCAAAGTACTTGTTCTCACCCACAAAGCTCTCCACACTGCAGCACCCCCCTACATCTCCTCCCTCATTTCTATCTATCGGCCTAACCGACTGCTGCGCTCTGCAAACGACTTTCGACTAACCTTTGCACTAATCCGTACCTCCCACTCCCGACTCCAAGACTTCTCCCGCGCTGCGCCAATCCTCTGGAATGCTCTACCCCAAGAAATTAGGACTATCCACAATTTGCATGGTTTCAGGCGCTCCCTCAAAACACATCTGTTCAGAGCGACCTATCACATTCACTAATCAAATTCATTCTATGTGTAAGTGTGTGTGTAGCCCATTCACTATCTCCATCCATCCCTCACTCCCTCAAGATGGCTGGACCATCATTGTAAATGCACCATTGTATATACACCCCTGTACTTTGTATCTCCCCCACCTCATTGTAGATTGAAGCTCTCACGAGCAGGTCCGTCTTATTTTGCTTTAATTACTGTATTGTTAACGTTGTTACTTATGACTTGTGTTCTGAAACTGTTAAACTGTAAAGCGCTGCGGAATATGATGGCGCTATATAAATAAAGATTATTATTATTATTATTATTATTGTACATATAGGATATGGAGTAATATTAACTGTGTATATCCTATCACATGTCACATTTTACCATTGAACTGGAGTCTGTGGTAGGTAATACAGAAAATAAATATGTAAAACAACCAAGAAAAATGTTCCCCCGCTTTGTCTTCTTTTTTAGCAATTCTCTAAGATTTGTTAAAGAAGGAAGACTCCTCTCATGAAACAGGATTACAGTTACGTTCAGAAGTATTTGAAGCAAAGTGAAAGAAGTGTGGATTTTCAGGTTTAGGCCTCATTCTCACTTGCGATCCATTCAGACGACTGAAATCCGATAAAAAATCGGATTGCACTCGCCCCAATGTTCTCTATGGGGCAGCTCACATCTGTGATTATTTTCTCATGCCAATTCAGCATTAGAGAGCTATCACAGCACGCTATGATTGCACCCGAGACTCGGCTCACTCACACCCATACAAGTCTATGGGTGCATGTGAAACATCATACTGCACTCAGATATCACCAAAGTGCAGCACGATATACGCTGACGCCGGAAGCAGAGGAGACGAAGAAATTACTTTCTCCGTCTCCTCCGCAGCTGTGCTGTGATTCTCTCATGCGAGAGGATCGGAGAGCAGAGAACTGACACTCGGCTCATGCTCACTAGCAGAGCAGAAGCCGAAGGTCATTTTCATATGGCATCTGATGCATTTGCATGAGAGAATCATTGGATGTCATACGCTAATGGGAACCCGGCCTTACTTTAGTCCTTACTTTAGTGATAAACAAGTACGCTCATACGTAATGGAAGTCATTAAAGGTTTACCGATCGGAAATTGTTTAGTGTTGCCAGTGAGTTCATGTAAATGGACTCTTAGGTCAGGGGCCATCCATGGAGAAGTCTATGATATCTATACTGTTATATCTTACAAGCTAAACAATTTGTCTATAGGTTTAAATATATAAAATTATCTGACTGCGAATGGTCCTTAATATGTTTTCATTAATGTTATACTTTGATTTGACTGTATGGCCCAATTTGCCAAACTCCTTTTCTATAATTTATTTTATCACCATATTTTAAAATGCATTTCCTAAAAAATATCTTAGCCGTTAAACTATCAAGGCTAATTTGCATCAAGGAAAATTGTATAGGACTTTTAAACTAACATTACTCTCTCCCATCCTATGGCTTCTCTTCCTTATGTCATCAGCATGCTAAGCAACATGGGGGCCTACTCAGATCAATATATTATTGATCAGAACTTTATAGTCTCCCCCAGACTATGCATCTGAATTGTGAGTTGTTGATATTTCAGGAAAATTATTACTTAGGAGCATGAAATAGCCAAAGAGAGGAACATAATTCTTGACTCACTCAGAACAGAACCTGTACATCACATGAAAACAGGACCAATTTTTTTGCCCAAACTGCTATTTAACCCCTTCATCCCTAGCCTCTTTTCACCTTCATCATCAGGCCAAATTTTACAACTCTGACCAGTAACAGTTAATGTTATAATAACTCGAGAACGCTTCAACGGATCCCAATGATTTCGAGAACTTTTTTTGTGACTTATTGTACTTCATGATAGTTGTATCATTTGTTCAATATGGCTTGCAATTAACTGTGAAAAAATAGGAAATTTGGCTAAAATAGAGAAAATTTGGCAGTTTTCAAACTTTTAATTTTTATGCACTTAAAACATAGGGATATGTCACAAAATAGTTAATAAATAACATTTCCCACAAATTTACTTTACATCAGCACAATTTTTTAAATAGAATTTCTTTTTGTTAAGAAGTTAGGAGGTTTAAAAGTTGACCAGCGATTTCTCATTTCGACCACAAAATTGACCAAATCACATTTTAAGTTACTTTGGGTGCCTATATGACAAAAAATACCCAGAAGTGAAACCATTCTAAAAAATGCACCCCTCAACATCCTCAAAACTACATTTAATAAGTCTATTAAACATTCAGGTGCTTCAGAGGAATTAATGCAAATAATAATAATAATAATCTTTATATAGCGCCAACATATTCCGCAGCGCTTTACATTTTAACAGTTTCAAAACGCAAGTCATAAGTAACAATGTTAACAATACAATAATTAAAGCAAAATAAGATGACCCTGCTCGTGAGAGATGTAGGGGGGTGCTGCACTGTGGAGAGCTTTGTAGGTGAGAACAAGTACTTTGAATTGGATCCTATAATTAATGGGCAGCCAGTGTAAGGACTGGCGAAGAGCGGACGCGTCCAAGTACCGATTAACCAGATGGATGACCCTGACTGCTGCATTAAGATGCAATTGGGAAGAAAAAAAGGACCACTGACAATTATGCACACCACAACAAGATAATCAATCAAACATAAGGAGAACTTTATTAACACATACTTAAAAACATTGTACTGGTCCTTTGTTGCATTTTCCAGGCTATGTGCTTGGGCAAATTATACAATCGTTATATGTTAGCAGGGTCCACATTGTTTTTAATGTTTTTAAGTATGTGTTAATAAAGTTCTCCTTATGTTTGATTGATTATCTTGTTGTGGTGTGCATAATTGTCAGTGGTCCTTTTTTTCTTCCCAATTGTTTCATTATTGACCACTGTTTTTGCACCCCTTATTATCATTATGATTGATTGCTGTGCACCATCGCATTTGCGCTGCATTAAGGATGGACTGGAGAGGGGATAGTCGAGTAATGGGGAGGCCAAGTAATAGAGCGTTGCAGTAGTTCAGGCAGGAGTGGATCAGGCGACAGTAAGGGTTTTTGTTGTTTCCATGGTGAGAAAAGGGCGGATTCCAGAGATGTTCTTTAGGTGTAGGCGGCAAGAGTGGGCAAGAGATTGTATATGGGAGGTGAAGGAGAGATTGGTGTCAAACATAACACCCAGACAGCGAGCCTGCTGCCGGGGTGTTATTATGGTGCCGCCCACTGAGAGGGAAATGTCAGATTTAGGGAGGTTAGTAGACGGCGGGAGCAGAAGGAGTTCAGTCTTGGAGAGGTTAAGTTTCAGATAGAGAGCGGACATGATGTTTGAGACTGCGGACAGACAGTCAGTGGCGTTCTGTAGTACAGCAGGAGTAATGTCGGGGGATGACGTGTATAGTTGTGGTCATCAGCATAAAGATGGTACTGAAAGCCAATCTGCTGATGGTCTGTCCAATTGGGGCCGTGTAGAGAGAGAAGAGAAGGGGGCCAAGGACTGAGCCATGAGGTACCCTGAAAGCGAGAGGAAGAGGAGATGACGTGGAGCCAGAGAACAAAATACTGAAGGAGCTGTCAGAAAGATAGGAAGAGAACCAGGAGAGAGCAGTGTCCTTAATGCCTAGTAACTGAGCCTAGAGAATAGGAGACGGTGGTCAAAAGTGTCAAAAGCTGCAGAAAGGTCGAGAAGAATGAGCAGAGAGTGGTCACCGTTACTTGCAATGTGGAAAGAAAAAAAGGAACATTTTATTTATTTATTTAATGTACTTTAGCCCCAATTTTTTTATTTTCATAAGGGTAAAAGGAGAAAATGGACCCCAAATACCTCATATGTTCGAGAAAGCTACTGTTTGGACCCATGGCAGGGCTCAAAAAGGGAAGACGCACCATTTGACTTTTTGAACATAAAAATGGCTGAAATTGAGCACGAAAGCATGTCGCAATTGTAGAGCCGCTGATGTGCCAAAACAGTAGAAACCCACACAAGTGACCCCATTTTGGAAACTAGACCCCTCAAGGAATGTATCTAGATGTGTGGTGAGCACCTTGAACCCCCGGGCGTTTCACTGAAGTTTATTATGTAGAGCAGTGAAATAAAAAGTCACATTTTTCCCACAAAAATGTTACTTTAGCCCCAAATTTTTGCTTTTTCACAAGGGTAGCATGAAAAAATGGACCCCAAAAATTGTTCTGAAATTTCTTTTCAGTACATAGATACTCCATATGTGGAGGAATACTACTGTTTGAGTGGTCGATAGGGGTCGGAAAGGGAAGGAGAGTCATTTGACTTTTTGAACTCAAAATTTGCTTCAATCATTACGGATGCTATGTTGTATTTGGAGAGCCCCTGATATGCCTAAAAAGTGAAAAATTCCCACAATTGACCCCATTTAGACCGTTCAAGGAATGTATCTAGATGTGTGGTGAGCACTTTGAATCTCCAGGTGCTTCACAGAAGTTTATAATGTTGAACTGTGAAAATATTTTTTTTCCCACAAAACTGTTAGTTTTGCGCAAAAGATTTCATTTTCACAAGGGTAACAGAAGAAAACTGGAACATAGAATTTGTTGTGAAATTTCTCCTGATTAGGCCTATATCCAGGGCCATATTTAGAGTTTATGCTGCCCTAGGCACTTTTAGTGCTGCCACCCCAATTGGTGACAGACACTTTCGGCAGAGGTGTATCTAGGTTTTCTGGCACCCGGGGCAAGAATTCAGTTTGTGTCATGGTTTGCTGAGTTTGTGGGAAAAGGTAGGTTAAGGGTTAATTTGGATGGCCTCACTCTGGGATTCTGGGAGGCTTCTTATAGCCTCATTGTGGGGCCATTCCTTGTCGCTTATACTTTGACCCTTGGCCGAGTGTGTGTGACCCTGTGTTTTGTGCTTGTGATTCTTTATGCTTGCTTGGTTTTGACTTGGTTCTGTTCCCGTTACGAGTTCTGCCTGCCCCTCCTGTACTGCGTTGCTATCTCGTGTATGGCCTCTTGCCTTTGTCCTGACAATTCTCTGCTTATCCCTCCTGTACTGCATTGCTATCTTGTGTATGACTCCTGGCTTATGTTCTGACTATTCTCTGCTCGCCCCTTCTGTACTGCGCCGTCCTCTCCGTGTATGACCCCCGTTTGTCTGACCTGAGTTTCCCTATTCACTAATCCAGGGTCCCTGTAAAGTCCTGCACTCACCTCCAAAAGCAGAACGCTAGGCCCCGCCCCCTGTGGTCACATGATCGCAGGTCCTTTTGCTTACTGCTCAGCCATGGCAGTTCGCTGGCGCTGACAGGGTCGTTACATTATAAGCGACCTTATATTATTCTGTGTTGGGGAAGCTAAGTATCTTTCCTAAAGAAAAAAAAAAAAGAGTGTCTAGTATCATGGATCCCATGCAAGCTTTGGCAGATCAGGTTAAAAACCTGACACTAATGTTCCAGAAACTTAATGTGGAACAGCGCACAATGGCTCAGACCCAACAACAGTTGGTGGACACTGTGCAGGGGGCTATTGCTGCAGGGTCTCCTAGCTCGGGTGATAGAGATGTTTCGCTGGTGTCCCCCGAGTCCCCGGTCAAACTGCCAGACTTCTTCTCTGGGGACAAAAAGGAGTTCATGGTCTTTAAGGAGGGGTGCAAGCTTTTTTTTCTTTGAGGCCTCGTTCCTCCGGGGATGAATTCAGAAAGTAGGGGTAGTTATTTCTCTACTTCGGGGTGCACCGCAAGCGTGGGCTTTTTCTCTGTCTCCCTCTGCCCCTGAAAGGATGACTGTCAATGCCTTTTTTGAAGCCCTGGGTCGTATATATGATGAACCCGACAGGGTTCGCATGGCTGAAGACATGGTGATGAATGTGCGCCAGGGTAAACGCTCGGCTGAGTGGTTTTGTGCAGAGTTCCGGCGCTGGGCAGCAGAAATTTCATGGGATGATGCAGCACTTCGGGGCTTATTCCGCAGAGGCTTATCTGAATGCCTCCAAGATGCCCTGGCCCTTCACCCTCCACCTGACACCTTGGAGGACGCCATTACCCAGGCCGTACTTATGGACCGCAGGCTACGGGCTAGGGGTGTCATGCAGTCCGAGGCATCCCTATTCTCCGGTAGCAAAGAGACTGGTGTCGCTCCCGAACCCATGGAGATTGGCGCTACTTCGGTCAAAGAAAAGGAGAGGAAACGCCGCCGTGAGAAACGGCTCTGCTTTTATTGTGGAGAGTCCGGTCATTGGATAAAAGATTGTCCCTCGTGTCCGTCATCCTCCAAGGCGGCGGGAAACGACTAGGTCTGGGTAGTAATCGAGGAGGCTGCCCAGACCTTCAGGTACTCTCTTCCTCATGCCCTAAGGTTTTGCTAAAGGTTGAACTGTTGGTAGACAAGTATCGTTTTTTCTCCACAGCACTGGTGGACAGTGGTTCATCACTCAACTTGGTCAGCTCTGATGTCATTTCCCAGCACCAGATAGGGACAGTCAGGCTTCATACCCCACTAAAAGTCGTGGCCATTGACTCTTCTCCTCTGACCCGAACGGGGATTTTTTCAGTTTTGAAAAATTTATGTTGAAAGTTGGTTCTTCCCACATGGAAGAGATTGAGTGTTTTGTTATGGACAAGTTGCCCACCGGGTTGGTTTTGGGCATGCCATGGCTTCTACGCCACAATCCAGTTATTGACTGGGAATTTGGGGAGATTATCAAGTGGGGGTCCAAATGTGTCGACTGTTACCATAAAGATGTTTTTTGTGTGAAAATTGCAAAACCTGTTTCTGTGTCTTCTATCAGTCTGGAAGGTATTCCGGAGTACCTGAAAGACTTTGAGGACGTTTTTTCAGAAAGTGAGGCTGAGGCGTTACCCCCTCATAGGCCATTTGACTGTGCCATCGACCTAATTCCTGGAGCCAAATTGCCCAAAGCTCGTTTGTTTAACCTATCAGGTCCCGAGCGCCTGGCTATGAAACAATATATTGCTGAGAGTCTCCGCAAGGGGCACATAAGACCTTCAGTTTTCCCCGGTAGCAGCGGGGTTTTTCTTTGTTAAGAAAAAAGATGGCGGCCTACGCCCCTGCCTCGACTTTCGAGAACTAAATAAAATCACGGTCAGGAATACATATCCACTGCCATTGATTCCGGATCTCTGTAATCAGCTTTCTGGGGCCATGTGGTTTTCAAAACTTGACCTTAGGGGGCTTATAATTTAATCAGGATTCGGGAGGGGGATGAATGGAAGACGGCTTTCCTCACCTCTGAAGGGTTATTTGAGAACTTGGTAATGCCATTTGGTCTCACCAACGCACCTGCAGTTTTTCAAAATTTTATTAATGTTGTGTTCTCGGACCTCATCGGCCACTTTGTAGTTGTGTACCTAGATGATATTCTCATATATTCTGCTGACAAACATTCTCATTTGTTACATGTTAAGACTGTACTCCAAAGGCTCAGAGAAAATCAATTGTTTGTCAAACTCGAAAAATGTTCATTTTTTGTTTAAGAGTTGTCGTTTTTAGGGCTGATAATCTCACCTCAGGGGTTTCGCATGGATCCCAAGAAGGTGCAGGCTGTTGTGGAATGGGTCCAACCTCGAGACCTTAAGGGACTTCAGCGCTTCTTGGGATTTGCGAATTATTACCGCAAGTTTATTAAAGGTTTCTCACTTCTGTACTGCGCCGTCCTCTCCGTGTATGACCCCCGTTTGTCTGACGTGAGTTTCCCTATTCACTAATCCAGGGTCCCTGTAAAGTCCTGCACTCACCTCCAGTAGCAGAACGCTAGGCCCCGCCCCCTGTGGTCACATGATCGCAGGTCCTTTTGCTTACTGCTACTCTCACCACTCTACTCTGGTCCCGTCTGCCGGAGCCCCCCCTGCGGCATCTGACCCCGGGCCCTTCCACAGTGTGGGTGAGTCACCCTGCTCAGCCATGGCAGTTCGCTGGCGCTGACAGGGTCGTTACAGTTTGACCCCCCCAAGGACATATGCGATTTGCAGTTTGTCATGTATCGACGAGCTGCTCTCCCTAATGCTCTCAATGTTCAGTGAAAAACTGAGAGAAGCAGGAAGAGAAGCTCGTTGTCACAGGACCATAAGTATGAAAATCGCATATGAGTGAAGTGTCCATGTGATGACTGCTGGAACCTGCAGAGCTGAATCCTGACATTGCATGCTTCTGAATTTTCACAACGAATGCACTGCACACTTTTAGAATTCTCCCTTGCCTGTGGGCGGTCATATCAGGACAAGTATGTGATTTGTATACTTCTGGCCACATTCCGACTAGACATGCCTGGCCTTGCTCAGTTCATTCCCATTGAGTGAGGTCACAGGTCTAGTCAGCATATGACTGCATGTATGTAAATCTGTCATGGGTGTATCGCCACGAGGATCGTCGCGATTACACACTCTGACTTCTCACAGCTGAGTTGCTGTTTCTTTGTGTTTGGTAATGAGGGAGTTAATTTTACCTAGCTCTTTGCTAAGACTAGGTCCAGCCTCGCCCGGCTGCTTTTGATTATGTTCTAATTAGATTCCTTCATATACCTGCCAGTCTGCTTGTTAGATGCCGGTGAAAGCATTCATGTAGTCTAGCAGACTGGATCGGTTCTGAGAATACTTAAGCTAAGAGCTCCTCAGTTGTTTTTACTCTTACAGCTTATAGTATGTATCTCTGAGACTTAGTTTTCCTATGGTCGTCGAGTGTTAGTATGTAAAACTTGAATACTGTATCTTGTCTTCTTGTATGTCTTTCGTTCATTAAGTTACTGATCATTCCTTGGTGGTAACAGGGTCCATTTGACTAGATTACGTTGGCAGATTGATAGAGACAGGGTTCACGCTGTGCTGCCTCTGTACCTTTCACATACTCGAGAGGTAGTTAGGACACCGTTTAGGTCAGATAGACCGTCACCCTTAGCCGGAGACAGGTATACAGGATTCGTATTGACCATGGACATTCTGTCAGGAATTCTATTTCCACTATACATGCGCATGTTGCATCAGTCATTGCCCTTTTGATTGAGATTACTGACATCACATATGATTCTGCTATCAGCGTACAAATCGCCAGCACAACAGAATCCTGACAGAGTGCAGTGCGCGCTGTGAGAATTCAGAAGTCTGCAGTCACAAAGAATGACTGCAGACTCATTACAGAACCCCTTTAATGCTCCTAACATAAATAAAAATATGAGAATTAGTCAGTATTACAAATAACATTTACATCCAGATACCTTATAGATGACATCGTCTCTGGAGTCATTCTCTTTCTTTTCTTCATCTTGTCCAGACCCCATGATGAGTTTTCTCATCCACAGCTCGTCTCTGCAGACTTCCATCTTCTCCAGTCTTCTGCAGCAGATCCACACACAATGCCCTTAAAGATAGAAGTGTCATTATGCTCCTGAATAAAAATATCTGCAGTACACTGAGCCTGAATAAATAATTGCCCCTCACTATACTGTCTGCACAAAATATGACCCACACATTGTCCCTCTTATGGTACATGCTCGTTACACTGACCTCTCCTTTCCATACCGGCCCCCTCTTCACACTGTCCTCTCATACTGTGTCCCCCCTATAGGACCCAGTATTTATACTGTACTCTCTCATCACACTCCCACTCCTTGGTATACTGTCCCTCCTGGCTATGTCCTTACACTGTCCCCCCATGATACGCCCCCACTACTCAGTTTCTATTCTGTGCCAACTCAATTTTCTCCCCCCATACTCTCACCTCACACTATTCCCCTCCCTCCTCATACTATCTTCTTTCACATCCCCCTGTTCACCATTCTGTCTCCTCCTATATTTACCCCCTCACTTTCTATACTTCCTACTCACTCACACATACCCCTGACTCCCCATACTGTGTCTGCACACATCCCTTCACCCTCACTCCCCGTACTCTGTCCACATACATTTGTCACATCGCTACTCATACTGTATCCGCATACATTCCACGTTCGCTCAACATACTGTCTGCACCCATCCCCAATTACATACAGTTTCTGCACCCATCCCCCCATACTGTATCCTCATACATGCCCCCCATTTCCCTATACTGTTTCCTCATACATGCCCCATTCTCCAGTACTGTTTCCTCGTACATGCCCCCATTCCCCCATACTGTTTCCTTGTACATGCCCCCTTTCCCCCCGTATTGTTTCCTTGTAAATGCCCCCATTCCCCATACTGTTTCCTCGTATATGCCCCCATTCCTCCGTACTGTTTCCTCCTACATGCCCCCATTCACCTGTACAGTTTCTTCTTACATGCTCCCCATTCCCCCGTACTGTTTTCTCATACATGCTCCCCATTCCACCGTACTGTTTCCTCGTACATGCCCTCCATTCCCCATACTGTTTTCTTGTACAGTCCCCATTCCCCTGTACTGTTTTCTCATACATGCCCCCTACTGTTTTCTCATGCATGCCCCCTTTCCCCGTACTGTTTTCTCGTACATGCCCCCATTCCACTATACTGTTTTCTCATACATGCCCCTCATTCCCCTGTACTGTATTCTCATACATGCCCTCATTCCCCCATACTGTTTCCTCGTACATGCCCCCATTCCCCGTACTGTTTTCTCGTACATGCCCCCATTGCTGCATACTGTTTCCTCATACATGCCCCCAGTCCTCCATACTGTTTCCTCATACATGCCCCATCTCCCTCTCTGCTTCTCATTTTGTGTACTCAAATCTCCCCATACATTAAATCCCCCATCCCCACTACAAATCTCCCAACTCACAATAAATAACCCCATCTCCACTCCATATCTCCCCCACACATTAAATCTCCCCATCTTCACTCCAAATTCTCCCCACACATTAAATCTCCCCCCCACCCCATGCACTTAATCTTCGGTGTCTTAAGCTCCAATGGAGAATCTACCACCCATCCTGCATCTCTGCTGTGCCGGCTAGTGACATCAGCAGCGTTATCACATGATCTGATCATGCTGCTGGCGTCGCTCTGACCCGGCTCTGACAATTGAAGTTCTGACCCGGCGGTCAGAGCTTTAATTGTACTCGCATCGCTAAGACTGTCAAATAGCCACAAATCATGCTGCTGCGGCAAGAGAAACTAAAACCCGAGTAATGAGTATACTCGCTTATCACTAGCTCTCATCTCTACAGAAATGCCAAACATGTAGACGCGAAATGTGGTTTAGGCACACTGTGGGTCTCAGAAGGGAGGGGGCCTTTGGATTTGGGAGTGCAGAATTCGATGTACTTCTTTTGGGGGATGAGGAGCCATAGTTCTTTTCCAGCGACTTTGTACCATCAGTAACGTAGAAGCCCCTTATATTTCCGTCAACAGATGAAAGACCTGAGTGGGGACTCGCTTTTTTTGTGGATTGAGTTGAAGCTTTTATTGAGAACATTTTACATAACGTTTGAGATCACTTTTATCCGCGCTTTACGCTGAGCACTTGCATCGTGGTTTACATCTAAATCTCAAATCAAATGATTCAGATGAAACCCCCAAAAGATCTAGCCACTATAATGAGGCAGCAGAGTGACTCTGGACTCCGTTTGGCCTCTTTTCAGAGGTGCACAAAACTGTGGCCAACCGCCCTTTAATGTACGCCTAAAAAGATGGACCCCACCGGTCATAGGTCAGAGAACATCCAAAGTGACTCCATCTGCCTCAGCATAGGGAATCTTCCATCGGGTGTTCCATCTGAATCACGTATTTCAAGATTTACATGGAAACCCCAGTGTAAGCGCTCATCATAGAGGCAGGATAAATATGAGCTGAGCTTTACTGCAATCTTTGGGAGGCAGAATGAACAAATCAACAGCAGGTCAAGAATTGGTTTTATTTATTTTTTTACATTCAGTGTAAGTGATTAGAAAACTTTATTCTTCGGGTCTGTACGATTACGGCAATACCAAATTTATATTATGTATACACTTTTCACATGTAAAGCACCATGCTATAATGGTGCTATAATAACAAATAATAATAATGATAATAATAATTTTTTTTGAACGTTTGACTGCTGTCACAGACTAAAAGATGCTTTTTTTATGCAGAAACTAGTTTTTGCATCACCATATTTTGAGAGCTATAATTTTCCATATTTCTACTGACAGAGTCATGTGAGTGCTTGTTTTTGCGAATGAGTTGACATTTTTATTGGTACCATTTTCGGCACATGACATTTTTTGATCGCTTTCTACTCTGATTTTTAAGAGGCAGAATGAACAAAAAACAGCAATTGAGGAATTGTTGTTTTTTGATGCTATTTTACTTGTAAAATTGATATGGCAGCTTTATTCTACAGGTCAGTATGATTACAGCGATACAACATTTATATAATTTTTATATGTTTTGGTGCTTTTACATAATAACAAATATTTTAGAAAAAAATAATAATTTTTGCATCGCCTTCTTGTGAGAGCAATACATTTTTTTTTTCGCTGATGGAGTCGTATGGTGTCTTGTTTTTTGCTGGACAAGATGATGTTTTCAGCTATACCATTTTTATTTACATTCATCATTTTTATCGCATTTTATTCCACTTTTTTTTAGATGGTATGATGAAAAATCATTGGTTTTTGCCTCTGTTTATTTATTTATTTTTACAGTGTTCATTGAAAGGGTTAACTAGTGGGATAGTTTTATTGCTTGGGTCGTTCCAGACACGGTGATACCAAATATGTGTACTTTTTTTTTTTTTTTAAAAATACTTATTTATGGGTACAATACACATATACAGTATGTATACTGTATATATATCAGGTGCTTGAAAAATGCTCACTATCTTGAGCCAAAGTGTCGACATGTTGGGCTATTAAAGAGCACTTCTTTCACCTCTAACTGGTGTGCTTGCCTCCATTGTAACGTTTTGCAGTATGATCGCTGTTATAAAGCATTGCAGCGCATGAGCATTGCAATGCTTTGTAAACTATCAGTGTTGCACTGACAAAAGCTTGTTAGACCATGCTCTGCGCATCCCTGGTGACCCGGATGTCGTCATGATGACATTGCCTCACGATGATAATGATTGGCCCCTTGCAATGATGCGATGATCGCAGCACTTAGGTGATTAAACTCCCAGGAGTGTTGCACTGCTTCTGGCAGTGAGTGTCAGCTGTCAAATTCGCTGAACAATCACGCGCAAAATCACCAGAAAGTATCCATATGTCTAAGGTTGGGAAGTCGTTTCCAAACAAGACGTATGGATATGTTTAAGGTCGTGAGGGGGTTAATAAATTACTATTTATTCTCCTTTTGTAAAAAAAAAAATTGTCTTTGTCTGTTTATTCTTAATTATTGTCAACCTCATCAGCCATGATAATAAAAAACATAGTTTCAGGGCAGCAATACCTATAGGCTTTGCTTATATTGTGCAGAACTCTACGTTGACCTATTTTTGCCTCTCTCACTTTCTATTAACCATAAATGTTGGTTACATTAAAACTCACTTTACCAGTAAATATGCCACAGCTCCATCATGACTAAGGACATATCTAGAATCAAAACTATTCAACACTGACACTTATTCCTCCTTGAGAATTCAGAGTAACATTTATGTTATGTGGGATAGATAGCATTTAATCCCTTTAGAAAGAATAATGGTAACACCTATATGTCAATTTATTTAGAAATACTCAAGAGGAATAAAAGTTACAACAGAAGAACAGAACTACAGAGTTTTAATACAGATTTCCCCAGAACTGTAATTTAACAGTGAATACAAGTACAGTAGTGTTCAAAATAATAGCCGTCCAATATGACTAACCAGATTAATCACTGTTTTGGTATAAATTATATTACCACATGTCAAACAATTTACCAGTTGGTGCAGTAGACTCTAAGAAAACCAACACTCACCATTCATGATCTGCAGGCTTTTGAGTCAGAGTATTAGAACAATTAATTTAAAGGGGGTGTTCAAAATAATAGCAGTGAGGAGGTCAATTAATGATTTCAATCATTCTGTGAACAAACAGGGGTGAACCATATGGCCCTTATTTAAGAGTGAAGCCAGGACATGTACATGCATTTCTCCTTGAAAACCTGAGAAATATGGGTCGTTCGAGACATTGTTCAGAAGAACAGCGTACTTTGATTAAAAAGTTGATTGTAGAGGGTTAAACTTATAAAGTGCAGACTATGATAGACTGTTCTGCTAAAATGATCCCCAAAGCTTTAAAATGGAAAGCCAACCCAGAGAGATGGGGAAGAAAACGGAAGACTGCCATTCTGGCTATTCTTCCATCCATTCAAATGGTAAAGGCCCAGCCAATCATCAGCTCCAGGATGAACAAAGAAAGTCTCAAGTTACCTGTGAGTACTGTAACAGTTAAGGTACTGCCACACTAGACAATCCCGCTAGCGATCTCATTAGCGTCGCATACTAATGAGATCGCTAGCGGGATTGTTTCTATATCGCTAGTGGCTACCTATTTTAGCGATGTCGTTAGGACGCTATCGCGGTTAGCGATCTCCTTAACGACTTTAGCGGTACAAAAGTACCGCTAAATCGCTAAAAAAGGTGCCACACTTAGCGATATATACTTACCCAGCGGGGCGCCAGCGACGAAAATAGGGTCCGGAACGATTCCAGCGACGAGCGAGATCACAGCAGGAAGCTCGTCGCTGGCAGCTGCCGCACACAACAACATCGCTAACGGGATCGCTAAATAGTGACGTTTTTTTAGCGATCCGTTAGCGATGTTGTTTAGTGTGGCATACCCTTTAGAAGACGCCTGTGTGAAGCTAATCTCTTAGCAAGTAGTTCCCGCAAAGTCCCACCATTAAAAAAAAGACATGTACTGAAGAGGATACAATTTGCCAATGAACACATTAACTGGCCGAAAGAGAAATGGAGAAACATTTTGTGGACTGCTGAAAGTAAAACTGTTCTTTTTGACAGTTTGTCAGAGAACCCCAAACTCTGTATTCAAGCCACAGTACACTCTGAAGACACTGAAGCATGGTGGTGTGTTGTGAATGGACTTGAAATGAGTTCTGAGCAGAGGCTCCCTCTGGTGGTTACAAGCGGTACTGGACTGTCCAGTGAAGATTGTGAGGATTGGGAATCAGGTGTTACTGACTGGTCTTATATAAGGGAGTCGCCTTCCCATCAGGGTTGCCGGTGATCAATTGTTCTGGTCTCAATCCTTGATTCCTGTTTCCTTTGTAGCCTACTGTGTCGTGTCTGCATCTCCTGCTAACAGATAAGACATTTTCTTCTTTTTGTTTTTGTGCTTGATTTTTGCATTTTGTCCTGCACTTCTGTGGGGGCCTTCAGGGTCCCCTCCGGGGGCTTTTGCCCTCTCAGTTTTGTTCAGCCACTTATGTTTGTACATTTGCTTTTTCCAGTTTTTTCAGTGGCTGCTGTTTTGATTTTGTTACACCAGAGAACTAATTTAGGTGGTAGAGGTCGTGTGATCTCAGGTGTTTTTGAAATTAGTAGAGTTGGTGCTTTTCAGGGTTTTTTGGGATTGCAGTAAGTGCCCTTCCTATCCTTTTCTATTTAGGTAGTTTGGGCCCCAACATTTGCTCATACTATTTTCTGTCTGTGTCAGTATTTCTTCTTGTCTGACCGCCATTACATGTTTGGGGGCTTTCTGTGTTCTTTGGGGATCTGCTCCGGGGCAGATAGCTTTCCTCTTTCTATCTTTAGGTGTAGTTAGTTTCTCAGGCTGTGACGAGGCGTCTAGGACCAACGTAGGAACGCTCCACGGCTGCCTCTAGTTGTGGTGGTTAGTCAGGGTACTGCAATCTCATAGATTCCAACTGCTCTGGTGTATTGCCTTTTTTACCTGCACTCCTCAGCTACCGAAACATAACAGTATCACCGGCCTAAAAATTTAAAATTGTATGGTACTCACAGAAGGGAAAAATATTGTGAAAGAAAAAAGGTTGTCAGAGTTGTCAGAGATATTTTTCTGTTTGTTGCATTTTTTTTCCCCTCTGTATCTCTGGGTGCTGGGGAGGATTTTTTCTCTCAATGGAGTTTGCACAGTTGTCTGGCCGTGTGGATCAGCTTGCCACTGAGGTTCGGAGTATTGCTACCTATCTTGCTAGGTTGCCTGTTGTGGAACCTAGAATTCCCATGCCAGATTTGTTTTTGGCGGATCGAGCCAAGTTTCTGAATTTCAAAAATAATTGTAAATTGTTTTTTGCCTTAAAATCTAAGTCCTCAGGGAACGCAGCGCAGCAGGTTCAAATTGTCATCTCTCTCCTGCGCGGCGATCCTCAGGATTGGGCTTTTTCCCTGACACCTGGGGATCCTGTTTTGAGTGATGTTGATGCATTTTTTCAGGCCTTGGGGTTATTGTACGATGAGCCTAATGTCACTGATCAAGCTGAAAAAGCCTTGTTGGCATTAAATCAGGGGCTTGATGATGCTGAGTTATACTGTCAGAGATTCCGTAGTTGGGCAGTCCTGACCAAATGGAATGACGACGCTTTGGCAGCCCTTTTTCGAAAGGGTCTGTCAGATAATGTAAAGGATGTTATGGTGGGATTCCCTGTCCCCTCTGGTCTCAATGATTCTATGTCATTAGCGATTCAAATTGACAGACGTTTGCGTGAGCGGAGAAGTATGCGTGGAATAGTGTTGCCTTGTGAACCTGCTTCTGAATCCATGCAGTGTGATAGAGTGGTTTCTGGGGCACAGCGTCATGAGTTTCGAAAGCGCAATGGGTTATGTTTCTACTGTGGTGATGCCTCTCATGCTATTTCAGTGTGCCCTAAGCGGGGAAGACGTTTTGCACGCTCAGTTGTCTTGGGTAGTGTTCAGACTAAGTTTTTATTAACTGTTACTCTGATATGCTCTCTGTCCTCATTTTCTGCTCAGGCTTTCGTTGATTCGGGAGCAGCTATTAACCTGATGGATTTTGATTTTGCTAAACGTTGTGGGTTTCCCTTGATACCCCTACGGAAGTCTATTCCCTACTGGGGATCGATTCTACCCCTTTGGCTGAGAATAAACCTCAGTTCTCTACTCAGGTGATAATGAGGGTTGAACCTGATCATCAGGAGAGCTGCAAATTTTTGGTTCTGTATAATCTGCATGACATTATCGTACTGGTTTTCTCTTGGTTACAGTCTCATAATCCTGTTTTGGATTGGAAATCTGTGTCTGTAACCAGTTGGGGCTGCCAATGTGTTAATACCAACACTCCTGTTTTTTCTGCCTCCCCCCAGGCTCAGGATGTTCCTGACTTTTTGATTGATTTTTCTGATGTGTTTAGCGAAAGTAAATCTGCATCCTTGCCTCCCCATAGGAGCTATGACTGCGCTATTGAATTAGTGCCTGGTAGTAAATTCCCTAAAGGTTGCCTTTTTAACTTGTCTGTACCTGAACATGACGCTATGCGGTCTTATATCAAGGAGTCATTGGAGAAGGGTCATATCAGACCATCCTCTTCACCTTAGGTGCCGGTTTTTTCTTTGTGGCCAAAAAGGATGGTTCATTAAGGCCGTGTATTGATTATCGTCTTTTGAACAATATTACTGTGAAATATCAATATCCGTTACCCTTGATTTCTGACCTGTTTTCCAGGGTGAAAAACGCTACTTGGTTTACCAAGCTTGACCTCAGGGGGGCATATAACCTTATTCGCATTAAGCACGGGGATGAATGGAAGACGGCATTTAATACCCTGAGGGACTTTTTGAGTACCTTGTGATGCCCTTTGGGCTCACTAATGCTCCTTCCGTCTTCCAGTCCTTCATGAATGACATTTTCAGGGATTTTGTGGATAAATTTCTGATTGTTTATTTGGATGATATCTTGATTTTTTCCAATGACTGGGACTCTCATGTGAAACATGTTCGAACTGTATTCAGATTTTGAGAGAGAATGCTCTGTATGTGAAGGGATCAAAGTGTCTTTTTGGCGTACAGAGGATCTCATTTTTGGGATTCATTTTGTCCCCATCTGTTATTGAAATGGACCCGGTCAAGGTTCAGGCCATCTGTGATTGGGTCCAACCTACTTATTAAAGGCTCTTCAAAGATTTTGGGTTTTGCCAATTTTTATCATAAATTTATTGGTAATTTCTCGGTTATTGTTAAACCATTAACTGATTTGACCAAAAAGGGTTCTGATGTGGTGAATTGGCCTCCTGAGGCAGTCTCTGCATTTCAGGAACTTAAGCAGAGATTCACTTCTGCTCCTGTTCTACGGCAGCCTGATGTTTCTCTGCCATTTCAGGTGGAGGTTGATGCCTCTGAAATTGGGGCAGGTGCCGTTTTGTCCCAAAGAGATCCAGAAACCTCTAAAAGTAACCCTTGTGCCTTTTTCTCTCGAAAATTTTCTCCTACTGAACATAATTATGATGTGGGTAATCGGGAGTTATTGGCCATGAAGTGGGCTTTTGAAGAGTGGAGACATTGGCTGGAGGGAGCCAAACATCAGGTGGTGGTCCTTACAGACCATAAGAATCTGGTTTATCTGGAATCTGCCAAGCGACTTAATCCTAGACAGGCCAGGTGGGCCTTGTTTTTCACACGTTTTAATTTTGTGGTTTCCTTTCTTCCTGGCACTAAGAATGTTAAGGCGGATGCCCTCTCGAGGAGTTTCCTTGCGGACTCTCCTGAGTTATCTGATCCTTCTGTTATTTTGAAAGAAGGTGTAGTTCTTTCCGCCATCTCGCCCAATTTGAGACTGGCTCTGGAGGGGTGTCAGGAGGATAGGCCCGAGCGCTGCCCTGTTGGGAAATTGTTTGTCCCGGACCAGTGGAAAAAGAGTGTGATGTCTGAGATTCATTGTTCCGCGTTGGCCGGTCATCCCGGAATTTTTGGTACCAGAGACTTGGTTAGTCGGTCCTTTTGGTGGCCTACCTTGTCTCGTGATGTCAGGGAATTTGTGCAGTCCTGCGGGACTTGCTCTCGCTCCAAGCCTTGCTCTCGCTCTAGTGGTTTGTTGATGCCATTGCCTGTGCCCAAGAGACCATGGACCCATATCTCTATGGATTTCATTTCCGACCTCCCTGTTTCTCAGAGAATGACCGTCATCTGGGTGATTTGTGATAGGTTTTCCAAGATGATACATCTTGTGCCATTACCTAAGTTGCCTTCCTCCTCTGAATTGGTGCCTTTGTTCCTTCAGCACGTGGTTCGTTTACACGGCATTCCTGAGAACATTGTGTCTGACAGAGGAGTCCAGTTTGTTTCCAGATTTTGGAGGACCTTTTGTTCTAAACTTGGTGTTCAATTGTCTTTCTCCTCTGCGTTTCATCCTCAGACCAATGGTCAAACTGAGAGAACAAACCAGACATTGGAGACTTATCTAAGATGCTTGGTGTCTGCTGATCAGGATGACTGGGTCACTTTTTTGCCTTTGGCTGAGTTTGCTCTTAATAATAGGGCTAGCTCTGCCACTTTGATGTCTCCATTTTTCTGTAATTCTGGGTTTCACCCTCGATTTTCTTCAGGACAGACGGAGGCTTCTGTCTGTCCAGGTGTTTACTCTGTTGTGCAGCGTATGCAACAGATTTGGGACCAGGTAGTGGAGAGGTTGTCCTTCTCTCAGGAGAGGGCCCAGCGGTTTGCTAACCGGCATAGGACTGATGGTCCTCGGTTTAAAGTGGGGGACTTGGTCTGGTTGTCCTCAAAAAATATTCCTATGAGAGTGGCATCTCCTAAATTTAAGCCTAGGTTCATTGGACCTTATAAGATCATGGAGATTCTTAATCCTGTTTCTTTTCGTTTGCTTCTTCCAGGGACATTTAAGATCCATAACGTGTTCCACAAGTCCTTGTTGAAGAGGTTTGTTGAGCCAGTGATTCCTACTGCTTTGCCTTCTGACCCTGTTCTGGTTGAGGGCAATATGGAGTTTGTGGTTGAGAAAATATTGAATTCTCGTTTTTCTAGACGGAAACTCCAGTATTTGGTTAAGTGGAGAGGTTATGGTCAGGAAGACAATTCTTGGGTGTTTGCTTCGGACATCCATGCTAGGAGACTCATCCGTGCGTATCATAGAACTCATCCTGACTGACCTGGTTGCTCAAGTGAGGGTTCGGTGACCCCTCCTCAAGGGGGGGGTACTGTTGTGAATGGACTTGAAATGAGTTCTGAGCAGAGGCTCCCTCTGGTGGTTACAAGCGGTGCTGGACTGTCCAGTGAAGATTGTGAGGATTGGGAATCAGGTGTTACTGACTGGTCTTATATAAGGGAGTCGCCTTCCCATCAGGGTTGCCGGTGATCAATTGTTCTGGTCTCAATCCTTGATTCCTGTTTCCTTTGTAGCCTGCGATGTCGTGTCTGCATCTCCTGCTAACAGATAAGACATTTTCTTCTTTTTGTTTTTGTGCTTGATTTTTGCATTTTGTCCTGCACTTCTGTGGGGGCCTTCAGGGTCCCCTCCGGGGGCTTTTGCCCTCTCAGTTTTGTTCAGCCACTTATGTTTGTACATTTGCTTTTTCCAGTTTTTTCAGTGGCTGCTGTTTTGATTTTGTTACACCAGAGAACTAATTTAGGTGGTAGAGGTCGTGTGATCTCAGGTGTTTTTGAAATTAGTAGAGTTGGTGCTTTTCAGGGTTTTTTGGGATTGCAGTAAGTGCCCTTCCTATCCTTTTCTATTTAGGTAGTTTGGGCCCCAACGTTTGCTCATACTATTTTCTGTCTGTGTCAGTATTTCTTCTTGTCTGACCGCCATTACATGTTTGGGGGCTTTCTGTGTTCTTTGGGGATCTGCTCCGGGGCAGATAGCTTTCCTCTTTCTATCTTTAGGTGTAGTTAGTTTCTCAGGCTGTGACGAGGCGTCTAGGACCAACGTAGGAACGCTCCACGGCTGCCTCTAGTTGTGGTGGTTAGTCAGGGTACTGCAATCTCATAGATTCCAACTGCTCTGGTGTATTGCCTTTTTTACCTGCACTCCTCAGCTACCGAAACATAACAGTGGTGTAAGCATGATGATATTGACATGTTTCTTTTACTATGGTGCTGGACCAATTTAACGCATACCAGGAGTCATGGAACAGTTTTCATATATTAAAATACTTGAAGAAGTCATGTTCCTTAATGCTAAAGTGGACATGCCCTTGAAATGAGTGTTTCAACAAGACAACGACCGTAAACGCACCAGTAAGCAAGCAAAATCTGGGTTCCAGTCCAACAAATTGAGGTTATGGAGGGGTCAGCCCAATCTCCGGACCTTAATCTGATAGAACACTTGTGAGGTGACATTAAAATGCCCTTTCTGAGGCAAAGCCAACAAATGCCCAAAAACTGCGCAATGTACTCCAAGCATCCTGTGCTGGAATAACAGTTGACAGGTGCCAGAAGTTGGTTGATGCTATCCCCTTAGTGATCGTCAATATGTCTTTTTACTGACCTGAGGTATAAAAGACTAGCGTCTTTATACAGGTGACAATCGAGCAGCTGTCGGATGTACACTATAGCTGACAACTTGCTGCATTAACCACGATCAGTGTTGCACCGTCCATATCTGTTTAACCTCTTAGATGCTGCTGTAAATAGTGACAACATCATATAAATGGTTAAGAGTGTGGGGGCTCCCTCTTTATCCCATCCGCACCCTGAGATCATGATTGTGTGGTCCTTTAGTTTGCCATGGCAATTCATGGCCCAATTGCGGCCTTAAAGTCTGCCGGCTATAGTAACCTGTTCAGAAGTTAGCGACATTTACCATATACACTCGTGTATAAGCCGAGTTTTTCAGCAAATTTTTTAGTGCTGAAAATGCCCCCTCGGCTGATACATGAGTCCTTGTCCCAGAAAGACAGCGGGGAAGCGGCAGAGCAGCGAGTCACTGAGGCTGGCAGTGAATATTCATTTCTCTTATAGCGTGCAGTTACAGCCGCAGCGGCTGGCTTCCAGCACACATCCTACATACCTTCCCTGCGCGCCCTCGCTGCATATCGTCCTGGCGCCAGCAGCTCTTCTGGCCGAGCGATCACGTGACCCCCGCTCATTAAGGCAATGAATATTCAAATATCTCCACTCCCATACGCATGGAGTGAATGCAGCCGGGACGAGATGCAGCGAGGGTATGCAGGGAAGGTAAGTAAGATGTGCTTTTTTTATAGGAACCATGCATACAGGGATAGAGGATAAGGAGCTATGCATACAAGGACAGGGATAAGGAGCCATGCATACAGGGACAGGGAGCCATGAATACAAGGACAAGGATGGGGAGCCATGCATACCAGGAAAGGGATGAGGGGACAATGCAAACCCGGCTTATACTCGAGTCAATAAGTTTTCCCAGTTTTTCGTGGCAAATTTAGGTGCCTTGGCTTATACTCGGGGCGGCTTATACTCCAGTATATACGGTAGGTTGTAAAAATACACTTTTTCATTCCTGTCATGTCACTTTGCATTAATTCCTGAAAAGCACCTGAAGGGTTAATAAACTACCTGACAGAAGTTTTCAATATGTCAGGGGGTGCTGTTTTTAAAATGGCATCACTTTTGTGAGGTTTCCAATATATAGGACCCCAAAGTCACTTCAAACCTGGATAGGTCCATAAAAAAAAATTTTTGTAAATTTCCTTGGAAAAAGGAAAAATTGCTGCTAAATTTTTAAACCTCCTAAAATGCTAACAAAATAAAATAACATTTTCCAAATGGTGTCAATTTAAATGTTTTTCTATGGTATGACTATCTGGATTCAAAGTTTGAAAATTGCAATTTTTTTTTACATTTTTGTCAAATTTCTGATATTTTTTATAAATAAACACAAAACATATCAACCTAAATTTACCGTTATCCCTTATAATGTATAATGTGTCATGAAAAAAACAGTCTCCAAATCAATGGGATATGTTGAAGTGTTCCAGAGTGTAACATTTCCAGGGGATATAGCTCTAGGATCGCTGTCTGGGTAGACAGAATGGCACGAAAACAGTTCATTCAGACAGCAGTTCTGGTGTAAAACTGGCCGCAACCAGCTTTATTAAAGTCCACAGCAAACAGATAAAAATAAAGCATAAACAGAAAACCTAGGCTTGTCTAGCCACTAATTACACATAGATCGATTTCCCTATCTATCCGGGTCCAGACTCTACCAGTCTGTGCCCAAAACAACACATATGATATATGTTACCAGTATGGAGTTTCACAGATACTCCTCCTTGTGTCTGAAGGCACCTTCAATGTCCAGACTTGAGAGAGATCCACTCCTATTCAGTCGCTATTCGCACGGATTCTCACTGAGACTACTCCTGTGTCCGGGGTACTTCCTGCACCCAGACTGAGATAGCTCAAACTCCTGGAGACTGCTTCTTGTGCCTGGACTCCCTGTCCAGACTAAGCCAGCTCCCACTCCTGGAGACTGCTTCTTGTGCCGGGACACCTTCCTGTGTCCAGACTAAGCCAGCTCCCACTCCTGGAGACTGCTTCATGTGCCGGGACACCTTCCTGTGTCCAGACTAAGCCAGCTCTCAGACTGTGTTTGCAGACACCTACTTCTGGTCTCCTAATTAACAGCTGAATGGTTTCAGGCCTGAGCTGCAAGTGTGTGCTGAATGTGAGGTGTAGTGACCTTTCTCTACCACTAGGTTTACAAAGCCACACATTTCCCTTATACCATACAGCACAGTACCTAGGTGAAATGTACACTCCATTCAACACATATTCCCTCACTGTCTCACAAGAGTTATTATCACAAAAAGTGACACTGGTCAGATTGTAAAAATTTGGCCCGGTCAATAAGGGGTTAAGCAACACAGATGTGAAGCAGTTATAGAAAACTGTGGGCATACAACTAAATATTAGGTTAGTGATCCACAGGAATACTAAATCCACAAAAAATAAAAAGTACATATTGTGAGTTTGTAAAGACAAATGCAGACTGCTATTTATTAGGACAACCCAATGTTTATTTTTTGTTATTTTCTGTAAAGTAGCTAAAGATTATATACATTTCTCATCATGTTTTGAATTAGAAAACAGTGTGCAATGTTCCCAATGTACGGAAATAAAAACTAGTATAAAGACTTTGTAATTAGCTCATGTTTTTGAACACAGTGCTATTATTTTGAACACTTCTGTATTTACATGTTAAGGCTGGGTTCACATTGCGCCAAGGCAGTCCGTTAGACTGACTGCGCTACTCCGCGGTATAACACGGTGTAACGCAGTCCGTTAATGCTGCCATTGAACCCCATTGTTCGGTGCATCGCGACGCATGCCGTAAAGCAGCATGCGTTCGCGACGTGCCGTCATTCAGTGACGGAGCCTCGGACGCGGCCTGCAGCGTCTGGGCTCCATCACCGCTAGGACAGATGAATCATCTGATGATTCATCTGCGCTAGCGGGTATAGCATAACGCTATGCGTTGAACGGGCTGGTTAACCGCAATGTGAACCTAGCTGTAAGGTTCTGTGTACATGTTCCTGAAACTCAGTTTGTTCGTCAGCCATTTTACTTTCTGTCTTGCTGCAGCTATCTTGCCCTCAGTCAAAATGGAGTTTCCAGCTTGCATGTTCCCGCCCTGATTCTCTCCTTTTGCTTCTTAAGCAGCCACAGCTGAGCAATCAGTGCTTCAGAATCTAGCCTGCAGTGAACCTGTGACCTGACTCCTAAAGCCTTGGACCTTGTACTCCAGCTATTCCTACTGAGGAACTCTGAAGCACTTGTGGACTCTGAACCCTGCTCTTTGAAAGACCCACGTTTGCATGGACTTACGGTAACAGAGAAGAAGATCCTGAACCTGTTGTGGAGAGTGATTGCTGAGCTTAGATTACTCTGGCCTGCTGTGTCTCCTGCTTCTGTGTCTGCAAACTGTGTGACTATTTTTGCCAACTTGTATGAGGTAATACAAGACTTTCTATATCAAACCTGTGTCTCATGTATTTTCATCGCACCCAAGCACAAGACGCTATATGAACTGTACCACATACATTACAAGATTCTGAAGCCAAAACGTTAGTGTCTGCTGGGTCTGGAAAGGCTGTGTCTGCTGTAACTGTGGATATCGGATGTCCGGTTGTACTTTCTGTGATGACAGTGGTTGTGACTTCTCACAACCATTCCAGGTGAGCAATTCCCTTAAGTGTTTTTTTTTCTGCAGTGTTACCACAGGTAAACACTATTGTTTTTTTTGTTTTTTTTCTTTTCTCTTTTTTGTCTGCTGTAACTGTGGATATCAGATGTCCGGGTGAACTTTCTGTGATGATAGTGGTTGTGACTTCTCACAACCATTCCAGGTGAGCAGTTCCCTTAATTTTTTTTTTCTCTCTGCAGTGTTACCACAGGTAAACACTATTGTTTTTTTTTTCTCCTCTCCTCTTCTTCCAGTACTCCTGTCTTAAAAGATCTGGAAAATGGAGGCCCGCATAAAGGAACTTTGCGGAGTGACTGATAATATCCTTGCAGATTTGCAGAATATAAAGACCCGTTTTTCAAGCCTACAGGACCTCACTAATCACAATTTGCAAGTGTTTGGACAGACTGCCCAGGATTTGCGAGCCAGGATTGAGGTTCTAGAAGAGCGAGTCCAGGCTCCTGCCGTAGCCCGAGTTCTGGGATTCCCAAGTTGCCCCCTTTTCGTTTTGGCGGTGAACGTGAGAAATTCAGGGGATTTATTAATCAATGCAATCTTTTTTTTTCTGCACATGCTTCACAATTTCCCACTGAACGATCTAAGGTGCTTACTATAATTATGTTGCTTACCAACAAGGCTTTGATGTGGGCAAACCCTCTGATTGAGACTGAGGATGATTGTTTGAATCACCTTGATGCTTTTATTTCAGCCATGGGGCAGGTGTTTGATGACCCCAATCGAGGTGCAACAGCTGAAGCAGCCATGTTAGCTTTGCGCCAAGGTAAGCACTCGGTAGCTGAATATGCCTTGGAGTTCTGGAGATGGGCCCTTGATACCACCTGGGACAGTTCCGCCAAAAAATCTATTTTTCGAAAGGGGTTATCTCCACTGATTAAGGATGAACTTGCTCGTGCCGACCCTCCCACTGCGTTAGGTGACTTTATTAACTACTGCATCCGTATTGATACTCGTCTGACTGAACGCAGGCAAGAGAGATGGTTCGAAAGCAATCGCACTAACCTTTTCCTACCTTCCTCTCCAGCTAAGGAACCTTTGAGTAGGATTACACGGGAACCTGAACCTGAACCCATGCAGGTAGACTCTTTACAACGACGGGTTAGTGATGCACGCAAGGAACATCGTTTTAAGGAGAATCTATGTTTCTATTGTGGTAAGTCAGGGCACTTCATTATAAACTGCCCCAGCCGTTCTCGTAAGACTACTGCAGCACTCATTCATTGTGAGTGTTGCGAGAGGGGATCTGTCAGGTCCGAGCCTCAGGCTCCAGAGAGATCTGCAGCAACAGATCTTGATTTCTCGGACTTAAACTCCGTTACCTCTGAGGACGTTGACTGTGTAAACGCTGCCATTTTTCAAGTTTCCTCAGCGGTGTCCCAGCTGAGTTGTAAGAAAAACAATTCTCATTGCTTTCTTTCCATCAAACTCTGGGTTGACTCAGCTTGGGTGTCTAGCTCTGCTATGATCGACTCAGGGGCAAGTGGAAATTTTATGGATGTCTCCTTTGCTCTGAAACAGGGGATACGTTCAGTGAAGAAGGCTACTCCAGTACAGATGGAAACTGTGGATGGCTCCCTGCTGACCTCTGGACCAGTGGATCAGGAAACAGAGCCTTTGAGGGTTCTTATGGGTAAAGATCATCAAGAGAAACTGTCCTTTATGCTTATCTCTTCTCCGCACTTTCCCATTATTCTAGGGCTACCATGGCTGCAGGCTCAGAATCCTACCATTAACTGGGAGACCAAGGAATTACACTTTCCAGAGAAACAGATGAGTCCAAAAGTTTCAGCTTGCTCTGTTCCTAAAGGAACCATGTCAGTCCCTGAACTACCAGCTGTATACCAGGACTATGTGGATTTATGTGACAAGAAGAACGCTGACCAGCTTCCTCCTCACCGTCCATATGATTGTCCAATTGAATTATTGCCTGGAGCAGAGATACCTTTTGGTAAGATCTACCCCCTGGCGGGGCCCGAGCTAAAGGCTTTAAAGGATTACATAGACGAAAATCTAGCCAAGGGCTTCATACGCCCCTCTTCATCTCCTGCAGGTGCACCCATCTTCTTTGTAAAGAAGAAAGATGGATCTCTGAGACCATGCGTAGACTATAGGGAACTCAATAAGGTTACTATTAGAAACCGTTATCCATTGCCTTTAATCCCTGAGTTATTGGAGAGAGTGCGACATGCCAAAATTTTCTCTAAACTAGATCTTCGTGGGGCCTATAACTTAGTCCGTATTAGACCTGGGGATGAATGGAAGACTGCATTCAGGTCACGCTATGGACACTTTGAATATCTAGTTATGCCTTTTGGTCTGAGTACCGCCCAGCCACTTTCCAACACTTGGTGAATGACATCTTCAGGGATCTCCTAGATACATTCGTGGTAATTTATTTGGATGATATTCTAATTTTTTCTAACTCCACAGAGGAACATCAGGGACATGTGAGAATGGTCTTGGAACGTCTAAGACAAAATCATCTTTACATCAAACTTGAAAAGTGTGAATTCCATAGGACCGAAATTCAATTTCTGGGGTATGTACTGTCTACACAAGGAATTAGTATGGATGGAAGCAAAACCCAAGCCATCAAGGATTGGCCAAGTCCTAGAAATGTGAAGGAGGTACAGCGCTTCATCGGGTTTGCCAACTTCTATAGACGTTTCATTAGAAATTTCTCTGAGGTAGTGTCACCTATCACCCAACTTACCCGGAAAGAGTCTAGGTTCTCCTGGACTCCCCAAGCCCAGGAAGCATTTTCCCGTCTAAAAGATAAATTTACCACTGCACCTATCCTAGTACATCCCAACCCCGAGCTTGCCTTCATAATAGAGGTGGATGCTTCAGACTGTGCCGTTGGAGCTATACTCTCTCAGAGAACAGGTGAGAAGAATGTCTTGCATCCCTGTGCCTTCTTTTCCCAGCAGTTGTCTTCGGCTGAGAGGAACTATGATGTGGGCAATAGAGAGTTGTTGGCCATTATTGCCGCCTTCAAAGAATGGAGACACCTTCTTCAGGGAGCTGCACAGCAAATAGTCGTCCTGACAGACCATCGTAACCTTGAGTTTATCAGGTCGGCTAAGTGCCTGACTCCTCGCCAGGCTCGCTGGAATCTTTTCTTAAACCAATTTAATTTTATCATTTCTTATAGACCAGGATCGCGCAATGGAAAGGCTGATGCACTCTCTAGGATTTACTCAGCAGAGACACGTCCAATTACTCCTCCTAAGACTATTCTTCCTGACTCTAGATTCCTAGGAGTAATTCATAATCAAGACCTCCTTAAGGACATCAAGGAAGCATGCCATGCGGATTCCTTTTTGGCACAACCCCCAAGGGACGTAAGTCTTGTCTTTAAGAATGGTGTGTGGATTCAGGGACAACGCCTGTATATTCCTGAAACAGTCAGATTGAGAGTATTGCAACTCATTCACGATTCCAAGATAGCTGGGCATAGAGGAATTCTAAAGACACAGGAATTTCTCTCTCGTTTCTTTTGGTGGCCCACTTGCAGGAAGGATGTTTTAAACTATGTCACTTCATGTGAAGTCTGTGCAAGATGCAAAACACCTCGCTCCTCACCAACTGGTCTGTTACAGCCTCTTCCCACCCGTCCCGCCCGTGGGGATCCATTTCTATGGACTTCATTGTGGAGTTACCAACCTCTCAAGGGAAGAACACCATTCTAGTGGTGGTTGACCGTCTAACAAAGGCAGCTCATTTTATCCCTTGTGTCGGCTTACCCACTGCAAAACAGACATCAGATTTGATGATTAAAGATGTGTTTCGCTTACATGGAGTACCGGATGAGGTTATTTCGGATCGAGGGGTGCAATTCACTTCTAGGTTTTGGCAAAATTTCTGTGCAGCATTGGACATTAAAGTAAACCTTTCTTCTGCTTTTCATCCCCAGACTAATGGACAGACCGAACGAACCAATCAAACCCTGGAGCAGTATCTCCACTGCTTTATCTGCCACCTACAGGATGATTGGGTGGATCTACTTCCATTAGCTGAGTTCTCGTATAACAACTCTCAGAGTGCCTCCACTAAGCAGTCTCCTTTTTACTCTAATCTAGGTTATCATCCTAACATTCTACCACGATTTCCCATAGAAACGCCTTTACCAGCAGTGGCTGAAAGAATCACGTCTTTACAGAAGAATATGGATCTTCTAAAGGAGAATCTGGAATCGGCTCAGGAAAGGTACAAGAAAGCAGCAGATAAATTTCGTAAACCTGCACCAGCTTTCAAGGTAGGAGACTTGGTCTGGCTGTCAACCAGAAATCTTAAGTTAAGGATTCCATTGTCTAAGTTGGGACATAAGTACATTGGACCCTATAAAATCAGTAAAATTATAAGTGCCGTTGCTTGTCGTCTTCAACTGCCCAGAACTATGAGAATTCACCCTGTCTTTCATGTATCCCTACTAAAGGCTGCGACACCCAATACGTTTCCTGGACGTTCTTCTCCTTGCCCTGACCCAGTGCTAGTCGATGGTCAGGAAGAATTTGTGGTGGAAAGGATTTTAGATTCCAGGTTGTATAGAAATCAGTTACAATATCTGATTAAATGGCAGGGCTACCCAGTGGAGGACAACTCATGGGAACCAGTCAATAACGTTAATGCTCCTCGCTTGCTCCGTCAGTTTCATCAGAGGTACCCACACAAGCCTGGCCTGAGGTCATCCGGAGGTTGTCCCTAAGGGGGGAGTAATGTAAGGTTCTGTGTACATGTTCCTGAAACTCAGTTTGTTCGTCAGCCATTTTACTTTCTGTCTTGCTGCAGCTATCTTGCCCTCAGTCAAAATGGAGTTTCCAGCTTGCATGTTCCCGCCCTGATTCTCTCCTTTTGCTTCTTAAGCAGCCACAGCTGAGCAATCAGTGCTTCAGAATCTAGCCTGCAGTGAACCTGTGACCTGACTCCTAAAGCCTTGGACCTTGTACTCCAGCTATTCCTACTGAGGAACTCTGAAGCACTTGTGGACTCTGAACCCTGCTCTTTGAAAGACCCACGTTTGCATGGACTTACGGTAACAGAGAAGAAGATCCTGAACCTGTTGTGGAGAGTGATTGCTGAGCTTAGATTACTCTGGCCTGCTGTGTCTCCTGCTTCTGTGTCTGCAAACTGTGTGACTATTTTTGCCAACTTGTATGAAGTAATACAAGACTTTCTATATCAAACCTGTGTCTCATGTATTTTCATCGCACCCAAGCACAAGACGCTATATGAACTGTACCACATACATTACACTAGCCTTAGAGTGGTGGCCGATCCTCATTAAGGCGACATCTAAAATTTTCAGAATAATGGATTATTTCCCCTTTAAAAGTGTAAAAAGCTAAATTTTTTTCAATGTTTTTAGATTTTTCATTTCTATTGTGGCAGAACATGAATATTCAAAACTGTAAAATTAAAGCTGATAAAGGAACTTGTGCAACAGTACTTTTAGGAGATGATAGGACAGAGCCAAGCAAAGGCGTAGTAATGTTATTTAATCATCCTTTTGGTGAAAGTTATATATGTGTATGCAATTGTACCTTCTGTATTGTGACATGCGCAGCATATTACATGGTGGCTCAGTGCAGGGTTGCCAACCTGAATATTTCTATTTCTTATGGGTAACGTAACTTATCAAATAATCATGATCAGCTAATTTTTTTAAAGATTATTTTATGTTAAATATAAGTCAATAATCAGAATACTGATGTTGTATAAACATATTAACAGTATGCAATGAGAAATAAATATGATAATTGTATTCAAAGTTCCTCTAGCTTAAAATAAACATGGTGACATGAATTGTTTTTCATAGACACTGGAAAAAGGTTCCCTACTTTTATGAATTTTTCAGAAATGTATGGTTATTTTTAAAGCATCAATCATTATATAGAAAATTCATTTTTTTTTACTTCTAGATTAGATTCTTTTACTGGGTGCATATCCTAAGAGGTTATTTATATGTTGTCTTCTGGCGCAGAAATTACAGCTGAAACAGAGAGCAGTGATATCCATCCAGACTGGAAACCATCATTCCTTAGTAATGAAGAGTTCACCCAATTGATGCTGGAGGTAAGAGATTGCTCAAGTCTATAGGTGCAAAGTCAAGCTACAGCTGATAGTGGCAGTACTTTAGTGTTGGACAAGGAGTAGGTTTATAAATCTGATATTGGTGCCCAACATTTTGTGCTCTTTGATGCTGATGATTATAATATTTTTACAGCCAGGCCACCATTATAACATGTAATTAAAGTCTACATCATTTTTCCCATTTCTATATATCAAACTGGGCAAATGCAGAGACTGTCAACCGATCTAACTCCTTCATTAGGCACAGGTGCCTGATGAAGGCGCTAGACTTGCTCCAAAACGCATAGCAACAATTAAAGTTTTTATACAATTACCTCCGTGGTATATCACCTCATTATCAGTGGAAGCGCGAACCAAACCACCGTATCTCTCCCTTCCTTGGATTTCTATCTGAATCTCTTTGGAGTCCAGCGGGTGGAGCAGCAGCCATTCGGATTGACTTCATTTTTCCACAGATTTGTGCCTGTCCTTGTACAATAGGCTCAGGTGAGAACCTTCAACACCGAGATTCAGGCTTTTGTTAGTATGATCTGCGCAAGGTGCGCTTTCCTCTTTCTTATTATTTAACCTATAAGATAAGCCACATTAAAAAAAAAAATCTAAATTCCATAACTATTGCCTGGTACAAATCAACAACTGTGCCCCACTGTAGTTCTAGCCCCCCAAAATAAGCTAGCATCAGCAAGTAGATCAAATTATTCCTTAAAAGCTCACATCCACCTAATAAATGAGACAAACTAAGTGAGAACCTTAGACTAGCACCTGGACTTGGAGGCCAACTTGTGCATTTATATAAGGTTCTCCGCACCAATCATCACAAGCTTTGCCCATAGAGGAGCAGGGATAATATCCTCCAGCAACATGGTGTCAGGAATGGTTTTTCCAGGCACTATGTTAAGAAACTACAAAAGCTGTATATTGAGGAAATCACCTCTTTTGCCCATATACAGTTGTGCTCAAAAGTTTACATACCCTAGCAGAATTTTTGCTTTCTTGCCCTTTTTTTCAGAGAATATGAATGATAACACCAAAACTTTTTCTCCACTTATGGTTAGTGGTTGGGTGAAGCCATTTATTGTCAAACTGTGAGGAGGTCAGGGTGGTAGTCGTGGTGAGGAGCTATTGTGTTCCCACACCTTGACACCCCATAAAGGAAACATAATGTTCCGTCTGTTGTATGTAAACTGTACGAAGTAGGACACTCACATTAGGCTCTGGAGTTCCGCCTGATTCTGTATTCCCAGTTCTGGAGACAGAGTTCACACAAACAATTGCAGACTCTGTGGTCATACTTAACAGTTCAACTTTACTTGGAAACAGGGGTTTTGGTACAGAGGTAGTGCAGTTCACATCCATTTGCAATCCGTGAGCTTTCCCTGCCTTTTCTGACAACTTCCATCCTGAAGACGCTACTTTCACTTCTGCAGCTACTGTGCCCCTAGGTCTACCATCTTTCTTCATTCCCCCGTCCGGTTACCCTTGGAAAAAGTAAAAATCGCACACAGTTCTGCCTAGTCCCGGCTGTAGGCCCCCCAGATCCTCTCGAATGATTAATGCCTTAGATGGTGACCATCTGCACGCTGCTATTCCTGGGATCCCACATTGCCTCGACAATCTCCAGCCATGTCTTCCCTCTCCTGTGGCTACCTCACTCGTTGTTCACCCAATCAGGAAATCTCACTACTATATCTCACTGCTGTACGCTACACCCATCTCTAGTTCCTCCCAACCTGGAAAACCCCTTATTTTAACAATGCTTATACTGGCACTTTAATTTCCTATCTCTATTGTGCCCCACTAAACTATACCCAGTACTATCCTATTCTACAGCTACCCTCTTACCTTGTCCCTCTCATCTTTCCCTATTCCTGTAACAATATTGAACATTAGATGTAAAACCCCTATGCAATGTAACATACACAATACTATTATTATTATTAAGATATATGTAAGCATCGTTCACATTGCTTCAATTTAGCCATACACACATTAGGGGGAGATGCTCATGACAGCTTCTGTCACCCCTTACAAAACTACTGTGTTTTTGCTTTTTAAATAATAATGACAACCCAAAACATCCAAATGACCCTGATCAGAAGTTTACATACCTTTTGTGATTTTGGCCTGATAACATGCACAGAAGTTGACACAAATGGGTTTGAATGGCTACTCGGTAACATCCTCACCTATGACCTGTTTGCTTGTAATCAGTTTGTGTGCATAAAAGCTGAGTGAGTTTCTGGGATCCAGACAGACTCTTGCATCTTTCATCCAGCCACTGATGTTTCTAGATTGTGAGTCATGGGGAAAGCAAAAGAATTATCAGCGGATCTATGGGAAAAGGTAATTGAACTGTATAAAACAGGAAAGGGATACAAAAAGATATCCAAGGAATTGATAATGCCAGTCAACAAAACACCACAGAGACAAGTCTCAAAACTTCTGGAGCAAGGTAATTTGGAGTGATGAGACCAAAATTGAACTTTTTGGCCACAACCATAAACTTTACATTTGGAGAGAAGTCAACAAGGCCTATCATGAAAGGAACACCATTCCTACTGTAAAGCATGAAAGTGGATTGCTGATGTTTTGGGGATGTGTGAGCTACAAAGGCACAGGAAACTTGGTCAAAGTTGAAGGAAAGATGAATGCAGCTCGTTATCAGCAAATACTGGAGGCAAATTTTCAATCATCAGCCTGGAAGCTGCGCATGGGACGTACTTGGACGTTCCAACATGACAATGAACCAAAACACAAGGCAAAGTTGACCTGTCATTGGCTACAGCAGAACAAAGTGAAGGTTGTCGAGTGGCCATTTTAGTCTTCTGTCCTCAATATCATTGAGCCACTCTGGCGAGACCTCAAGTACGCAATTCATGCTCGACAATCCATGAATTTACAGGAACTGGAGGCTTTTTGCCAAGAAGAGTGGGCAACTTTACTATCTGAGAAAATAAAGAACCTCATCCACAACTACCACAAAAGACTTCAAGCTGTCATTGATGTTAGAGGGAGCAATACACGGTATTAAGAAATGGGGTATGTAAACTTTTATCAGGGTATTTGGATGTTTTGTATTGTCATTATGATTTAAAAAGAGAAAGCACAGTAGTTTGACAATACATGGTCTCACCCAACCACTAACCATGAGTGGAGAAAAAGTTTTGGTGTTATCATTCATATTCTCTGAAAAAAAAGCCAAGAAAGCAAAAATTCTGCCGGGGTTTGAAAACTTTGGAGCACAACTGTATATATATTGTGATAGATCGGCTCACTCGGCTGCACACGGAGGCAGTCACGGGAATACTGCACCCTTATGGATGCCCTTGGTTTATTAGTTACAGCATAAACCAAGGTTTAAGCACAAAAAAATAAACATGGCCCTCTGGCAAACAGCACAATAAAACAGTAGCACTTCGTGCAGTCCTTGCTCTAGTGGGGGTCAGCCCACTCAGGGTTAGCAATGTCAGGTTAGCACCAGGTGCACAAACGCTCTCCTGGAGTCTTTTTCTCCAGGCCCTCAAACAGCCCAGACTACCCCTGAAGTTCAGCTATTTAAGCCCAGACCAGCTATGGAAACTTAGAATGAAGCTCTATGGCCTTGCATTGTGAAAGTAACTTGCGATCCAAACATAAACCCCTGTGTGATCTGGTTAGTTTGATTTTACAGTCATGTGAGCCAGCAGAAGCAGGGACATGTTTAGAAAGGATTGGGGGCTCCAATGTTTGCATGAAGTGCTTCTTTAAACAAAATAGGACATTACAGACAAAAGACGTACTCCGCACTCAATTTAGTGAATGAACTTATTGTTATTCCCGGATATTGTTCCCCTTTAAGCAGTATAATTAATTATGATATAAGATTTTCTCTCTTCTTTATCTTTTTATTTGTCTTTTAATAGCTTTAAGCTAACATACAACAAACAAGCAAAACAAAAAAATGTGAAAAATGCTTGATTTCCTCTCTTTGATGATAACAAGCTGTTGTTCTCCTGATTCTGTAGGCACTTGATGGCTTTATTATAGTGGTTACAACAGATGGGAGTATAATCTATGTCTCCGATAGTATCACACCACTACTTGGGCATTTACCAGTAAGTGTTTTTTCTTTCCTTTTTTATCAAAAATAGTACAAGAGTTAGATATATTTCTAATAGCAATTGCACTCATCAACACTATTTCCATCAAAAGTTTTGATGGCTTTGTGATTACAACCCAATATCTCAGAAATTTCAAGAGCTTTGCATCCCTCTGAAAGACAAAAGGGTGCTGATATCCTTGGTCACACTCTCCCCCGTGACACAAGTGCACATTACCTGATCTACTTCATCCCATAAGAATTGAAGTTTACACAGTTTGAAGTTGGAAAATATGCATAAAAATTATGATATGGTCAAAATATTCACTTGTCTAATAATTGTGCACAGTGTATGTGCTTTGTATTGTCTGAATTTGATTTTCTGTAATATCAGACAGGCCAGTTGCAAAATTGTATAGTTTATGGATAATATTTTGAAAGTGAACATTTGTAAAACAACTGAGAACTAAGATTTGTGAAGTCTATTTGTTAAATTTTAGGGTTTAGGGCTTCTATAATCAGAATAGCAGCAGGCAGATTTCCATGTCATCTTTGCACATTTTTGATTCTGCTGGTACTAGCAGTGTACTTAGAAAATCAGCGGTTGAAGCTATGTAGTAATACAATGTACATTATTACTTTTGCTCCAACTGCCAGAAAAGGAGAAAACGTATCATAGCCGAAGGTAACTTCTCTGATGTTAGCACTTTAAAACAGTGGATACCGCTTGTAAAAGTTATTACAAGGCTTGGATCACCATGTTCAAGGCCTGAAAAAGGGCCTGGGACTGTCTCCTTTAAATACCTATAAGGACATACTAGTTGTATGTAGACATAGGCACTGGTGATATGTTTCCTTATACTATTCTAATATTATTTTTTGCTTGTTTTGATACAATCATTCATAAAATGACAGAAGTACATTCATTAGATAAAATGGTAACCCACCTAGTTATTTTTCTTTCTACAGTCAGATATCTTGGATCAAAATCTGTTAAATTTTTTACCAGAGCAAGAGCATTCTGACATCTATAAAATTCTGTCTTCACATATGCTTGTAACAGATTCTGCATCTCTCAGCTATCTAAATGGTGAGTTTAATGTATCTTCTTATGTTCGCATGCAAAAAATAATATGCTTGTGGTAGGACCAGACGTAGAGGTCAGTACGTGGTCAGTATGCCGCCAAACTGTGGACATGATGCACCCACCTCCTCCAGTCACAGTGCCTGGCAAATGTATTAAAGGAAAAGAAGAGTCAATTGATTTCTTATTGTTTATACAAAAACCTTAGTACAATTAAAGAATCTGTCCAGTGAAAATCAGTTATCACCTATCTTCAGGATAGATGATGATAATTTATTGATCAATGAGCACCACACCAATCAGCAGAAAATGGAACTTTCACCCCAGACCGTTGCTCCTTTTATTTTCTATGGAGTTGTCGGAAAAAGCCAAGCAAAGTGCTCAACAGCCTTTTAGATAATGAATGGAGCAGTGGTTGGGCATGGGCATTGCCACTTAATTCTAACTGGGATAAAAATGTCCAATTCTGCCTATCAGAGCAGGTCCTAATTATTGGACCCCGTTGATCTATAAGGGTGTTATCACATTGTGTTTTGTTACCTGCTCGATGGCCCCGTTGGGGCTTACATCCGAACAACCCCCTCCAGTGCAAGATGTGATTTGGACATTAGACTATAATGGTACCGAAAGAGTGAACGTGAGCTCTGTTGTGCATAATTTTCAGGCATATACGCCTATTAGAGGTTGACACTCAGACACATTCTACTAAGTTTGGGTGTCCTCATCCATTAGGCATACTCGCCCAGAAATGCTGCATGTTAGAGCTCACGTTCACTCTGTCGATACCATTACAATCTGTAGCCCCATTGGCACATACGTCCGAATCTCGTTTTGTGGAGGATTCAGACTTAAGCCCAGACGGGGCCACAGAACGTGAAGCAAAACACAATGTGAAAGCACCCTAAGTCACCACCTCTACTGTCGATAGGTGATAACTTATCTTCAGTGGAAGACCACTTATACAATAAGTATTCAACTTTCAATTATTTCTCTATAACCTATTTTCTTGAATGGGAGATAAATTACAGTACTCTGCTGCAGCCACTAAACAGTGAATGCTCTACGTCTGTCCGCTGCTGGAGCAGAAGTCAGTTGCTCAGTGGGGGTGCCAGATGTTGGACCTGCCCCCTCCAGATTGGTCATTAATATGTCAGTCCTTTAAAACACCTTTAAAATAAATCCTCCTTGATCTAGATCTGTTACAAATCTTCATAGCCTATACAGCTATATACAGTGGGTTCGGAAAGTATTCAGACACCTTTAAATTTTTCACTTTTTGTTTCATTGCAGCCATTTGGTAAATTCAAAAAAGTTCATTTTTTTCTCATTAATGTACACTCTGCACCCCATCTTGACTGAAAAAAACAGAAATGTAGAAATGTTTGCAAATTTATTAAAAAAGAAAAACTGAAATATCACATGGTCATAAGTATTCAGACGCTTTGCTCAGATTTAAGTCACGTGTTGTCCATTTCCTTGTGATCCTCCTTGAGATGGTTCTACTCCTTCATTGGAGTCAAGCTGTGTTTAATTAAACTGATAGGACCTAACTTGTAAAGGCGCACACCTGTCTATGTAAGACCTCACAGCTCACAATGCATGTCAGACCAAATGAGAATCATGAGGTCAAAGGAACTGGCCAAGGAGCTCAGAGACAGAATTGTGGCAAGGCACAGATCTAGCCAAGGTTACAAAAGAATTTCTGCAGTACTCAAGGTTCCTAAGAGCACAGTGGCCTCAATAATTCTTAAATGGAAGAAGTTTGGGACCACTAGAAGTCTTCATAGACCTGGCCATCCAGCCAAACCGAGCAATTGTGGGAGAAGAGCCGTGTTACAGAGGTAAAGAAGAACCCCAAGATTACTGTGGCTGAGCTCCAGAGATGCAGTAGGGAGATGGGAGAAAGTTCCACAAAGTCAACTATCACTGCAGCCCTCCACCAGTCAGGCCTTTGTGGCAGAGTGGCCCGACGGAAGCCTCTCTTCAGTGCCAGACATATGAAAGCCCGCATAGAGTTTGCTAAAAAGCACATGAAGGACTACCTGACTATGAGAAATAAGATTCTCTGGTCTGATGAGATGAAGATAGAACTTTTTGATGATAATTCTAAGTGGTATGAGCAGGGAAAACCAGGCACTGCTCATCACCTACCCAATAGAATCCCAACAGTGAAACATGGTGGTGGCAGCATCATGCTATGGGGGTGTTTTACAGCTGCAGGGACAGGACGACTGGTTGCAATTGAAGGAAACATGAATGCGGCCAAGTACAGAGATATCCTGGAAGAAAACCTCTTCCAGAGTGCTCTGGACCTCAGACTTGGCCAGAGGTTCACCTTCCAACAAGACAATGACCCTAAGCGCATAGCTAAAATAACAAAGGAGTGGCTTCAGAATAGCTCTGTGACCATTCTTGACTGGCCCAGCCAGAGTCTTGACCTAAACCCAATTGAACATGTCTGGAGAGACCTGAAAATGGCTGTCCACCAATGTTCACCATCCAACCTGACGGAACTGGAAAGGACCTGCAAGGAAGAATGGCAGAGGATCCCCAAATCCAGGTGTGAAAATCTTGTTGCTTCATTCCCAAGAAGACTCATGGCTGTCTAGCTCAAACGGGTGCTTCTACTCAATACTGAGCAAAGGGTCTAAATACTCATGACCATGTGATATATCAGTTTTTCTTTTTTAATAAATTTGCAAAAATTTCTACATTTCTGTTTTTTTTCAGGCAAGATGGGGTGCAGAGTGTACATTAATGAGGAAAAAATGAACTTTTTTGCATTTACCAAATGGCTGCAATGAAACAAAGAGTGAAAAATTTCCAGGGGTCTGAATACTTTCCGAACCCACTGTATATAATATATATACATATATATATATATATATATATATATATATATATACACACACACACACACACACACACAACACACACACACTTCTTTGAATAGGCCACCCCCTGATTTTTATAGTATGTGTCTTCTTAACACAATTGGAGAACCACATATAGATAAGTATGCATATCTTGTAGTTGTAGCTATACTTTTATGAACCTGGGGCAAATATTCAGATATTTTGTTTGATACGGCCTAGACCTTGGGTGACCCCATCTAGCCATTCCATTAATATCCTAGGGTTTTGAGCTGTGTTGCTCCTTAAATCCAGTAGTAATTTTTAAAGTGCCTCATTTTCAGGTTTCAATAATTTAATAGGAATGTTTTGCGAAGTCTGAAAAGGAAATCTGTCAGCAGGATTTTTTCCCCCCAAAACTATTTATATGCACATGTGGTGCTTGCAAAGACAAATCCAGCAGTACCTTTAGATTGATATGAAAATGAGACTGAAGAGCTGTTTTTAGGTCTGAAACCTCTGTCACTACAGCTGAATTTCCTGCCCAGTGCTATCTCCTCCTGCTTCACTGACAACTCTGTTGCCTTAAGTCACAAAACATTGAGGTTGTCAGTCAAGCAGGAGAAATTTGCACTGGGGGGGGTAATAGAGCTGGAGTGACAGAGGCTTCAAATCTAAAAATAACTCTTCAGACTCATTTGCATATCAATTGAAACACTGAGTTTTCAGTAACAGTTGAACGGATTGAACATGTAAAGGTATTGCTGGACTTGTCTTTGAAAGAGCTACATACGCATATAAACAGTTTGGCTTGTGAAATCCTGCTGACAGATTGCTTTGATAGTATTCCATCATGGCGTATTTTTTGTTCCGTTTTTCCAGAAGGAATCTTTGTGTATGACAGTAGCAACACTGTGAATGAGATTTCAGAAAATCAAATTCAAACGCTGTGCAGAATATTCACCATGTATATTGACCGGCTTTGTGGATTTGGACACAGCCTTCCAATTTATGCCGTGGATGTTGCAGTGTTTTTGACCTTTTTTAATACAAAGGGTGAAATGTGCAACAAATCTGCAGCATTTCTACAATGGAATCTGCAAATTTTTGCAAGTGTGAATTATGACTTTGAAATTTACAGAAAAGTACTGCTTTTTTCTTTATATGGATTTTATTGCATTTATTTGACACATTTTTTACACTTTTCTAATGATCTTTTTTTCTGTAAAGCTGATAACAGTCTGGAATTTTGTTGTCATCTTTTGAGAGGAACTGTAAATCCCAAAGAATTTCCAACATATGAATATATAAAGTTTATGGGAAACTTCCGCTCCTGTAGCAACGGTAAGTACTACATTCTTTAATTTTTCAGACTGTCTTTTGTTCATTGTGCTACACTCTATGCACACTCACTTTTTAATTGATTCCTGAAAAATTTGCCACGGGCCACATCACTTGATATAAAACTTCACGTCTGGCCCTTTAGTGTTCGGAAAGGAGCATCAGTACCTCGGACAGGACAGTGGAAAAATAAGTAAGGTTATAATAAAGTGAGCGTCCATTGGAGGTACATTTTGAATATATTCAAGTCAGTATGGCACTGAAAGAAAATCCATAATTAAAAAAATTGCTTTTTGAACTGGAAGCTGCTTTTTGTACCTTTTCCATTATTAAAATGTAACTGGGTCAGGGTACATCATGTGTATGAATAAAAATAAAAGGAAAATGCATGGCTCAAATCTCTTAGTAAATCACAACTTATAAAGAAAAATTCAGTATGTTCTGTATTCGCTCGCATGTATGTACTAATTTACTGACATTTATTATAAAAATGTATCAGTGGAGGTAAAAGACTTCATGCCTCCGTCAGAGTTGGGTGCATGCGCAGTTCCTGATGCTCATCTCCACGGAGCCGTGGGCCATCCACATGCTGCCACATGGTGCCTGAATATGGCACCATACTATGCATCTATTATCCTTTACCAGTAAGGATTCAGGTCAAGGAAGTTCCTAGGAACTTTCCTGGGAAGGGTGACATTAAAAAAAACTTGCCCCAAACATCTAGTAATGCTGATAAAAGAGCTTGTAAGCTTATTGCGTAGTCCGCCAAGGCTGCAGGACTGCAGCAATGACCAGCCCACTTGGTAAGGAGCTGCCAACAGTAAAATACACAAAGAGGATTATCCATAGAACAGGGGCACATTTACATAAAAAATAAAACGTAAAGTTGGTTGTTTTAGTATTAACATACCCCATTACTGACATTGGGCAATGTCAGGGCTCAAGAAGAATATTCTAATGCTGGAAACATTTTGTCTAGATTTGGTCATTGATTGAATCTTCACAGGTTTCTTAGGTCTTGCTGGTGAGAGTGGGAGTTCATGGGTTTGTCGTGACCACGCACCACAATTGTGGGTTACCAGGGCAATGGGGTACTCAGAGCCGAGCCCATGGAAGTCTATGGGGTTGTCACAGGTAGCGGTGGCTCGGTCTGTGGCCCTGGCGGTCAGGCGTATGTTGGGGGGTATATTTACAGGGGATAGATTTATATACAGTTCGTGACGCCACCTGTAGTTTCCTGATCACTAAGACCAGCGCTGCTGTAGATCTCTGAGGGGATGGTGAGGCAGCTAGATGTCAGGTCCCCTACAGGTGGGACTCTTCCCTCAGGTCGATAGTTATGATAGGGTTGTGCAGGGGTGCAATTGAATAACACAGTCTCACACATCAGCGTCTTTCCATACCTTTTACTTCAAGTTGTTCAGGCAGGTCCCAGGGAGGCTGATGGGGTTGATGGAGGATGAGTTTTGAGGCAACGGCTGAGCAAGTTAGGGGCCTCCTTGACTTTCCAATCAGGGTGAGTCCAACCAGCATAAAGCGTAGTTCACTCCTTAAACTCCAGCTATTTCAACGCTGTACTGCCCGGTCAGTATAGTGGTCGAAGCCTTCCAATGATGGAACTAGGTTCTTTCTTTTGCTGATCAGGCTCAAAGTTCCTATTCCAACTGACCTCTGTTACGTACTGACACTCCAAGGCTACTTGCTGCCACCTAAGGTCCAGTAAGCCTCTGGTTCTTTTATCACTATGCCTGGAGCTATAGTGACACGTCGGTCCCCAGTGACCGGTGACAATGTGCAGGACTTCTCCAATCCTAAAGCACTTCTCAATTCCTTCCACTGTGCCCTTCGACTTGCTCACACTCTCAATAGCTGTCTCAGTCCGTCTGCCAGTGGGGCACAGCTCTGACCAGGCTGAGGTGATCTGGCTCACCTTTACTGGCCTCCACTTACTGAACTGCACACAGGTGGGATGACTCAGTCCTGAGCCACCCAAACTAGACTCTGCTCCTTCCTCCTCACAGGTCCAGGCTAGACTGCTGAATCACTAACTGAATCTGAACACTCCCTGTGGGTGTGTCTAAGTGTATGTGATGTCATGTAGAGCCCTTAACCGTTACCTCTCCACTCATCCTCCTGGTATGGTGTACCTTAAGTACCAGGGCTACACAGGTTCGCAGTATGTGTTTTGCATACATGCAGTTTTGTGACTATTGTCATGCTTGGATGTCACCAGTGTATCACGCTAATCTGGGAGACCTGGGGGTAGAAGATCATTGCGTGTTGTGAATCGCAGATCTTCCATTTAGCTTGTGTATTTGGATTCCATATTAAATGAATTTGGTTTCCTTTGGTGCTGAGGAGGTTAATGACCCTTTCTATGCTGGTCAGAAAGATGCAGCTCCATTTCAGCTGCTTTTGATATCGTCGTTAACTCTTCCTATAGAACCTGGCCAGACCCTCTCTGTCTTGCCAGTGAAAGTTCTGCTTCCTTGCTCTTTGGAGACGCTGTGCTGAATAGGAGTTTATTGTTGCTGTTGAAGATTCATCTTCCTGTGCTATGTGCTTAAGTTAAGTAACAGAAGTTTTGGAGTTGGAGTTGTGGTGTTCTGTAGTTTGCTGTTGTATGTGGCTGTTTTTGTCCTAATCCCTTTTCCCATTTAGTTGAATTGATGTGAATTGTAAAGCGCTGCGGAATACATCGGCGCTCTGTAAATAAAGATTATTATTATTATTTAGTCTATTACTCCCAGTCCCTACCTCCTCCCTAATTTTGGTTAGTGCCTTTGTATAATAGATGTTTTCTGTTATCCCTGTTTTGTCTTTGTGACTTCTTTACATTACATTTCTGTTCCATGCCTCATGGAGTGTAAGAGGGGACCGTTTTGGGTTTTTACAGGAGCATAGTAATGTCGGAGACACAGGCCTCTCTACCTTTAACAGTACCCAAAGGATAGTTAGGGCCCCAGCTCCAGTGACAGTTTGAGGCTCCACTTCCTCACTGATGACCCTCACAGCGTGACATTGGTGCTTCTTAATACAAGTGAATTGAGCGAGGACCTCTAGTTGAAATGTGGCAAGATTATGGATATTGTGTGGAGCCCAGCTGCGACTGGATCCATATCTTCCAGAAGGGTGCACTGAAAGAATATACCACTAGAGGTCATTATACACATTCACGCACGTTCACCTATCCCAAAGACCACCAGAGGGAGCTGTTTAGACATACAAAAGCAGAGTGAACACAGAAACATCGAGGCATTCAGCCAGTGAAGCCATTCAAGGCAGTTATCTCAGAGAGCTCAGTCAGTCAGTCTGCAGTAAGGTGAAGTGCAGAGCTGAGATTAGAAAGACTGCAGAGTAATTCAGTTCAAGAGAGAGTGGAGGCTAGTACAGGTGGGACAGAACTCACTCCAGCCTAGTCAGAGCTGAATCTAGTAAGTGCAGCTCAGTAAGAAAGCGTGCCGACGCTAAAAGAGCGGCGAAGAGGCAGCCAACCAACTGCCAGTGTGTGATCGTGTGAGGGCCCGGGTAGGCCGAAGGCGAGTGGAAAGCAAGTGTGGGACAGAGGAGCTTAAATTGCTCATCCCAACTATACCCACCGGACACCGGGGTCCGAGCCTATAGGGATCTCCACGACCCATTAGGAGAACACCGGAGTTCCTGGAGGACTACTAGTCCCAGGAGTACCACAGAGCTGATACATAACCGGACCAGGAGTACGGAGTCCAGCAGTGCACTGCAAATAGACACTGTGTACTTCAAGAAAGGGGTCCAACCACAAGGTCAGCCAGGTGCAGGACGGAGACCAAGTTAGGCCTAGCTACAAGCAGGTGAGGACTTTACTACAAAAAGGCAGAGAACAGGAGGCCACACACCTACTCAGTGGAGGAATCTGGATGTGCACCCTTCACCCTACAGTGCTCCGGGGAGTGCCTGCAACATCTTCAGTAAAGGTACCAAAGTGACTTATGTGTGTGTCTACCTTATTACCCCTAACTGCCGGGTCCCCATCTGTCCTGGATCCCTACACATCTATCTGCCCTGGAGGACTCAGCCTTACCTGCGGAAGGCTTAACATCTAGCTGCACAATATTAACCCTTCAGTGGATCTGCATAGCAGCGCTGGTCACCCTGACCAGGTACCACAGGTGGCGTCACGAATCCCCATACCAAAATTCAATTCACCTGTAAATATCCCACATTAAAAGGTGAGCCCCAGAGCCACGGACTGAGCTGTGTTGCCGTGACATCCCCATTGTAGTCTATAGGCTCAGATCCGAGTTCCCATTGCTCTGGAGGGCGACTCAGTTGCATACCTGCATTTACGTATCTGCCTGATCTCACTGGCAGTTCTGGAGAATCCTGACAGCAGGCGGTGTGCACGCTGTAAGGATTCAGAAGTCTGCAGTCATTTACAGTGACTATAAACTTTCCTTAGAAGACTGGTCAACCCCTTTAAGCCTTCTGTTTTAGCATTACGTTCCTTATTAATGACTTGTATGGCTTTACCTATTTAGTAGTAGGAATTGACAGTCTTTGTCGCCTTATGCTAGTTACATGGGTCACTAATTAGAGAGACTTTTGCACTTGTCCTCAGAAACATTCCTTTCCTATGAATACAACACAAGACTGAGAGTAATCTGATCATTATTTGCTATTCTTTTCTGTGCTTTATTCCATACACCAGCAATTGTAATGCCACTGGTGTCTTTCCAAATAGGTCATCCTCTGTAGAAATTCCTCAGTGTGCCTTCCAGAAACCGCACTGCATTTCCTTCCCGTCCCCGTCGGGCGGAGATATTCATTGCCCTAGTTTCACCTCTGAGGCCTAAAGCATGTTTATAGCATGTAAAGAAAACAGTCGCGGGAGGAAGGCATCATTGTGTACGGAGAATTGCCGCCTAATATCTCATGAAGCCCTTTGTAGCTAAAAGATTCAAAGCAGAGGCAGGCTGTAGTTCTGATTTTGGCTTTTTACTTTGGTCTATGTTTATGCAAGAATCACATTTACACATATTTTTAAATAATTTATTGTTTTAGGCAACTTGTTCTTATTTTACAGGACAGAACTACTTAGGTTATATACAACTATAACGTCTATCCAAACCAAATGCAAAAAAAGGGTAGCATTTGTGTAAACTATTGTTGTATCATGGATCCCTCATACTCAGGGTTGTATTCTGGTTTAGCGATACAGGAGAGTAGGAGACCAAATAAACACAGTTTTAGAGAGAATATGTCATCAGGACTTTGCTATCCTATCAGAGATCAGCATGATGTAGGGGCAGAGACCCTGATTCCAGTGATGTATCACTTAATAGGATGCTTAGTGTAGATTCTATAAAATCTCCTACAGATCTACCATTTCTCTGAATGCTGAGCTCTCCATATCCCGACCTTCACCCACCACTGATTGGCAGCTTTCTGTGTACACTGTGCATAGGCAGAAAGCTTCCTATCTGTGGAGGAGGCAGGGTTATACAGAGCTCATGAATATCGAGGACTACATATTTGCACGTTTACTGGTCCTCCAGTGATAATTTACTGCTGATAAAACAGTCGGTCTGTGCATTATGCTGCTCTCAGGAAAGGTGGCAGTATTCTGGTGACAGATTCCCTTTCAGGGCTCATTCAGATGAACGTATTAATCATCCATGTACTGTCCACATGTAAACTAACAGCACATGAAAAGCAGACTAATCAATGCAAGTCAATGTGGGAGTCCACATGGATAATGTTACACACAAACCACTGGTCTGGGTGTAAGAAATCGCAGCATGCGTTACTTTGATCTGTATTTCCATCATTATGAGGCAATCGGTGAGTAAAAAATGATCACCATCTGTATGTCATGCCTTTTGATGGATTCATTGCAATTATAATGATAGGAAACTGTATTTTACCTTTATTATTTATTACATTGTTCAAGTAAAAAACTGATGCCACACAGATATTTAAATCAGACATATGGATGGCAATATGGATGAAGAATCATTTTTTTCAGGTTATAAAATGGCCAATTTTTCATACACCAGTGTAAACCCAGCCTTTGGGTTAGACCAGGGGTGGGCAATTAATTTTCCCGAGGGGCCACATGAGAGACCATGACTGTTGTCTAGGGCCGAACTAATAGCTTGAAATTAATTCTACTCAATATTAATTTATTAATATTAATTGTATCACTTAATATTGAGCATAATTAAGTATTCTGATACCCCCTATATATCTTTGAACCCCCCACAGCCCGTTTTATACAGCATGAGCCTCACACAGCCTTCTACATATGTAGCATGAGCCTCACACATGAGCCTCACACAGCCTTCTACATATGTAACATGAGCCCCACTCAGCCTCCCTATATACAGCATGAGCCCCACACAGCCTCCCTATATGCGGCATGAGCCCCACACAGCCTCCCTATATATACTGCATGAGTCCCACACAGCCTCCCTATATGCGGCATGAGCCCCACACAGCCTCCCTATATATACTGCATGAGCCCCACACAGCCTCCCTATATACTGCATGAGCCCCACACAGCCTCCCTATATACGGCATGAGCCCCACACAGCCTGCATATATATGGCATGAGCCCCACACAGCCTCCCTATATGCGGCATGAGTCCCACACAGCCTCCCTTTATATCGCATGAGCCCCACACAGCCTCCCTTTATATGGCATGAGCCCACACAGCCTCCCCATGTATGGCATGAGCCCCACACAGCCTCCCCATGTACAGCATGAACCCACACAGCCTCCCCATGTACAGCATGAGCCCCACACAGCCTCCCCATGTACTGCATGAGCCCCACACAGCCTCCCATGTACTGCATAAGCCCCAGTTTCCCCATATACTGCATGAGGCCCCACACAGCCTCCCCATAAACTGCATGAGCCCCACACAGCCTTCTTATATACAGCATGAGCCCCACACAGCCTTCTTATATACAGCATGAGCCCCAGTTTCCCCATATACTGCATGAGGCCCCATACAGCCTCCACATAAAATGCATGAGTCCCGCACAGCCTTCTTATATACAGCATGAGCCCCACACAGCCTTCTTATATACAGCATGAGCCCCACAGTCTCTCCACATACTGAATGAGACTCCACACAGCCTCCCATATAGCCCCCACTGCCTCCCCATATACTCATTGAGCCCTACACAGCCTCCCCATATATTGCATGACAGTATACAGCCTTCCCATAGCCTCACCATGTGCAGCATGTCACCCCCATAGCCTCCCCATGTGCAGCATGTCACCCATAGCCTCCCCATGTGCTGCATGTCACCCCCTCATAGAATCCCCATGTTCACCCCATAGAATCCCCATGTCCACCCTCATAGAATCCCCATGTTCACCTCCACAGAATCCCCATGTTCACCCCCATAGAATCCCCAAGTTCACCCCCATAGAATCCCCATATTCACCCCCATAGAATCCCCATGTTCACCCCCATAGAATCCCCATGTTCACTTCAATAGAATCCCCATGTTCACTTCCATAGAATCCCCATGTTCACCCCCATAGAATCCCCATGTTCACTTCAATAGAATCCCCATGTTCACTTCCATAGAATCCACATGTTCACCCCCATAGAATCCCCATGTTCACCCCCATAGAATCCCCACGTTCACCCCCATGGAATCCCCATGTTCACCCCATAGAATCCCCATATTCACCCCCATAGAATCCCCATGTTCACCCCATAGAATCCCCATATTCACCCCCATAGAATTCCCATGTTCACCCTCATAGAATCCCCATGTTCACCTCCCCATAGAATCCCCATGTTCACCCCCATAGAATTCCCATGTTCATCCATGGAATCCCCATGTTCACCCCCATAGAATCCCCATATTCACCCCATAGAATCCCCATGTTCACCCCCATATTCATACACATGAAAAAAATAACACCATATACTCACCTCGGTCCCGTTCCCAGGCGTCCTGCTTCTGCTGCTGTCTCCGATGCGCTGATTCTCCGGCGGTACACGGCTGACGTGATGACATGAAGTCATCGCGTCAGCTGTTTCACACGCTGATTGGTGGAGGAAGTGGCCGGAGGCCCCTCCTCCACCAATGCTGACTGCGGGAGACAGCAAGTGAGCGGGTGGGCACTGTGCGGCCCACGGACTTCAGGTTTTCAGCCCAATGGCTGTCTAGGTCCGTGGGTCGGACTGAGACAGCCACAGGGGCGGATGTGGCCCGCGGGCCGCACTTTGCCCACTTCTGGGTTAGACCATACTGCAATAATACAGGTCAAAATATTGCTCTGTGAAAGTGGTCTTATGGATTCAGTTCTCACACACTACTGATATTAGGTAGTACCACTGAGCAGCCATCATGTGCAATCACATAATACACTGCACATCAAAAGACAGCAAACACCTCCAGGGTGGACTTTCAGCTGAGGGTTTCACCATCATCACAGACGGGATTCTTTATTGCTATAGGAGAAAAATTATGAAACTCTACTCCACACAGTGTTGCTATGGTTGATAAATTAAACAGGTTAAAGGGAATCTGTCAATAGGATCAACCCTCCTAAGGCATGTATATGATCATGTAGGTCTTCGAATTTTGAATACAACGATACCTTCACATCTGCAATCCGATGTCTTATTCCAGAGAGTTGAATATAATGATACCTTGACATCTTCAATCCGATGTCTTATTCCAGAGAAACTCATATTTTTCTTAATATGTAAATCAGCTGTTAAGATCTACTGTCCTAACACTGATCTGCATGAGAATCTGCCTCCAGAGATTATTTAAATGAAAGGAGGAGTTATCAGTATGGGACAAGTAGATCAGGAGAGCAGACTGTCAGTCTTACACTCCTTTCATTTAAAATAAGCTCTGGAGGCAAATTCTCAGGAAGATTTATATCCGGCCCAAAGATCTTAACAGCTCATTTACATATACGAAAAATGTAGATTTCTCTGAAATAAGACATCGGATCACAGATATCAAGGTATCATTTTATTCAACATCCTATATTGTACCCGCATGCCCATATAGACGGCTTAGGCGGGTTGATCATACTGACAGATTCCCTTTAAGAAAGTGCCTTTCTTGAAAAATATGATATACAGCTTATGGGTGTTAGATTTCTGCAGATGGGAGGATGAGCCAGGGTTTTATTCTAATTGCTATATTAGGAGTTGGGAACCATATAATGAGTGGCCGCTTTAGAAGTCTTCAACTCTGACCTTTGGAATAATTTGCACTCTCATTATATGAATGTATGCCACCAGGTAATCTGTATATATTGGCAATAGTTATCATATACATGGTGTCATTTCAGTGCCTCTATCTTCCTGTAATGGATTTGAAGGGGCAATTTCAAGAACGTACCGAGCACAGCTTGGTAAACAAGTGTGTTTCATTGCTACAGTCCGACTGGCAACACCACAGTTCCTAAAGGTAGGTGATGGCTCCTTTATTACAGTTTTAGCCTTACTAAGTGTAAAATAAATTACATTACACTGGATTAAGATATGACGGCTATACAGCAACATCATTAGGTTTATAGAGCTACTTGGAGACCATTTTCACTTGTACCGGTATATGCCGATTGACCTTCAAAAACAGTCTTTCCACTTGAGTGAAGGACAGAGGACCATTCTTCATCCATGCTGTTGTGTCCAGCGCTGCAGCTATTCCCAATTTCTTTGGTTGGGCTAGAGCTGTAGTGCTACACATAGCAGTAGACTAATCCCAATCACTTGTTCTTGAAATATATTCAACTAAAGATGTTGTCTTGTTTCGAAAATATCGGTAAGAAGACATGGGATAAAAAACTTTAAGTTGCATGTACACTAAGAGTTACATCAATAGTATTGCAGGTTTCGTCCGTATATCATGTGATATTAATTTGAGCTATTATTTTGTGTAACGAAAAGAGAAAATTGCTTTTTCTTTTAATTTCTAGGAAATGTGTACTGTGGAGGATTCCTTTGAAGAATTTACATCAAGACACAGTCTTGAATGGAAATTTCTATCTCTCGATCACAGGTGAGTATAAGTCCATGGGCCAAAGCACTGGTACTTGTGCCTAACTGTACCTGTAAACTGTCTCAGGAGAAGGCTTCAGATGACGAATTTCTGTTTTCTAGCGGTTGTGCAATTTTACAGCTATATCTGCATTTTGTAATGTAATGCAATAACAGTTCTAATTATCTAATGCTAGAATACGTACGATACATATATAAACAGAAAGAAAAAAGCAAAATCCCTTTAAGCATTTGTTTTCTTCTTCCATACAGGGCTCCACCAATTATAGGATACTTACCTTTTGAGGTTCTTGGAACATCAGGATATGATTATTATCATGTAGATGACCTAGATATATTAGCCAAATGTCACGAACATTGTAAGTGCTCTCATAATAGTATATATATGGAGTAGTCATGACGTCTACATACATAGTAATTTGTGGGATAGCTATGGTATGATGCATATTTTCTCACTGAAGTTTCTACTTCTCCGCTTACTTAGTAGTACAGTAATCAGGCTTACCGTTTGATTGGCAGACTTCTATGCATAAATGTGCTTATAGGGATAGCTGTCAATTACTGTATAGGACTGCCCACTGGACTTCACAGAATAGATGATAAATGTATGATTGTTGGGGGTTCTGAGATGTAGAGGTAGTGCCATGCGTTAGCATCATTCAAATCACTGTGCCTGAAAAGAAGTTTCTGACCATATAAAGGGTATTGGCGAACTCGGGAGAAATTGTGTAACAAATTATGTGGTCCACTCTCCTAGCCCTTTTGAAAACAATATTCTAATGGAAAAAAATTGGTTTTCATTTCCGCAGCCTAGTGTTAGACAAGTCTGTGAATCATCTGTGAGTTTAGAATGCTTATTACACCCCTAGATAAATTCCTCAAGAGACGTGTAGTTTTCAAATGGGGTCACATTTGGGTGGTTTCTGCTGTTTTCGCACCATAGAGGCTCTTCAAATTCCTGCCAAATCTGCGCTCGAAAAGTTAATTAGCACCCCTTCGCTTCTGAGCCCTGCTGGGTGCCCAAACAGTTGTTTTCCTCCAGATATGGGTTATCGGTGTACTCAGGAGAAATTGCACAACAGATTATATAGTTTATTTTCTCCTATTACCCTCGTGAAAATGAATAATTGGGGGCTAAAGCAACATTTTTGTGGGAAAAATTTGATTTTTTTCTTGTCTTCATGGCTTAATTCAATTCTGTGTAGCTCCTGGGGTTGAAGGTGCCTACCAAACCTCTAGATAAATTCCTTGAAGGTTATAGCTTCTAAAATAGGGTCATTTGTAGTTGGGTTTCCAGTGTTCAGGCACATCAGCATCACATCATTTGCAAACGTGACATAGTGTCCGCTATCTATTCCAGCCAATTTTGCGCTCCAAAGGTCAAACTGTGCTCCTTCCCATCCGAGCCCTGCCATGTGGCAAAACAGTACTTTTCCATCACATATGGGGTACTGGTGTACTCAGGGGAAATTGCACAACAAATTGTGTGGTCCATTTTCTCCTGTTACCTTTGTGAAAATGAAAAATTTGGGGGCAAAAAACCACATTTAAAAAAATAACATTTTTAATTTGTATATCTTATAACATTCCATACATCACCTGTTTGGTTTAAAAAGCTTACTACACCACTTGATAAATTCCTCAAGGAATTCACTTTTCAAAATGGGGTCACTTTTGGGGGTTTCTGCTGTTTTGGCACATCAGGGGATTTCAATAGGGTTAATAAACTTCTTGAATGTAGTTTTGAGGACTTTAAGGGGAGAAGTTTTTAAGTGGTGTCACTTTTGGGTATTTTCTGTCATACAGGCTTCTCAAAGTAACCTCAAAGGCGATGTGTTCCCTACAAAAACTGGTTTTGTAAATCTAATTTGTAATTAATAATAATTTGTAAAATGAGAAATTGCTGATAAACTTTTAACCTTCTAACTACCATTACTCCCCAGTAACATATCCACTGTCTTGGGGTGATACTTGATTCACAGCTTTCATTCACCCCCACATCCGATCACTGGACCCGCTCTTGTTATCTACACCTCAAAAACAATTCTAGAATTTGACCCTTTCTTACTTTCGACTCTGCATAAACTCTTACTGTTGCTCCTATTCATTCTTGTCTGGACTGTTGTAACTCTCTACTAATCAGTCTCCCTCTAACCAAACTCTCCCGTCTCCAATCTGTCTTGAATGTTGCAGCTAGGATCATATTCCTCACCAACCATCACACCGATGCCTCTACCTTGTGCCAGTCATTTCACTGGTTACTCATCCACTCCAGAGTTCAATATAAACTCTAATCCACAAAGCACTCCATGGCTCAGCACCACCATACATCTCCTCCCTTGTCTCAGTCTACCACCCTACCTGTGCCCTCCGTTCTGCTAATGATCTAAGATTAAATCCTCAATAATCAGAACCTCCCACTCCCGTCTCCAAGGCTTCTCACATGCTGCACAAACATTTTGGAATGCACTACCCAGGTTAATACGATTAATCCACCCACAGTTTTAAGCGTGCCCTAAAAACGCATTTCTTCACACTGGCTTATCACCTCAACACATTTATCTAACTATGCCTGTGTTGCCTATTCAAAATTTTCCTCATAACCAGGACCCTTGCATCATGTTCTCACATGCTTTATGCATTTAGTAGCCCTCTGTGTCTGTACTTTTACACATTCTGGTTGTTAACCGGTTCATGCAGCGACAGGAACACCCGATTCTTACACTTTGGCTGGTCAGTACAATGAAAGCAATTGTTACCATCTACCTTTCGTGTCTCCCCTATTTCTTCATAGATTGTAAGCTTGTGAGCAGGGCCCTCATTCTTTTTGGTATCTGTTGTTTATGTGATTATTGTTATTCTGTAATGTCTTTTATTGTCTGTACAAGTCCCCTCTAAAATTTAGAGTGCTCCGGAATATGTTGGCGCTATAGAAATAAAATTATTATTATTATTATTATTATTATTAACTTCCTAACAAAAAACAAAAAAAAGTTTAAAAATGATGATGTAATGTAGACATGTGGGAAATTTTATTTATTGACTATTTTGTGTGATATAACACTCTGCTTTAAGGGCAAACAAATTAAAAGTCTGAATATTGTGAAATTTTCTAAATTTTCACCAAAATTCTGATATTTTACAAATAAATGCAAAAAAATATCGGCAGAACACTGGGATCCGTTGGAGCGTTCTAGAGTTATTACCTCAAAGTGACACTGGTCAAATTCTAAAATTTGGCCTCGCCATGAGGGTGGAAACAGGCTGGGGGTGAAGGGGTTAAAGTGTGACAAATTGAATGTGCTAATTTATTTTATGTGTTGTAAATGTGTTGCTTATTTATAGTATTCTGATAAAGTAGGATGAATTGCAATCTTGTTTTTTATTAAAAAAAATAAACAAAATGTATTTATTTCCTTTAAAAGTAATGCAGTTTGGAAAAGGAAAGTCTTGCTCCTATCGGTTTCTTACCAAAGGTCAACAGTGGATCTGGCTTCAGACTCATTACTATATTACTTACCATCAGTGGAATTCCAAGCCTGAATTCATTGTTTGCACACACTCTGTTGTGAGGTACAGTATTTTATGCAACATTTTCTGTTAGGCCGGGGTCAGATATGCGAGAAACTCTCGCATGTCAATACCCGGCACTGCCGCCAGCACTCGGACCGGAATGTGTGGCTGCATAGAAATACATGCAGCCACACGCTCCTGTCCGAGTGCCGGCGGCAGTGCCGGGTATTGACATGCGAGACTCGTGCGAGTTTCTTGCATGTCTGACTCCGGTCTTAAAGTGAGTTTCTACCTTCAAAAGGAGTCTGATCTGTATTAACCCCTTAACGACCGCCGATACGCCTTTTAATGGCGGTCATTAAGGGTACTTAAACCACAGCGCCGTTAATTAATGGCGCTGTGGAAAAAGCCTATAGCGCCCCCCAGAGGCGCATTTTCTCCGGGATCTCGGCTACCGGGGGTAGCCGAGACCCCAGAGAACATGAATCGGGTCGGTTTTTACCGACACCGATGTTGCGATCACCGTTATTAACCCTATAACGGCGATCGCAACAAAAAAAAAAACAATGTGCCATTTAATTTCTCTCTCCTCTGATGTCATCGGACATCAGAGGAAAGAGAAAAAGGGTCCCCGGGACCCCCACTGTGGCCCCGAACCCTCCTTATGGTCCCAGGGCCCTCCGGTGTCCCCCGGTGCCGGCGCCATGCTGCAAAATGGTGGGCGCATGAGTGGTGCGCCCGCCGTGAGGTGACGGGGGGGATGGGCGATTTTCTCTAGGGTCTCGGCTGCCTGGGGTAGCCGAGACCCCAGAGAACATAATAGGGGTCCCCCAGTCACCACTCTTTGCGATCGCCATATACCGGCGATCGCAAAAGAGAAATCACAGCCGCGATTCCTGCCTGTAAATTTCTCTCCCCTCTGATGTGATCGCACATCAGAGGGGAGAGAAATAGTGTCCCGGGACCCCCGATCTCTCCCCCCTGTACCTGCAGGGGTCCGGTGTCCTCCGATCCCCCCCTCTGTGTGGTCCGATCCTCCCCCTGGCCTCCGGTCCAACCCCTGGCCTCCGTTCAGGCCGGCTTCTTCTTCCAGTAAAAAAAAATGGCGGGCGCATGCGCAGTGCGCCCTCCGAATCTGCCTGGCGGCAAATTCAAAAAATTATTCATTCATTCTCTAAAAGTACATTTTGATCACTGTGATAAACTATCACAGTGATCAAAATAAAAAAAAAACAGTACATAACCCCCCCATTTATCACCCCCTTAGTTAGGGACATATAATAAAAAATAGAAATTATATTTATTTTCATTTTTCCGTTAGGGTTAGGGTTATAATTAGGGTTAGGGTTATAATTAGGGTTAGCATTAGGGTTAGGGTTATAATTAGGCTGGGTTCATAATGCATTATGGCAGTCCATTAGACGGACTGTGTTACACCGCGGTATAATGCGGTGTAACGCAGTCCGTTAACGCTGCCATTCACCCCTCATTTGAGGGCGCATCGCGACGCATGCCGTAAAGCGGCATGCGTTTGCGACGTGCCATCATTCAGTGACGGAGCCTCGGACGCGGGCTGCAGCGTCTGGGCTCCGTCACCGCTAGCGCAGATGAATCATCTGCTGATTCCTCTGCGCTAGCGGGTATAGCATAACGCAATCGCGTTATGCTATACCGTTACCAGCCCGTCAACGCTATGTGTTGAACGGGCTGGTAAAATGCAAAATGAACCTAGCCTTAGGGTTATGGTTATAATTAGGTTATAATTAGGGTTAGGTTACAATTAGGGTTAGGTTAAATTAGGGTTAGGGTTACAATTAGAGTTAGGGTTACAATTAAGGTTAGGGTTACAATTAGGGTTGGAATTAGGGTTGGGATTTAGGTTAGGATTAGGGTTGGGATTAGGGTTAGGGGTGTGTTGGGGTTAGGGTTGGAGCTAGAATTGAGGGATTTCCACTATTTAGGCACATCAGGGGGTCTGCAAACACGACGTCCGTTCAAAAAGTCAAATGGCGCTCCCTCCCTTCCGAGCCCTGCCGTGCGCCCAAACAGTGGTTTACCCCAACATATGGGGTATCAGCGTACTCAGGACAAATTGCACACCAATTTTGGGGTTCTAATTTCTCCTGTTACCCTTGGGAAAATAAAAAATAGCTGGCTAAAAAAATCATTTTTGAGAAAAAAAATGATTTTTTATTTTCACAGCTCTGCGTTTATAAATTTCTGTGAAACACTTGGGGGTTCAAAGTGCTCACCACACATCTAGATAAGTTCCTTAAGGGGTCTAGTTTCCAAAATGGGGTCACTTGTGGGGGTTTCCACAGTTTAGACACATCAGGGGGTCTCCAAACACGACGTGGCGTTCAAAAAGTCAAATGGCGCTCCCTCCCTTCCGAGCCCTGCCGTGCGCCGAAACAGTGGCTTACCCCAACATATGGGGTATCAGCGTACTCAGGACAAATTGCACACCAATTTTGGGGTTCTAATTTCTCCTGTTACCCTTGGGAAAATAAAAAATAGCTGGCTAAAATAATCATTTTTGAGAAAAAAAATGATTTTTCATTTTCACGGCTCTGCGTTTATAAATTTCTATGAAGCACTTGGGGGTTCAAAGTGCTCACCACACATCTAGATAAGCTCCTTGGGGGGTCTAGTTTCCAAAATGGTGTTACTTGCAGGGGGTTTCTACTGTTTAGGCACATCAAGGGCTCTGCAAACACAACATGACGCCCGCAGAACATTCCATCAAAGTCTGCATTACAAAATGGCGCTTCTTCCCTTCCAAGCACTTCCATGCGCCCAAACAGTGGTTTCACCCCACATATGGGGTATCAGCGTACTCAGGAAAAATTGCACAACAACTTTTTGGGTCAAATTTCTCCTGTTACCCTTGGGAAAATAAAAAAAATAGCGGGCTAAAGAATCATTTTTGAGGAAAAAAATGATTTTTTATTTTCACGGCTCTACGTTTATAAATTTCTGTGAAGCACTTGGGGGTTCAAAGTGCTCACCACACATCTAGATAAGTTCCTTAAGGGGTCTAGTTTCCAAAATGGTGTCATTTGTGGGGGGTTTCCACTGTTTAGGCGTATCAGGGGCTCTCCAAATGCGACATGGCATCCAATTTCAATTCCAGCCAATTTTGGTTTGAAAAAGTCAAACGGCGCTCCTTCCCTTCCAAGCACTGCCGTGCGCCCAAACAGTGGTCCCACCCCACATATGGGGTATCAGTGTACTCAGGACAAATTGGACAACAACTTTTGTGGTCTAATTTCTCCTGTTACCCTTGGGAAAATAAAAAATTGGGGACTAAACCATCAGGTTTGTGGAAAAAATATGACTTTTTATTTTCATGCCCGGGAGTTATAAACTTCTGTGAAGCACTTGGGGGTTCAAAGTGCTCACCACACATCTATATAAGTTCCTTAGGGGGTCTAGTTTCCAAAATGGGGCCTCTACAAACACGACATGACGTCCAGCCAATTCTGCGCTGAAAAAGTCAAACGGCGCTCCTTCCCTTCCAAGCTCTGCCATGCACCCAAGCAGTAGTTTACCCCCACATATGTGTATCAGCATGCTCAGGACAAATTGCACAAAAACTTTTGGGGTCTTGTTACCCTTGGGAAAATAAAAATTGGGATGAAAAGATTGTTTTTGTGGAAAAAATATGATTTTTTATTTTCACTGTTCTATGTTATAAACTTCTGTGAAGCACTTGGAGGTTCAAAGTGCTCACCACACATCTAGATAAGTTCCTTAGGGGGTCTAGTTTCCAAAATGGGGTCACTTGTGATGGGTTTCCACTGTTTAGATACATCAGGGCCTCTACAAACGCGACATGGCATCCAGCCAATTCTGCGTTGAAAAAGTCAAATGTCGCTCCTTCCCTTGCGACCTCTGCCGTGCGCCCAAAAAGTGGTTTACCCCCACATATGGGGTATCGGCTTATTCAGGAGAAATTGCACAACAAATTTTGTGGTTCATTTTTTCTTTTAACAGTTGTGAAAATAAAAAAAATTGGTTCCTAAATAAAGTTTTTGCAAAAAAAGTTAAATGTTAATTTTTTCCTTCCACATTGCTTCAGTTCCTGTGAAGCACGTAAAGGGTTAATAAACTTCTTGAATGTGATTTTGAGCACCTTGAGGGGTGCAGTTTTTAGAATGGTGTCACTTTTGGGTATTTTCTATCATATAGACCCCTCAAAGTGACTTCAAATGTGATGTGGTCCCTAAAATAAAAATGGTGTGTAAAAATGAGAAATCGCTGGTCAACTTTTAACCCTTATAACTTCGTAACAAAAAAAATTTTGTTCCCAAAATTGTGCTGATGTAAAGTAGACATGTGGGAAATGTTATTTATTAAGAAATTTGTGTGACATATCTCTCTGATTTAAGGGCATAAAAATTTAAAGTTTGAAAATTGTTAAATTTTCAAAATTTTCGCCATATTTCTGTTTTTTTCATATATAAACACAAGTCATATCAAAGAAATTTTACCACTAACGTGAAGTACGATATGTCACGAAAAAACAGTCTCAGAATCAGCGGGATTCGTTAAAGCGTTCCAGAGTTATAACCTCATAAATTGACAGTGGTCAGAATTGTAAAAATTGGCCCTGTCATTAAGCTGCAAAATGGCTCTGTCACTAAGGGGTTAAAGTAAGCACAGGTCTTTGGAAGGGACCTCATGCTAAGATGATACCTTTAGTATGCACTTGATATATTTGGAGAAAACATTCTTTAGGTTCATATACAAGAGCACCATGAGCGGGGCAATGCCCTCTGCATTGCCCTTCCTCTACCAGTTTTGCCAGCTAGCTCTGCCACCACTGCATTGCATAGGCAATGGAGGAGATGGAGAAATTACTTGTGGGGAATTTTTTAGGCAATCCCCTCCTGGGTTGCAGCTATCTACCGCCGCAAAACATGCAACCGCAAGGAATTGAATATATTATCTGAGCACATCCAAATTACTCGGACAACACCCGAGCGTGCTCGGATAACACGTTATCTGAGCACGTTTGCTCATCACTGCTGACAATCTCCTTTTAACAACTCGTCATTTGAAGGCAAACATTCTATGCTGATTAGTTTCTTGACAGTCATATCAATAAGCCCTATCAAATAGAGCCAAAAAGGACAAGCATCATGACTGGTGTCTGTCGTGTAATAGACTCAGTACTTTCATTGTTAGGGAAACTGATATGAACAGACCCTTGTATTGTTTGCAAAATGACCTGCTTATCTTATGGTATTAGGAAATGCCCCCAGCCCTGCCTGACAGCCAACCCCAATGCAGAGCTAGAGAAACCAAGGATAGATCTGCCCACAGGCCGCCCTGAAGCACAAACATGTTCCTCATCATAGAGACAGAGAAAGATACAGACTGTGCTTCAGGGCTTCTATCCTTGGTTTCTCTGGCTTGGAGCCCGAAGATAAGACTCTGCCTACAGTCCTGCCCCGGAGCACGGGCATATCATTAGCTGCAAACTGCTAACACTGATTACACAAGAACCAAAAGACCGATTTCTTCACTCCAAATATCACTTTGTTCAGTTTAACACTGCCAACCTGATAATGCCTGTAGTTTACTTAGCAAAATCCTGCTGACACGTTCGCTTTAAATAAGTGTTTGCAGTAATTTTTTCCCTAAAGCTGTGCAAATGTTAGTATAGTATGTTGTCAGTGTGTTAATATACTCACCGATAGCAACTCCGGCATTCAGCTACGTTCTGCTCCTATTCTGAGTCAAGTGACAGACAATTTTGATCGAACGAAGTTGTGAAACGAAGTGCCATAGACTTGCATTGTAAGGCCGGGGTCAGACTTGCGAGAAACTCGCACGAGTCTCTCGTATCAACACACGGCTCTGCCGCCAGCACTTGGACCGGAGCGTGCGGATGCATTTATTTCTATGCAGCCGCACTCTCTGATCTGAGTGCCGGCGGCAGCGCTGGGTGTTGATGTGAGAGACTCGCACGAGACTCGTGAGAGGTTCTCGCAAGTCTGACCCCGGCCTAAAAGCCACTTCTGACTCACACTAAAAGCGCAGTGAGATACGGAATATTGGAATCAGCATTAAGTGACAGAGAATAGCAAAACGGAGCTGGAAACTAGGGAGAATGGCGATCTGAGAGTATATTAACACACTGACACTACACTAGCATTTACACGGGTTTAAGGAAAAAAATAAAGGGAGTGCTTCTTTAAACATCGGTAACGATATATAATTGTATGTATGTCATTAAATTATTCTAGGTGAAGGAAGTGCTTCATATTCAACACTCAAAATTACATGCCGCTGTTCTGACAATTAATATTATGGAAATATATTGTGTATCGATGCCAGTAGATATAGTGTGGCATACAATTTTAGGAAATATTAATATTAATAACTGGTAATGGATTTTAGGTAATATTACATGCATGCCACTCCTTAAACTAACATTATGTTATTTGAAAAGCAGTTATGCAGAAGTTCGAGTGGAAAGAAGACAAAAAATGAATATAGATAATACCTTATCAGAAGCCATAGTCACATCCTCACTAAAGGTACTAATTCTATTTTTATATTCAAATGCGTAATTGACATGTGCTAACAGTACTCGTCTCCTTTGCCAATCTTTAATACAGTGCTGTTTTATTACAGGCACACACACACAGAAAAAACACATCAAAGAACAATGTAAAAAAAAAAAATTACAAAATGCTATAAAGTGAGAAATGCAAAGTGTTTGATTTCAGCCTGAGGCCAGGGTCACACATGCGACAAACTCGCATGATTCTCGAGCGAGTCTCTCTCATGAACACCCGGCACTGACGCCAGCACTCAGACCGGAGCGTGCGGCTGCATGTATTTCTGTGCAGCTGCACGCACCAGTCCAAGTGCCGGCGGCAGTGCCGGGTGTTCTGTGAGAGACTAGCACAAGAATCGTGCGAGTTTCTCACATATGTGACCCCAGCCTAAGGCCGGTGTCCCACTTGCAACAACAATGCAAGAAACTCTCGCGAGTCTCTTGCCTCAATGTCCGCACTGCCGCCGGCGGTTCGGACCGGAGCATTCAGCTGCATAGAAATACATGCAGATGCACACTCAGTTCCCGAGTGCCGGCGGCAGTGCCTGGTATTGAGGCGAAAGACTCGTGCGAGTTTCTCGCATTGCAGTTGCAAGTGGGACGTCAGCCCAAGGCCGTATTCAGATAGCTGAAACCTGAGCCTGTCCTGACTGCGTTATTGAGATGCAGTAGTCTGGTCCATTTGCTGACTTTTTTTCCACATGAACTATGCGAAAAATTATTGATGTCCACGGGCACTCTGATTATTATAGGGTCACTCAGGTTGTTATAAGGTTTTTCAGAGGAAACCCAGCTTGCTGGTGGTGGTTATCTTGCACAGCCTACTAGTGGCAGGTATCCACTTGTGTAGCCCAGCTGCGCTTGGAGCCACATGTTCCCAGGAGGATGCACCGAAGGTAAACCCACATGCACCTGATATTCATTCACACCTTCACTATTTCCTGGAGCCACCAGAGGGAGCCCTTGAAGAGTAT
>JARQOD010000002.1:278102019-278140493 GCA_033576555.1 Oophaga sylvatica | reverse complement strand
GACCAGCCGTTACCTCTTCCCTGAAACGAAGTGTCATCAGTGATGTTCATTTCATGGCAGGGCTGTACAATGACAGTGCACTCTCTGTTGCTGGCTCAGATCAGCAGTATCAAGCCGTCACCAGAGCAGATTGTTAGTGCGCTCTCAGGGCCAGTTTTAGGCAAAGTGGGGCCCTAGGCAAAGTTTAAAATGGGGCCCCAAATGCTAACATATTGCACATCACACGGAAGCTTTTCGGTTGTATTTACATGCACTGAGGTCAGGCCGCTAAATGAGTGTGATCGACAATATTGAAGTCGTTCAACACTTGTTTCCCGGCCTCTTTCCACAGTCTGAGGAATAATGATGGGGACAGAACAATCACTAATGGATCAATCTGTCCCCATACAGTATCATGTTATCAGCAACACATCTACAGTTAACACCCCATAGTCCTCCATATAATATAATGCGCCCCATAGTCCTCCATATAATATAATATGCCCCATAGTCCTCCATATAGTATAATACACTCTTCAGTCCTCCATATAGTATAATACACTCCCCATAGTCCGCCATATAGTATAATACACTCCTCATAACCCTCCATATAGTATAATACACTCCTCATAACCTTCCATATATTAAAATACACTTAGTCCTCCATATATTAAAATACACTGCTCAGTCCTCCATATAGTATAATACACTCCTCATAGTGCTCCATATAGTATAATACACCGCCATTTATCCATGTAGTACAATTAATTTCCCATAGTATAATAATAATAATATTTATATAGCGCCAACATATTCAGCAGCGCTTTACAGTTTAACAGTTTCAAAACACAAGTCATAACTAACAACGTTAACAATACAATAATTAAAGCAAAACAAGATGACCCTGCTCGTGAGAGCTTACAATCTACAATGAGGTGGGGGAGATACAAAGTACAGGGGTGTATATACAATGGTGCATTTACAATGATGGTCCAGCCATCTTGAGGGAGTGAGGGATGGATGGAGATAGTGAATGGACTACACACACACACTTACACATAGAATGACTTTGATTAGTGAACGTGATAGGCCGCTCTGAACAAATGTGTTTTGAGGGAGCGCCTGAAACCATGCAAATTGTGGATAGTCCTAATTTCTTGGGGTAGGATTCCAGAGGATTGGCGCAGCATGGGAGAAGTCTTGGAGTCGGGAGTGGGAGGTATGGATTAGTGCAGAGTTTAGTCGAAAGTCGTTTGCAGAGCGCAGCAGTCGGTTAGGCAGATAGATAGAAATGAGGGAGGAGATGTAGGGGGTGCTGCACTGTGGAGAGCTTTGTGGGTGAGAACAAGTACTTTGAATTGGATCCTATAATGAATGGGCAGCCAGTGTAATGACTGGCGATAAGCGGACGCGTCCGAGTACCGATTAGCCAGATGGATGACCCTGGCTGCTGCATTAAGGATGGACTGGAGAGGGGATAGTCGAGTAATGGGGAGGCCAAGTAATAGAGCGTTGCAGTAGTCCAGGCGGGAGTGGATCAATGCTACAGTGAGGGTTTTTGTTGTTTCCATGGTGAGAAAAGGGCAGATTCTAGAGATGTTCTTTAGGTGTAGGCGACAAGAGCGGGCAAGAGATTGTATATGGGAGGTGAAGGAGAGGTTGGTGTCAAACATAACACCCAGACAGTGAGCCTGCTGCCTGGGCATGATTATGGTGCCGCCCACGGAGAGGGAAATGTCAAATTTAGGGAGGTTAGTAGACGGCGGGAGCAGAAGAAGTTCAGTTTTGGAGAGGTTGAGTTTCAGATAGTATAATGCACCCCATAGTTCTTCACATAGTACAATGTATTCCCCATAGTCCTCGACACAGTATAATGCAGCCCACATATAGTATAATGCAGCCACCCCATAGAGCATAATGCAGCCACCCCAGAGTATAATGCAGCCCCGCCATACAATATAATGTAACCCCCCTTAGAATATAATGCAGCCCCCCTTATAGTATAATGCAGCCACCCCTTAGAGCATAATGCAGCCACCCCATAGAATATAATGCTGCCCCTCCATAGAATATATGGAAGCCCCCTCATAGATGATAATGCAGCCCCCCATAGAAATGTAGCCCTCCTCATATAGTATAATGCAGCCATAATAGAATATAACGTAGCACCCTCGTAAAGTATAATGAAGCCCCCATACAATATAATCTTGCCATCAATAGAATACAATGTAGCCTCCTCATATAGTATAATGTAGCCCCCTCATAGAGTATGATGCAATCACCCCCCATAGAATATAATAAATATAATACAGCCCCCCATAGATAATAATGTAGCCCCGAATGGAATATAATACAGCCCACCTCCCCATAGAATATAATATAGCCCCCTATATTATATAACACAGCCTCCCCCATAGAATATAATGTATAATGTACCCCCATGGTATATAACACAGCCACATAGTATATAGCATAGCTGCATAGTATATTACACAGCCCCACATAGTATACAACACAGCCTCACATGGTATACAGCACAGCCCCACATGGTAACAGCACAGCCTCACATGGTTTACAGCACAGCACCACATGGTATAGAGCACAGCACCACATGGTATACAGCACAGCACCACATGGTATACAGTACAGTCCGCCTACCCCAGCACAGCATCATGGTATACAACACAGCCCCACATGGTATACAGCACAGCCTCACATGGTATACAGAACAGCCACCCTCCCCCAGCACAGCACCATGGTATACAGCACAGTCCCACATGGTATACAGCACAGCCCCCCTCCCCTAGCACAGCCCCACATGGTATACAGCACAGCCCTCCTCCCCCAGCACAGCACCATGGTACACAGCACAGCCCCAGCACAGCACCATGGTATACAGCACAGATCCTGCCCCCCAGCACAGCACCATGGTATACAGCACAGTCCCACATGGTATACAGCACAGCCCCCCCTCCCCTAGCACAGCCCCACATGGTATACAGCACAGCCCTCCTCCCCCAGCACAGCACCATGGTACACAGCACAGCCCCCAGCACAGCACCATGGTATACAGCACAGATCCTGCCCCCCCAGAAAAGCACCATGGTATACAGCACAAATCCTGCCACCACAGCACAGCACCATGGTATACAGCACAGATCCTGCCCCCCAATCACAGCACCGTGGTATACAGCACAGATCCTGCCCCCCAGCACAGCACCATGGTATACAGCACAGATCCTGCCCCCCCAGCACAGCAACATGGTATACAGCACAGGTCCTGCCCCCCCCAGCACAGCAACATGGTATACAGCACAGATCCTGCCCCCCCCGCACAGCACCATGGTATACAGCACAGATCCTGCCCCTCCAGCACAGCACCATGGTATACAGCACAGATCTTGCCCCCCAATCACAGCACCATGGTATACTGCACAGATCCTGCCTCCCCAATCACAGCACCATGGTATACAGCACAGATCCTGCCCCCCCACAATGGAACCATGGTATACAGCACAGATCCTGCCCCCCCACCACAGCACCATGGTATACAGCACAGATCCTGAGCCCCCAGTACAGCACCAAGGTATACAGCAGAGATTCTTACCCACCCAGCACAGCACCATGGTATATAGCACAGATCCTGCCCCCCCAGCACGGCACCATGGTATACCGCACATATCCTGCCACCTCAATCACAGCATCATGGTATACAGCACAGATCCTGCCTCCCCCCGGCACAGCACCATGGTATACAGCACAGATCCTGCCCCCCCCCAATCACAGCACCATGGTATACAGCACAGATCCTGCCTCCCCAATCACAGCACCATGGTATACAGCACAGATCCTGCCCCCCCCACAATGGAACTATGGTATACAGAACAGATCCTGCCCCCCAGCACAGCACCATGGTATACAGCACAGATCCTGACCCCCCCAGCACAGTACCATGGTATACAGCACAGATCCTGACCCCCCAGCACAGCACCATGGTATACAGCACAGATCCTGCCCCCCAGCACAGCACCATGGTATACAGCACAGATCCTGATCCCCCAGCACAGCACCATGGTATACAGCACAGATCCTGACCCCCCCAGCACAGCACCATGGTATACAGCACAGATCCTGCCCCCCAGCACAGCACCATGGTATACAGCACAGATCCTGCCCCCCCAGCACAGCACCATGGTATACCGCACAGATCCTGCAACCCAAACACAGCACCATGGTATACAGCACAGATCCTGCCCCCCAGCACAGCACCATGGTAGATGTGGAGCCCAGCTGTGCTTGGATTCCTAATCTCCAGAAGGGTGCACTGAAGGTAATCACCACTAGAGGTCCAACATTTACATTCACACACCTTCACCCATCCCTGAGACCACCAGAGGGAGCTGTCTAGAGATAGAAAAGGAGGGTGAAGTGCAGAGAGTTAGTTAGTCTGAGGGCTGCAGCCTGCAGTGTCACCTCGTAGTGAGCGCAGTGAGAGCAGTGAGCTCAGTTTGTGCAGTCTAGCTCACAGAGCAGTCTGAAGAGAGAGAGAGACTGCTGTCTAGTTCAATAGAGTGGAGGCTAGTAAAAGTGGAATGGAAACCACTCCAGCCTAGTCAGAGCTGAATCTAGTGAGTGAAGCTTAGTGAGAAAGCGTGCCGACGCTTAGAGAGCGGTGAAGAAGAAGAAGCAGCCCACCAACTGCCAGTGTGTGATCGTGTGAGGGGCCGGGTAGGCCGAAGGCAAGTGGAGTAAGTGAGGGACAGAGGAGCCTAATCAGCTCATCCCAATCATTACAACCGGACACCGGGTCCGAGCTTACTGGAATCTTCATGACCAGTAGGAGATACTGGAGTTCCTGGAGTACTTCAAGTTCCGGGAGCCCTTTAGTGCTGATACGTAACTGGGTCAGGAAGACAGGAGTCTGGTCGGCGCAACCATTAGAGACTATGTTCTTTCAAGAGAAGGCCCTACACAAGGTCAGCCGGGCGTAAAGTTGGAGACAGACTCAGGCCTAGTTTCACACAGGTCAGAGACTCATTTTAGGAGTAAGGAGGCCCTACACCTACTCAGTGGGAGGAACTGGATGTGCATCCTTCACCCTACAGCACCCCGGGACGTGCCTGCAATAACAACAGTAAAGGTACAGAAAGAGACTTATGTGTGTGTGTCCATCTTATTATTCCTACCGTCGGATTCTCCTCCGTCCTGCACCCTTACATTCTATCTACCCTGAAGGACCCAGCCTTACCTGTGGAAGGCTTGACACCTTGCTGCCCAATACCAACCCTTCAGCGGACCTATACAGCAGCGCTGGTCACCCTGTCCAGGCAACACAGGTGGCGTCACGAACGTTCAACAAACCTTTCAATCCCCTGTAAATATCCCCTTTTTGAGGTGAGTCCCAGGGCCACAGGCCGAGCTGCAGCTACCGTGACATCCCCCATAGAAGTGCACGGGCTCGGTGCCGAGTACCCTACGGCCCTGGTGGGCGACTCATATACAGCACAGATCCTGCCCCCCCAATCGCAGCACCATGGTATACAGCACAGATCCTGCCCCCCCAATCACAGCACCATGGTATACAGCACAGATCCTGCCCCCCCAATCACAGCACCATGGTATACAGCACCCCTGAATGGCCCCACAGTCACTGTTGCATTAAGAAAAAAGAAAAACACACTCCTTACCTTCTCCTCATGCCCGCGCTGCTCCCAGCTCATGTCTCCTGCTCTGTCTGGTACATAGTGAGTGCGCGATGATGTCATCGCGCACCCACAGTGTCAGAGGCAGAGTGGGGGAATGATGGGAGAGGGAGCGTCAGCTGACGCTCTCTCCTCCATCATTGCTTTGAACTGTACCGGCATCTATGACGCCGGTACAGTTCAATGCGGCGGCGGGGGGAGTCGGCGCTGGGGGCTGGCGGACCCCCCTGCCTCAAGGTGTCCCATAGCGGCTGCATGATGTGGCGCTAGCTGGGGGCCACTGTAGGCACGGGGGCCCTAGGCAGCTGCCTGGTCTGCCTGCCCCTAACGCCGGCCCTGTGCGCGCTGTCATTGTGCACACTGCTCATCATACAAGAACAAGCACAGACCCTGAAATGAGCGTCACTGATGACAGTTTGTTTCAGGGAGAGGCTGCGATACTGACTGCAGCCACTGAGCCCTGATGACGCTTCTTTTGAGTATCCCAGCATGCACTAGGATAATGAAGCATCATCTAAAAAGAAAGTAGTAAAAAAAATAGAAAAGCAGTTAAATACTGTAGTTGGGGAAGGATAGGGAATTTTTAATTCAAGTATATTAGAAATAAGTTTAGATTACGACACAGAATGGATAGGGATTTAGGAGAAAAATGGCTTTGTATGCCTGAACACCCTTTTAAGGCCGAAACAAAGTTGCATTATTAAGGGGGTTAAAATTTCTATTAAATGACTGTTATGTATTATTTTCCTGGGGTGGGGCAGGAGAATTGATCTTTAGGGGCTCCTGCATAGAGACAACCTACTGCCAGGGGTCTCTCTATATCTAAGGCCGGGGTCACACTTGCGAGAAACTCGCAGAAGTCTTGCATCTCAATACCTGGCACTGCTGCCGGCACTCGGGACTGGAGCGTTAAGCTGCATAGAAATACATGCAGCCGCACGCTCCAGGCCCGAGTTCCGGGTATTTAGGTGCGAGATTCATGCGAGTTTCTCGCTAGTGTGACCTCAGCCTTACAAAAAGTTGCTGTTAAAGACCAGAAAGCAGTAAATAAATAAAAAAAAAGACCTTAAATTGTCTGATTGTTAATTACTGTGATTTTACAACATGAGAATGTGTTTTAGGGACAGAAAGCATTGGGAAGCATGTCAGGAATATCAAGCAATGGCCACTCATCCATTATAATTCCTACCTCTCAACTCAACTCTCCCACAGCATTGTCCCAGAATATAAATACAGCACCCTCTGCTGGTGTGCAGCAGGATAACAGCCAGCAAAGAGCTCCAAATTTCAGTCATGACAGACAACTCAGGTGAGAATATTCATAAACCAACATTTTCTGTAATATCACAATATAAAATATCTTGTGTATGTTTTTTATAATATTTCATTTTGCATGTATTTTCCTGATTTAAAATGCTATCTAAACGTAAAAACAATACTTTTACACCTTGGATAAGTTGATGACTCAATTCTTGCCAACTAGTATTTCTTTATCCATTATTTTGTTACTTACAATTACAGCTAGAAAATAATATAAAATAACACATATAAATATATATGTTGGTTTCCCATAATCCTCCACACCCATTTCCATACAGATGTCCCCTTTTGTTCATCAAAGTCCTCTGTTGATATCAGCTTTATTACCTGCATTGTTCTTCAAAGACCATCTTCAAAGACAAGATGGAACCAATTGTATATTACAGGGCGTTTTGGTTTCTGTGATGGTGTCCATCATTCAATCTGGTATTTTTAATGAAATCTGTGAACTGTTGAGGCCACCAATGCCTACGCATGAGATGTTAAATATTTTTTAAAAAAAGTATGTATCTGGTGGATACTTCAATAAATGCCATCTTTTGGCAATCCACTGTCCATAGACTCCCAAAAAATTACACGGAGATTGTGTGCCGCCTTCCCTGAGATCCGGAGGTTCCCACTTTACACCCATTTGGTATTTTAGCATACTCACCACATTACTCCATCCAGCGTCAAGAACCCCTCTAAATAGCAGTATCATCCATATCCAGCCTGCAATATTTATCCTCCTCTGCCCCCCACCAGTATATGCATATTCTATGTGGGACATCTCACCAAGGTCACCATCTGGAGACCTTCTCTTCATAACAGTTTGCTAAACATGGTGTTAATACACACAGCTGGCAGACGGCCACAAGCCACACATTATGGGCCTACAGGCCACATGTACAGTAGCTGCCAAGCCACAGGTTCGGGACTCCTGCTCTATAAAAATCATCTTCTTAGATGCTTATTTAATGCAGGTTATACTTGAATCCTCAAGCTAGCCATACACAAACCATGGCTGATGACTTGACTTAGCGATCATTCAGCCTTCCTCTATCTCACCTTATACATGAATATTTGGCTCAGCCAAGTGTTCATATGTTTTCAAAGGTGTGACTGGAGATAGCAGCTGCTAGATACCTCCAGCAGCAACTTGTCTCCTGAAGATCATCTAATCAGGTGTTAAAGTTGAGATTGTCCTACCCTCACCTCTCTTGATATGATCTGTCAAAGGCGAGCAATAGGTCCCAGTTAGGCCTCTTCTAGAACCTTTTTTTGTCTCTGTATAATGCAAATAGTTTTCTGCAAATCAACCTCCTGTTATGTGCCTCAACTCTCTGCTCTGTGGTGTAATGACCCCTGATGCAGCTAGGGGCACTGTGTATGGCCCTCGGGATATGCATGGAGGCATGTGATGGATGGACGTTATGTATCACAGAGGTGGGTGGCCCTGTGATGGAAGCCTGGATATGTTTTGGTTCAGCAGATCTACTGCTGAGTTGTACTATATATTGGGAGGCTTCCAGGTGACTAGGAGAGCTGGGCGGGTCCAGTCACCTACAAACCCACCCAAGGGGTATGTGTCTAAATACCTGGGATAAAACCTGCATGTAATGGTGTAGCTGAAGGACCTGTGGTGAGGTCATGACCATGTGACATAACCATGTGATTCCTGACCTCACCTGTGGGTGGAGTTACACCTATGTAATGGAGTGTGTTTTGCACCTGTGAGAGAGTGTGTGGGAGTCTGCCAGTGTGGACAGACTTCCATGTGGGACATTACAGAGAGGACTCTGTGACTGAGGAGTGGGCTCCAGGCAGGAGCTGAAACATTGAAGATATGAATTGCCTGTTACTATGTGGTTTATGAAGCAATAAACCTAAGGACTTTTTGTATAAGAAAGTGTCTCCTGATTTACCTCTGAAGCAGCCGAGTGAGTGAAACCTTACAATTGGTGGATGGAATGCTGGCAGCGGCCCAAGGAGCACATGTTCCAGGACTGGGAATCAGGAACCAGAGGACGGTCTGTGAAAACCGTGAGTGTGACCAGTGGTCACGAATAAACTGTGTTGATGTTTATGGGGGCCTCTGATATGAGGTATCTGAAGAAACTGTTAAGCAGTGGTGACAGACAGGAGTCTGTGTTATGTAACCGGGGTCATTGAGAAGTAAGCAAAAAGCATGCTGAGAGGATACCTCAGAGGAGGTGTCCGGAAACCTGTGTGGCCAACAGGTAACAGACAGGAGTCTGTGGTGTACTGACGGGTCAGTGAGACTGTTTTTTCCTTTGTGGGATGCCTCTCTGAGAGAGGAGGTGTCCGGAAATCTCTGTGGCCAAGAGTGACAGACAGGAGTCTGTGGTGTGCGGACGGGTCAGTGAGAAAGACTGTATTTTTGTGTTTGTTGGGTACCTCTGAGGCTGAGGTCTCCAGGAACCTGTGTGGCTGACGCCAACAGGGGACGGTCTTGACAATCGTGCTAGGCTGGTCGGGATCAGTGAGAAGAATCAGTGAGAAACTATTTTTTTTTTTGGTGTTTTTTTTCTTCTTCTGGAACACGTGTGAGGTGTTTGCTGTGGCTCGGAGGAGTCATGAAGGTGACAAGCGGCTGGCTGTGACTCGTGGGGTCACGAAGGTGACAAGCGGCAAGACAGCACAGCGTGCAGAGACTTATGGTAGCAGGAGCTACAGTGACTTGCAGCAAGAGGTTCTGCAGCAGCAAGAGCTGCAGTGGCAGCAGCGGTTGGCAAAAAAGGGGTGGATGATCCCAATGTTAAAGGGGAGGTCCAGACAAACTGTTGCCAGGGCAAATATGTTATATGTGTCCAGTCTGCCTTAGGAACTATCCGCCCGGCACACTACTACGGGGGTGTACCCTGCAGATACACCATGAAGAGGTGGTGGGTCTGGTCGACTCGGGGAGTCCGGTGACTCTAGTGAGGGTTGCACCTGACGGGTTTCAAATACCTGGAAGAAAGGTCGGGGTCACCTGTATCCATGGGGACACAAAGGATTATTCAGTGGCCAGGGTAATCTTTGAGACAGTCTGGGACATTGCAGGACAGGATGTCGCTATAATCCCTAATTTGTCGTGTCCAGTGGTTATAGGGCGGGACTCTAAACTGTTCTCTGGCTTGTGGGACAGGGGTTCCTCTACAGCAGGAGGGAGGCCTCTCTACTGTTGGGGTGGCAGACAATGGGACAATGACACCTCCCAAAACTGAAGAGTCAGACGGTGACACAGGAGGAAAGGATGCGTCTGCCCGACTGACTGACATGATGTACTCTGAAATGTATGACAACAGAACCCATGACGATGTGGTAGTTAAGACCTCTAGAACGGACACCCGGTTAGAGGGTAACGGGAGGGGCCCCGAGAGTGACTCCTGTGCAGACTGTGACTCGACCGCAAGGGAAAGCGAGTGCAGTAACGTGGAGCCGAGTAAAAATGGCCGATCTTCCTCTCGCCGCAGGGGCCGTGGAAAGGCGGGACAGGCTACATCCTCTAAGAAGCAAAATGATGAGGAAGAGTCAGGGTCAGGTACCGGTCAGGTGACTGTCCTTAATGAGGAGATAGAGCTGTGTAAAGAAACAGTGAAAGAGGCAGTCGAGCAGGAAAGGGTCCTGAGACGAATGATTGAGCACAAAGTGGAGGAGCTGGAGAAGGAAGTCTCTAAGCTCAGAAATCATCTGTCAGTGTGTAAGAGTATGAACAAGGCTCTATGGAAAGAGACGGAGGTGCTCAGAGAGGCCCAAGAGAAACATCAGCAGGAGTGTTGCTGCTTGGCAGAAGAGCGAGATAGAGTTCTCCGAGAGCTCAAGATAGAGGAGGAGACTAGTGCCCAGCTCCAGAAATCTACGGGAGAAGAAATCCAGCAGGAGAAGTGCCATGCAGATGGTCACACAAAGGAGATCGAGGTCTTGGAAAACCGTACTAACGCTCAGGACGAGGAGGTCCAACAGTCTGTCCAAGAAGGTGACGGGTCGGTTTTCAAGTGTATAATAGAGGTACCCGAAGACATGCAAGAAGCTTGTGCCAGTGAGGATGTGCATGAGGCCTTTAGAAAAGCGGTAGAAGCATGCAGTGTGAACGGGGTGCCAGAGATGAAACAGTTAGTCATACTGTCGACTAAGGAAGTCACGATGAAGCGGGTGGCTATCCTGAGGGACATGCACCTACATTGTCTCCGCACAAAGCAAATGATCCTGTTGAGAAATCACAAAGCCACTCGACGTCTGGAGCAAGTAAGAAAGACTCAAATCAGCTTGGCTTGATGGAAGACATCGTTCAAGTGCCCAGAGGTCTGGTGAAGAAGGTCATCGGAAGACTCGGGAAAGTGATGCAGGAGATGGTAAATAAGTCCGGTGTGACGAGAGTCAGGATTCCGGCTGATGACGAAGTCCAGGTCAAGGGTGAAGATGGGATGGTCCCATTCCTCGTTGTCGGATCCAGGGAGAGCCTTGGGAATATCCGGATGCTCCTGGAGTATCGCGTGTCATACTTGAGAGAAGTAGAGCAGCTACGACTGGAGAGGGAGCAGGTCAACAGAAACCTACGGGAAATGGAAAGAAGATGGTCGCCACCTTCAACCCGTGGTATTGAGAGGCGAAGAGGTTCGCTTAAGACGAGAAGTCCTCAAGCTGGAGATAATACAGGAAATAGTGATGCCTCAGTTAGCTCAGTGATGAGTGACCTAAGCAGGAGAACCTGTAGTGGACGAAATGAAAAGGACTCAGACCAGACAGGACGTATGGGTGCAAGTGAAATGCGACGCCGTACTGACCGCTGGGGATGCGGGTGGTCTGACAGGGGGGCCTCGTCAGCAACAGATGTGACAGAGTCGGAGGACAGACGCCTACCAAAGAGATTAGTAGCAGGGTCCGACTTAGAGAGACGGTTTGACTGGCAGAGACGACCGAGAAGGATCTCTGGTCGGGTAAAAAGTGTTCAACCCCACAAGTTTGAACAGAGGGGGGAGGTATGTGGTGTAATGACCCCTGATGCAGCTAGGGGGCACTGTGTATGGCCCTCGGGATATGCATGGAGGCATGTGATGGATGGACGTTATGTATCACAGAGGTGGGTGGCCCTGTGATGGAAGCCTGGATATGTTTTGGTTCAGCAGATCTACTGCTGAGTTGTACTATATATTGGGAGGCTTCCAGGTGACTAGGAGAGCTGGGCGGGTCCAGTCACCTACAAACCCACCCAAGGGGTATGTGTCTAAATACCTGGGATAAAACCTGCATGTAATGGTGTAGCTGAAGGACCTGTGGTGAGGTCATGACCAAGTGACATAACCATGTGATTCCTGACCTCACCTGTGGGTGGAGTTACACCTATGTAATGGAGTGTGTTTTGCACCTGTGAGAGAGTGTGTGGGAGTCTGCCAGTGTGGACAGACTTCCATGTGGGACATTACAGAGAGGACTCTGTGACTGAGGAGTGAGGCTCCAGGCAGGAGCTGAAACATTGAAGATATGAATTGCCTGTTACTATGTGGTTTATGAAGCAATAAACCTAAGGACTTTTTGTATAAGAAAGTTTCTCCTGATTTACCTCTGGAGCAGCCGAGTGAGTGAAACCTTACAGCTCCTATATTAAAGTGAGAATTAATTCAGAGTGGGGCACACAGAAGGCAGGAAAGACTGTGCCGTACAGAGAAAAAAGTATTGAACACTCCGTGATTAATTCTGCTTCTTATGTTTGTGGACGTTTGCAATAGCGAGTTGATTGAATTGTTGATTTTGTTTTTATAATTTAGACTTCTCCTCAGTCAACCTATCCAGCCAATGATGCCAAACTCATGTAGCACAAGAAGATCGTCAGATAGTGGACATCAGACTAAGTATGTGACTAGAGTGGTCATTAATACTGAAAAAGACTATTTGAATGTTTCTATTAAATAATGTATTAAAGAGCATATTGAACTCTTCCTGCTTCTGTAACATTGTAATCTATTTATGCAAAATTATCAAGATTGGATGGTCTGCTTAGTGTCTATTTATTAACAACTAGTGGTACCTACTACATATTTATGAAAATCTGTATTATAACTTTTAAACCCATATTAGGAAGTAATTAAAGGTGTATTCTCATGTAATGAAATTAGTATGATTAGTTTGTCACCATGAAAATGCATAAGTTTGCATTTCAATATGCTTTCATTCTAGTGCAATGTACAGCGTGTTGCCAAGAGACCAACCACCAGAGACTGGCCCAGTATGCAAAGTAGTTACATTCCTGCCTAAGGAGTTAACTCCTGAGATCCCAGCCACTTCCCTCCAGGCCATTGACTTATATAGAGCAGTTAGCTCCTCCCTGTCACCTCCTGACCCATTATATGTACTGCAAATTCACAAGCCCCAGCCCCCACCTATAGCTGCTTCCACAGCAGCTCTACTAATCACTGCTCTCACTTTCCAGAGCTATGTGCTTTTTTAATGGCCCTGTTGTCTATATATGCAACTGTAGCTATAGCAAGGTAGACTTTAGAAAAATCTCTGATAGCTGAATATATAGTAGAAAGATAAAGCTCAGCACAAGTTCTGCTACTGAGCAGAGCTGTCAATCAAGGAGGAGTGCTCGCCCGCTCACAACGAGAAAGTAAAAGAAATCTTTAGGAACCTGGTGAAACTTTCATCTAAAAGAATATAGGAAAGATGTATATCTTCATACCGTGTTAGCCAGTAGATAGGAAAATATTTAGACTTGAGAGTCCTCAGTGGTTGATACCTTTTAATGGCTAACTGAAAAGATGGTAACAAATTGCAAGCTTTCGAGACTACTCAGGTCTCTTCATCAGGCAAAGACTAAAACAAAAACTGAAGAATCACATATTTATACACAAGAGGACACAGGAATAATGCAATAGGTAAGACATGTGACGTGAAGCAGAACTGTCATTATGGCAGAGGGATGAACATAAATATTGGAACAGTTCATAGATAAGGAGTGAGAGTTTTATTGCCCTCTGATTGGGGTCTGGTATTGTGTTTTGATGCCCCCAGGTCAGAGAAGCAGATTCCTTAATTGATGTACACAGACATGAATCCATGTGACACGTTCATTCCAGCACTAAGAGTGTCAAAGGTCATCATAAGTTTATATTCCCAAATCTTTCTATCTTTCTCAGATTTGAAGTTAGCTTTTAATACCAGTAATTCCATATCCATCATGCTATGACCGGGCATACAAAAGTGTTTGGCCACAGGTAGATCCATTCTTTTTTCTCTTATTGTGTGGCGATGAGAGTTCATCCTTGTTCTCAGTTTTTGCCCGGTCTCCCCCACATACAGAAAAAAGAATGGATCTACCTGTGGCCAAACACTTTTGTATGCCTGGTCATAGCATGATGGATATGGAATTACTGGTATTAAAAGCTAACTTCAAATCTGAGAAAGATAGAAAGATTTGGGAATATAAACTTATGATGACCTTTGACACTCTTAGTGCTGGAATGAACGTGTCACATGGATTCATGTCTGTGTACATCAATTAAGGAATCTGCTTCTCTGACCTGGGGGCATCAAAACACAATACCAGACCCCAATCAGAGGGCAATAAAACTCTCACTCCTTATCTATGAACTGTTCCAATATTTATGTTCATCCCTCTGCCATAGGTAAGACGTCACATGTCTTACCTATTGCATTATTCCTGTGACCTCTTGTGTATAAATATGTGATTCTTCAGTTTTTGTTTTAGTCTTTGCCTGATGAAGAGACCTGAGTAGTCTCGAAAGCTTGCAATTTGTTACCATCTTTTCAGTTAGCCATTAAAAGGTATCAACCACTGAGGACTCTCAAGTCTAAATATTTTCCTATCTAAAAGAATATGCATTTTTAGAAGCAACAGACTTAATATTCTTTCCTCTTTTATGTAGCCTATATTCCCAAAGCCCACAAATATTCAGAAGCCTGGAAATGCAGACCTCTCTCAACAATGGTCCTATTGTACTAATGGGTCAAGCAATCTTACACCCTGCCTTTACAACACCACATTGTACCCAACAGCAAAACATCCCGAATATGCAAGTTCAGCAGCCACAGCGCCAATTTATCCAGGTATGCTCCAATGAGGTCTTGATAGACTCACTACATTCATTGCAAAAGTTATTTAACCCCTTAAGGACCCTGTCAATTTTTCATTTGTTGCACTTTTGTTTTTTCCTCCCCTTTTCACAAGAGCAATAACTATTTTATTTTTCAATCAACATAGTGATATATGAGAGCTTGCTTTTTTTTTTGCGGGACAAGTTGTAGATTTGTATGACTCCATTCATTGTAGCTTTCAATGTACTAGAAAACGGAAAAAAAATCCAAGTGTTGTGAAATTGTAAACTGTAAAAGAAATTCAATTCTGCCATGATTGTTTTTGGCTTTGTTTTTGCAATGACAAAGCTGAAGGTTTTATTCAGACCATTTTTGAGTCAATATGATGTTTTGTTTGTTCTTTTTTTGCATTTTCGTAAGGAAAGAATTCAGGAGTGATGCCTGAAAAACTGCAATCCTGGCATTTCGATTTTTCTTCTCTGTATGGCATTTATTGATCTTATTCATTTTATGTTTTGCGAGACCGAACTTTTACTAATATGCTTATTGTTTAATTTTTTTAATTTCTTTATTTTTAACGAGAAAAAAGGGGACGATTTGAATTTTTATATTTTTTAATATATTTTTAAAACTTTTAAAATATTTTTTTACTCTGTTCTTTAGTCCCCTTAGGAGACTTGAATCTAAGATCGCTTGTATATACCGCAATACTGAAGCTTTGCAGTATATAGTGTAAATCTTGGTTTCCTATGGAGATCAGACTTAGGCCGGGGTCACACTTGCGAGTGCAATGCGAAAAACTCACGCGAGTCTTTCACCTCAATACTTGGCACTCGGCACCGGAGTGTGCGGCTGCATGTATTTTTATGCAGCTGAACGCTCCGGTCCGAGTGCCAGGTATTGAGGCGAGAGACTTGCGCGAGTTTCCCACATTGCACTCGCAAGTGTGACTCCGGCCTTATGATTAGCTTCATAGGAGTACCAAGATGGTAAGTATGGGGACATCAGCTGGCCCCAGGCTGCCATGGTAACCTATTGGTACCCTTTGATTGATCAAGTCGTAGGGGGACAATGGTAGCTGGTGCACCCACACACCAACTCTTGTGTTCTGTTTGAACTTCACTGTCAGAGATTGTCAGTGGCATTTAAATGGTTAATCACAGTGGGTCATCTCTCTTTAGCACCTTGGGCTAAAGCTACAAAACTTCCAGGTTCCGTTTTCCTTCGGCTATTTAATAGTTTGGTTGTTCTATAGATGAGCACATAGGAGACAATCTGTGTTTTCTAAAGCTAAATGTTTCCTTTGATCTGAAATAGAAAGTAGTTTAATGTCTTTGTGCAATTGTCATTTGAGAAATATCGTAAGCAGAAGATAAAGCAGGAGTTGTCAAGGAAACAGGTTATACTTAGATCAAAATCAAAGGGGAATATTCCAGCTTTCTTATTCACATAATGCGTGGCAGTCTTCCCATTCATTCACAAGTCATGCGAGCCTTTCCTCATTAAACGGTCATTGTTGTTTCAACAAACTGCGTAAATTAATAGTATAAGCGAATACAAGAAACTATGTAATATATCTTATCAGACAGATCTGTTTTTTATCTGTACTTTTGAGACACTTCTTCCTCTGCTTCCATAAAGAGACCCTGCTGAAAATGTTAACCCCCAAATCATTTATATGACTGTGTAGTCCTTTAAAAGGTAAGTCTGTCAATCCCTTAATAAGCCCAAAGCACTGCTCCAACAGTGAGGAATCACATTATGAAGTTGTCTAGATGTGCTTTGGGGTGTGACGGTGCACTTCTAGCTTCTCAGCCTCACACCATTTCCTACACAGCAACCTCCCCTGGCTGATTGACAGATAGCAGAAGTGTACTAGAGCAAACAACCTGTCAACCTGCCAGGTGATGGTTTTGCTAGGTAGGAAATAGTGTTGAGATAATGTTGAAGTGCATCATCACATCCCAATGCACTTTCAGACAGAACTTCAAAACATGACTGGTTACAGTGATTGGAGTTTCATAAAGTGATCGACTTGCTTACACAATCATATTAATGGTTTGAGGGGGCGAAGGGGGAAGGAAGGGAGTCAAAGTTTAAGATAGGTTCCTTTTAACTCACCATTCACTCTGAAAACCCACTTCAAATCCGCTTGAGTCAAAGCAAGATGGACTGCCATCACAGTGACATGTCATGTTATACCACCTATCGTATGGTATGGAGAGGGAGAAGGGAATGATGAGGAGCAGTGAGCACAGTAAAGCAAACACAGACTTTAACTTCAGTGTCAAGCATCTATTATACCTCACTACAGTGCTGGATTCACAGCTACACAGCTCAGTACTACTGAATAAAATCCTCCATGCTGCTATATCATGTTTTCCATTCTGCTGCTTCTGAACATGTGATACACAGAAAGAAGAGCAGGAATCTGTCATGTGTGTCCACTGTGTATGTGAAATATAACAGCAGTGAGTCTCCTCCCAGTATATTAGAGAAGACTGAAAATTAGGGAGAGGAGAAACTGATAAAAATGCAGGATGCAGGTCATAAAATGGGAAGAAATAGTGTTATTCCTCATATACACTCACAACTTTTTATGAACAGTCATCTGAAATGACAGGTGCTGTTCGCTTTAAGAGATATATTTCACTGTAAACTGTAAATTAATGAAAAAAATACTGTTCTACTTTTATTTCATCCACTAGGTTGCAGCAGCGAGCACTTTACGAAAAGATCAGACGGATACTTTGATTCTGCCCACTTACTCCCAGCATCAAGCATCCTTAGGATTACAGCAGCAGATTACACCAAGGAGAACGAACAGTCTCTCAGAGACATGACACATGCAATCACAAGCCTGCTAATCATCAGCAGATTAACGGTCGGAGCAGTTTCTGCTAGATGTTTCTTTTCCCCATGTGGTAGCAGATGGAGTCACACTACACAGTGAACTTGTGCTGCAACTGCAGAAAGAAATTGCAAAGAAATTCTGTTCGGTGGTAATGGGAGAGCTATGGATCTGGGCTCATGGATGACTCTATGTGGACCGTGCTCTGCAGCAAGCAGTGCATTCTGTAACGCTCCTTATACATATTTCCTTTGTGTCACGTTTTCAACATCAAGGGTTAATGTTCAGTACTTTTATCACGTGTAGAATCTAGAAGTGCACCTAGGAAGAACTAAAAACACCCAGTCTGCATCGTCTGTCTGACCAGATAGAGCTGGTGGTCCGCGAATTACTCTACAAACAGCCTGACAACCTAAGCATGTGTTCACACTGCAGCATCTGTACCAGTAATTCCCGCTGGCGTCCTTAAACTCACAGCTGGAGGTGGATTCACTCATTGGTTTGGCTGTTGATGATGAAAAAAGTGGAACCATCATTTTTGAAACACCATCTGATTTCATGTATTTGCCCAGAACCGGTTGCAAGTTAGATTTACCAGATAGGAAATGCGAAGTCTAATTTACAAACAAATATATTATCACCACTAATAATAAGTATAATAATGGTTTTATTGACGGCAAGAAATACATAGGAATCTCACAAACTAGCTAGAATAAATTCTATCTTAAAGAAAATGTGTTTGTGTGATCCACACCCCATTCCCCTAACTGCGTATATGGGCCAGAGAGTCATTAAGACATAAGGCAATCTGTTCCTATAGCTAAGCAAAAAAAAACCAAAACAATCTTTTATTCCTTATGAACGTGATGAAATGCTCCATGTCTGATCGGAGCCTATGCCTCCCGGCTCTATTACCCACTGAGGTCCTCCTGCTTGACATCTGCTTGGTGGGTGGCGCATGGCGGGGTATAAAGGCAGGAGACAGAGGCTCGGGTGGTGCTCTGGTTACGCCCTTTTTCAGTAAAGGAGCAACAGATTGCTTAATTACATGCCCAAATGTGTAGTTCAGGAAGTGGACCGTACTGACATTCACTTTAACATGGAATTGTCAAAACTTTGCTTAGCTATTCTTATAATATTACATTCTGTAGGAATCTGAAATAAAGGTAAAAAAGCATTAAGGGTCTTTTCACTTTCAAAGAATATGGATACCTTTAAAGAAGCCCTCCTCCCATCAGTCATTATATCCTCTTAAGATAGTGCAATCGTCATATTATATAGCACTGTGTACTTACAATTGCTCATTTTGCCTTTCTACCCAGATAATTCTTCTCTTTTCTCTGATCTTTGTAGAAACAGGAAGTCTCTTGTCCATGCATTTATCATTCTCCTCTTCTAACTACTGACCTGGCTTCTCCATCCTCCCCCCCACCATAGACTTTTGCACTGACTCATGACTTGTGCAGAGTAAATTGACCTCCGGTTCCTACATGGAGCTTAGAAGGATTCAGCTTGTCAGTGTTTAATCATGTAATGTCATTGTCACGGGACAGTTGTAGAAATACAGGGGACGAGGAACCTAGGCCCCTGAACTGCCCCTAAGGCTAAGGAAGGGCCCTGTCTTTCCTTAACTTGGGGGTACACTTAGAGGTAGTGAGGCCCAAGTCACCAACCTGTCCCTGTCTCCTGTTTAGCCCTGAGCTAAACCCACCAACCCCCTCCCCAGGAGGTGAGACAGGGAATAATGTGAACAACACCAAAACAACAAAAGGAAAGACAGACACCTAGGGGTTAAATCAACTAAACAATAAACACTTAGCTTTCTCTGCTGTAATGCTCCGCACAGCAGAGTAAGGCCCATGATGAGAGAAGCAACTGAAGTACAACTGCTCTCAGCAGCACCTGGCTCCAGCTTGGTTGGTTTCCAAAGGAAGCAATATCACCAACCCCAGCTGAAGCCTCAGGAGACCTTTTAAAGGATGGTGGGAGTGGACTCCACCTTCTCCTGACAAGACGGTAGCAATGTAATTACACCAGCGGCCACCTAGGGAAAAGACTGAGATTAAAGGCTGGGTCTCACATAACGATACACCAGCGATCCCGACAACGATATGCACTTGTCAGGATCGCTGGTGTATCGCTACATGATCGCTGCTGAGCTGTCAAACAGGCAGCGATCTGGGACAGCGACACTGCGGGTAACATCACTTAGTTACCCGCAGTGTACCTTGGATACCAGCGCCCTGATGCAGGGAGCTGGTATCCAAGGTACACAGCGGGTTTCCAAGCGCTGCGCGGTGCCTGGAAACCTGCTGTGTACCTTGGTTACCAGCGGATCGCTGGTCTCCCGCCTGTCACACACAGCGATGCGTGCCTGTCAGCGGGAGACCAGCGATCAAAAAAAGGTCCTGACATTTCAGCGATGAACAGCGATACCCGGCAGGGGGGCTGATCGTCGCTGAATGTCACACACAGCGATATCGCTGGGGAGCTCGCTGCTGCGTCACAAAACTAGTGACTCAGCAGCGATCTCGGTAGCGATATCGCTATGTGAGATGGGGGCTTAACTCCCGGTGGCCTGAAAGGAAAAAGGTTTTAGTATGCAGAGAGATCTGCCACAGATCTAAATGTGGATCGTGACAGTCATATACCTAATGGAAAAGAGAGGAATTATCTGGGCAGAAAGGCAAAATGAGCAATTGTAAGTTAATAGTGCTATATAATATGATTACTGGAATATATTAAGAGGATAAAACCTTTGATGGGAGGAGGCGGGCTTCTTTAAAAGGTCATTCTCACGATGTCAACTAAAAGTCAGTGGCTTAAAAATGCTGAAATAAACTTGTCAAATGTAATCATTTTCCAAAACTGCTCGCTGCTCTGGATATCATCCATAAAGGTCCGACTGTCAGAGGTTTTTCGCCAACCTCATTGCTATCGGGTCCATCCTGTAGTTCTTTCATGACAGGTCATATATGCGCATTAGATAACTGCTACTATTCAATGCAGGAAGTGCAAAATAACAGCCATTACACCACACATTTCTCACATTAAGAGAATGAATATTTGTGTCCATTGTCATAATGGGCTCCATCTACTTCTAACTTCAATACTAATACAAGAGAGTCTCATTTACCTACACTGTCTAAAAAGAGAAACTGTCCTTGTTGCCCACAGCAACCAATCACAGCTCAGCTTTCATGTTTTTAAACAGCTCTGGTGAAATAAAGCTGCACTGTGATTGGTGGCAGTCTTTGGAGAACAGATGGGGTAGTTCACACTGCCTTTGGGTGGTACACTGCTTCCGGCTTACTGCTTGTTGGGGAGTTGTGTGCTCCTGATGATTGTCAGTTTGTGACAAGTTTCAGGCGTTGGCCTATATTGTGTTTTCCCATGTTATAAGCAGATATAGCTTTGCCTCTGCAGCACTGAAGCTGGCCAAATCCACCAAGCTGTCCAGTGTCAGAGCAGTGCTTACAAGCTCTATAGCATAGCTAGCTCTGTGCTCCTTGCATTGGAGATTAGCCACTTCCGATAAACAGCAGAGGTGGCCGGTAACTTAGGCAACGAGCCAGAACCATAGAATTAAAAAACCCCAGTTTCTGAAAATGGAGAAGATTATTAATTAGAATTTAATTGCAAAATTGCTTGTTTTTATACAGTTTCCAATTTTATCAATTTAACAAATTCAGTCAGTCCCTTAAAATCGTCTCCAAATTGAGATGTATGGTGCCAAATGCGTTACAGATCTGAAAAGAAAATGATTTTTGTAATCTGTATGCATTATTTCCTACATGACCTCTGACTGATTCATTAGCCAGCCGTCGTCCATAGGCCTAACTGTTAATTTATGTTTAATGTAAATGTTTATTTTTTTAACTGAATGGCACTAAATGGTATTTAATGGATATTAAGACAAATTGTATAATTTATCGCATTTCAAGAAATGTTCTAGGTATTCTGAATTTCAGCATCTCAACTTCCAAGAACCTGCGGCTACCCCTTTACTGTAGGTCCATTTACACTTCCCTTTGAAGCCAAATGTACGCTGAGGACAACATGACAAACAAGGTGTCACAAATTACGCTAGTTTCTAGAATGAAATCAGAATATGTGACCGAGCGCTGTAATAGTTTTCCATTATGGGCCACATACAGCATTATATAGAATATTACCAAATCCCTAGATGTCTGGGTATAAGATGGCTTATCAGTAAGGGAAGCATTAAAGCCCCCTTCATGCACCTTTTTCAGCATTATTTTTTTTTTGTAATATACGGTATATAAATTTCAAGAGTTTTTCGTAGAATTTTTATAAAACCAAACCCAAAGTCAATGGCGGACACAGATAGAAAAGGGCCCCTGTGCAAGAACAGTATATGGGCCCTTTACAGACCCATAGTTCTGGCTATAACAGAAGTTGCTGCTGCTGCTCTGAAGGTGGAAATGGCCGTCCTTACCTCATGGGCCCCTGTCGGCTGCACATGCTGTACCAGTGATATGTCCGCCCCTGCCCAGAGCACGCAGTGTTAAAAAACATCACTGATCCACAAATGCCAGCAGAACGCTACAAAACAAAATGTGTCGTACATTTAGAATTGCACCATATATTTCAGATTGTCCTCTGGCAATAGTAGTTGTATTTTAATTTTTTTAAACACTAAAAATAGCACAAAAGTTCCATTTGTATTTATATCTTCATTTTTCATATCTATGATAACTAAACAATTGACCAAGTTTAGGTCCATGCTTTTTCCCTTTTATTACAACAATTAACAAGTCTACTGAAGATAAGAAGTTTATCACTAGGAATTTTCTCACTACTAGGATCACTTTTGTGGATACATTTTAAGATGTATTTTTGCTGTTTATTACTTCAATGTTTCATGTGACCTTTTGTTATTCAGTTTTTAACTTTGGTACATTTTAATTTTTCATAACACAATGACAGTGGTTTAGGATCTGTACGATTACTGCTAAGAACTAGAATATACTTGTGACATTTTCCCATAACCCCAGGGAGGTTACTGGACTCCAGGGAGAGTTGGCAAATTTCTGGCACTAAAAACTCCCCTTGTGGCCACTTGATGAGAATCGGTCAGCAAGCCTGTGCTCTGTAATCTGTGTGCAGCATGGCGTGGGGACTGAGACACTGATTTCAGCGATGTGTCACTCCATTAGGCTGTGTCCTGTTGTTTCAATACAATGAGTATTTTATCAGCAGGAGATTATCACTGACCAGTATGATTCCTATGCTAAACCTAGTCCAATCCTGCCCCCTCCTCTGATAAGCAGCTCACTGTCAGTAGACAATGTACACGGAAAGCTGTGGCATGGGCGGGGTTAGCTTTCTCAGCTCTGTTGCATGCTATATCTAAAAACTCTGATTGTATCACAACTGCTGCACACAGTAAGCTAAGTGATACATTACTGTAATCAGGGTCTTTTTTCCTAGATTATGCTGCTCTCAGATGAGGTAGGGAAAACCTGCTGACAGATTCCCTTTAAAAGCATGCGGAGCTGAGCTGTACCTGAAGCAAGTCAGGGATGTAGTCTAGAAAATGGGGCATTGTTCCTTAAAAAAAATTAGTTTAGGAGCATTAAATAAAAAGTCTGCATTTAATCAGGAAGTTTTCATTTGCAGTCTAATAAGAAGCCATTGTAGCAGCCCGATCTTGCCCATGATTTATCATTGTTGCGTTGCCAGACAGTCCCGGCGTATCATGTTATGTTAATATGGATCCATCTGGTGGCAGAGTGTGTAAATTATATGTGTATCGAAAGTTGGAAATAACTGTATAATTGCACTTTAAATATTTGACCTCATTGATCCCTAAATTGAAGGAACAGAAGACCTCATTGCTGATCTCTTTGCAGACTGAAATAATGTATTACCAGAACAATTTGTGCATGTGGACAATTTGCCATAAAACTCAAAATAGTCATGCACACGATCTACACAATCAGCAATCAGCAAGTGTACGTATCCGCGGAGGCCTACTCCCAGGCGTGCTTTCATGCATGATGTTTAATAAAATCCTCTGGTTGCTAAAATCTGCAAATCCGACACTCACATCCCAATCTGGAGGGACACGGCGGGTGTACACAAAATCACGTAGCACACGAAATGTAATGGCATTGCCTAGCTAGGACGAATTTACAGTTAGTCTTTATTTCACTTTAGGAAAAAAAAAACACAATTTTTGTGGTGTTTAATGAAGATTCTTTTACACAGTTCTCATGAAAAAAAATCTCAGTAGTCGCAACTGTTAGTCAATAGGAAATTGTGAAAACAACACACAAAATGTGGCATTTTTTCAATTTTTGCACTTTAGCATGGAATTTTAAATGCGGCCTTCTAAAAGTATGGCATTTTTCAGGTATTTCTACATAAACGTCTGTATAAGAGAAAAAGAATAGCCTAAACAAGGCAAGTACAAAACTTTAAACAAAAAGTCAGTCAGTACACCACTGTCCAATGCTTGATAAAGTCCTGTATGCTACAACTTTTTCTTGTATGAATCCAATAAAAAATGAAATCTGTTTACAGCAGGTGACATCATGGCTCAGTTATACATACACCTGATGTCATTTAGACTATGGTGGTACTAGTTCTCATTGAAGAGACCAAGCTGATTTTACTAGCGTGTAATGCTCTATGGAAAACGGTAAGCAGAACTGCCTCCTGACGAAGGAAGCCATCTCATACCAGCGAAACAGACACTCATCTCAGGACAGATTCAGGTTCTCTTTTGCTCCTCATTAGCACAAAACAAGTTATTGATTGGTTGGTTGAGAAGTCAAAGGCTCTGCATTGGATTCAGGTTTTTTTTTTTGCTTCCCATTAGTAGAAAACAGATTATTGATTGGCTAGTGGAGACGTCTTACCCAAGAGGTTTGTCAAAGGCTCTGCACTGATGAGTAGCAAAAAGCCCTGTTACTTCTATCTTGTTTCGCTGGTATGACTGTTTCCTTCCTTGTAGAAGACAGCGATAAATGTAAAGCACCAAAGAGAAAACATTGGTCTCAGGAAAAAAGGACCTATTGGGGGGAAAATTTAATTTTAAAACCCCCAAACTTTTTTTTCCCCGGGCGCTTTTTTTACCGCCCCAACTTAAAGGGAATTTAAATTTTTACTATGTTTTACCAACAAAATTGGTTTTTTGGGGGGTTTTAAAAAATTTTTGTTTTATATTTTTTTTTGGGGGGGTTTCAAAAACCTTGAATAAAAAACCCTTAATAATATATAAACATACATTAACAACACATGCCTGGTATATTACGATACATTGAAGTTCTGGATGTCTATTTTAATGGAGAAACCGAATAGTGACTCATCTCTGCAGAAACAAAGGATCGGATATACTGATGTCCAATATACCTGATCTTTTGAGGTTTGGGCGCCAGTTATACACATAAAACTGTTGTTTGGCTTAACTTAAATCATTAGGTACTAACAACTTTTGTGGATGTTAGCAAACATCAAAGATCGATTGTTCTCAAAAATGTGTCCCCATATTTTCCTGACATCTTAGGGTTTGTGTCCACGCTGCGTTTGGCAGCGCTTTGGACGCTGCAGAAACCTCTCTATGCCCAAAGAGCGGCCCCCTTTGTACGCGCGGTGATCCCGCATGTGTTCATTGAACACATGCGCAATCACCGCATCCTATACATTAGGACAGTGCTGGGACTGGGCTTCTCTGTAAGATAAATAGACATGCTGCGGTCTGTAAAGAAGCGCCGCATGTCCGGATATGCAGAGCACGCATAGTGGAGATGGCATTTCTTTAAAATCCCTCCACTATGCTGTAACATCTGGACGCTGCAGCTGTACGCAGCGTCCAATCCGCAGCAAATCCTGACTGTTTCCTGATCGTGGAAACATAGCCTAATATTTTAACTTTCCAGCATGCTGCAGTTTTGTTCTGGTACCAAATACAGCTGAAAAAAAATCCGAAGATCTGGCGGCCTTATTGACTAACATTGGTGCAAGTGCAATCCGATATTTGTCGGCCTGAAACTCGTCCAATTTAAACACTAGCGTGATCGAGCCCTCAATGTGAGACTCACAAAGCGATATATCTGCACCTACGACTGAAATCTGCCAAAACACATCCTTATGTTCCTCCAAAGAGAATCTAATGTAAAAATTAAACAGTTATACTATCACTTTTTGCTGATCCATGATTGTAAATAATCCAAGATATTCTTTATTAGACATTATATTGTACAGAAGATCATATATTAAAAGCCCGATTGTGAGTCATGCTGCATATGATTTTCGTCGCCTGTTCCGTGGCAGAAAAAGGACGAAACATGCACTTTTTTGATTTCTGTATTTTGTATAACTTGCTATGTTGAGATTTCTATGAATATAATTGTATGTAATACTGGATAAAAGTAGTGTATTGTACAGTTATTGTAATATTGAGATATTTATATAAAAAAAAATTACACCATCATAAGCGTGGACTAGTTATTCAATAGATTTTTCCATTCCACCAATTTTACGAGAATAAAAGATAAGCATGCTCTTATGTAGGACGAGGACAATGATACATAGGGAATGAATATTGTTACAAATCATCAGCATTATGTAACAGAAGACACAGCAACAAGATATAGAGAAAAAATAATTTTATTTTATAGGACAAGTGTTGTGTTAAAAAAAACAACTAAAATTATTTCTTAAGATAAGCATGTGTCACGATACTGTAGCAGGATTTCATAGGGGAACCTAGGCTATCCCTGTTCCCCAGAATATCCTGAAGGTGGAGATGCTGGGGCCTTGTACCTTGCCATGCTCCTAAATGCAGGCTGAACTGTTTCCTTCCCCACCCAGTGAGGTATTATTATTATTTATTTATAAAGCACCTTTCATTCCACCATGGGGTAAATGAGAATGGGTTTCAGACAAAATACAGATATAACTTACAGTAAGCAAACTAACAGTGACAGACTGATACAAAGGGAAGAGGACCCTGCTATCACGCTGTATAACAGTTATAGATAATGTCAGTAATCTATATCAAGTGGGACAACATTCTATATAACATATAAATAGGTTATATCAACATGAACATATAGTATTTGATAACATAGTATTACCTGACATAATATCCGAAGTACTGAGGATCTATACTGGATCTGTTTCACGCTGTCTAAGGCTGGAGGTGGAACGGGGTCTATACTGACCCTAAACTGGGTCCTGACTAGTCCCTCTACCTGGAGGTACTGTTAATGGTACAGAGGTCCAGGCCGCCAGCGTAACCCTATTCCTATAAGTCCCTGACCACTGTAATCTAGTCCTTAGAAGGACCCTGATTACCACCACAGGGATATGGGCAGGTCACCGCTTAATAAACAGTAAAGACAAACGAGACAGACAGGGGATAAAGTAAATACTGTCTTGCATACAACACTTAAACACAGAGGGAACACAAAAGGTCTAGGAGATAAACTATAAGCGAGGAGAGGAGAAACCACAAGGAACTCTTAGCTTAAGTCTTCTCAGAACCGATCCTATCTGCTGGTCTGTATGAATGCTATCACCGGCATCTCCCAAGCAGACTGGCAGGTATATAAAGGAAGCTAATTAGTGCATAATCAAACTGCAGCCGGGCGAGGCTGGACCTAGTCTTAGCACAGAGCTAGGTAGAATTAACTCCCTCACTGCCAAACACAAAGAAACAGCAACTCAGCTGCGAGAAGTCAGAATGTGTAATCGCGACGATCTTCGGGCGATACACCCATGACACCTGCCTTAGGGTTACAGGATAATGAGGAAGGAGATAGCAGGTTAGGAGGTTGCAGTAGCTCCAATGGTGTTGAGGTGGCAGCGTCGTCATTACAGGCTGTAAGCTTTCCTGAAGAGGTGGGTTTTCAAGTTCCATCTGAAGGATCCGAATGTGGTGGATAATCGGACGCGTTGGGGCAAAGAATTCCAGAGGATGGGGGATAATCAGGAGAAGTCTTGGAGGCAATTGGATGAGGAATGAATAAGTGTGGAGGAGAGAAGGAGATCTTGGGAGGATCGGAGATTACGTGAGGGAAGTATCGGGAGATTAGCTCGGAGATATACAGAGGAGAATGGCTATGGATGGCTTTGCAGGTCAGTGTTAGTAGTTATGGAAGTATGGGACAGATGTGTATAGGATAATACAAAACAGACAGACAGTGGAAAAAAACATGGATAAAATCGTCACAGGAACAGCGACAGGATCTCCTGTGGCTCAGCAGGTAGAGACGCTAGATACATAGCGCAAGGTTATACATAGGATAAGCATGTTGATACATACATTTAGTATAAGAATTGTATTATATAAGATAAATATAAGAATACTTACAATATGAATGTTATTCGCCTTACATTGATTAGGGTAGGTGCTACATTGTCAAGATAATGTTTTTAGCTACAGAGAATGACAACAGGTATTATAATGAATGAACTTATTACATGTTTATTTTGTTACAGAAACCAAAACATAAAAATATATATATACTAGCTGAAGAGCCTGCCATTGCCCAGGCATAGTAACTGCCGTCCTGCTCTCTCCCTGCGCAGCCCTGCTCTCTACTCGCCATCTCGCTCTCTCTCCGAAGCCAAGCTCTACACCCGCCGTCCCGCATTCTCCCTCAGCAGCCCCGCTATCCATCCACCGTTCCACTCTCTCCCTCCGCAGCCCCTGTCTCCACAGGTTGTCCTGCTCTCTTCCTCAGCAGCCCCACTTTTGCTCCGCAGCCCAGCTCTCCATCCACCGTCACGCTCTCTCCTTCTGCAGCCCCACTCTCCAATCGCCATCCCACATTCTCCCTCCACAGCCCCGCTCTCTCCCTCAGGAGCCTTGCCTCCACTGGCCATCCCACTCTCTCTCCGCAGCCACACACACATACATACACTCAGCTTTATATATATATATATTATAGATATGTATTATAGAACATGAAAAATATGCATGATTAAAATGAGATTATGAGAAAAGGCATCTTGGTGGCTTTTCAAATATCTGTGTATTACGGATAAGTTCTGTTTATCAGTTTACGTCCAGTCAATTTTTTAAAAGCCTGAGCTGGATTCAACTGATGACAAAGTTGTGCACCACTCTGGCATCCATGTTTTCTGATCCGATTCTAATGCCAATCTTTCAGCAACTATTGATGCATCGGACATAGACATTTTGAATTGAATCAATTGGGAAAGGGACTTCTTCTTTCGCTTGTAGTTCCATGCTTCCCTTGGTAGACAATTGTATTAAAGTAACCTTTCAGGTGTAAATGGAGGGCTATTTTCAAGCCAAAATCAAAACATCACACACCATAAAAACTTCATCCATTTTTATATCCAAGATGTGGCCAACCATCACAGCAAGTTACCACAGCAACTGAAAACAAGTGATACAAGAAATTAAAATTGATTAAAAAAACATACAACGATCATAAACATCTTTATGGTAAGAGTGGTCAGGTCCCTATAATTCAGTCCAAATGTACAGATAAATATTGGATATCTCATCCAAAAATCTGACCAAGGCAGTATTCATCTAAAATGTCCCTAGATGCATAACGAATTCATGAATTCTGTAAATGAATTATGCCACTCTTCAACTTGTTCACACAGCATTAGACTAGATATGCAGCGTATTCATCACCATGCTACATTTCCATATAGCTGCAATGAGTTGTATATCTGTATATATCTACACCGGTGACACAGTCATAGAGCTCGTTCACATGTCCGATTTTTCCACATACGAGAAAAATGGACTGATTATTCTAATCAGACTTTGATCAGAGTTTGATCAGATTGTGGTCTTAGTGTTATTCATTTTTCTCGTGCGTTGAAGAAAAAAAAAATTCAGACTGCACTCGGATGTCATCATAGTGCTATCCGACTTTTTCACGGACCTAATCACTTGCATTGCGAATGTTGATCTGACCATCGGAACGAAATTGCACATGTCTCCATGGACATGTGAATGGCTCCATAGACTATCACAGGAATGAGCGATCTGTGAAAAATAGAATTAGACTTACCGGTAATTTGGTTTCTAGTAACCCACCATGACAGCACACTGGATAGGGGACAGGAAATATCAAAGAGGTTTAAATAACCCCTCCCACATTATCCCCCTCAGTGTTATTATAAAGGACCACAGGAGAAGGAATGCTTCAAATTATATTTTATTCTCTTTGTCTGAGAAGAACGAAAAATTAAGCAAAAGGTAGGGATTTACCCATGCTGTTGTGGTGGGTTACTAGAAACCAAATTACTGGTATGTCTAATTCTATTTTCTCTAGTAACCCCCCACGACAGCACACCGGAGCAGTACCCAAGAGTAATGTTTAGGGAAGGACTATAGCTTGGAGGAATTTTCTCCCGAAGGCAAAGTCCTCTTCCGACATCATGTCTAGCCTGTAATGCTTGGAGAACATATGAACCGAGGACCAGGTAGCAGCTCTGCATATCTGCTTGATGGAAGCACTGGCTTTCTCGGCCCAGGAGACAGACGTTGCTCTGGTAGAGTGAGCCGTAAATTTCTCTGGCGATGGAAGGCCTTGGACATGATATGCCTCCGAGATTGCTCTCTTGATCCAGTTGGTGATCATGGAACTGGAAGTCTTCCCTTATTCTGTCCTCGAAGGTGAACAAACAGGTTTTGGTCCTTCCTAGTTTTTACGTCACCTAAAGATAATGGAATACAGTTCTCCGTTCTGTTACTGTTCTGAGACTACTTTGGGAAGAAATGACAGATCCAGTTGCAGAATAAGTTGGTCCAGTAGGATTTTCATGTAGGGTTTGTTGATCGAGATAGCTTGCAATACACCCACTCTCCTGGCTGTAGTTCTTGCTACCATGAAGGCTGCTTTCCAGGAGAGTGTCTACGTCTATGGATGACAAGGGCTCAAGGGTGGAAGTGTAAGCCCCTTCAGGAACACATTGAGGTCCCAGGATGGTACCAAATTCGTAGCTCTTGGACGTATGCGAGATGTTGCTGTCATAAACCTTCTAATCCATCTATGGTCGGCTAATGTCTGGTCCAAATATGAGCTTAGAGCCGCCACCTGGACTTTGACGGTGCTAGGTCTGAGACCCTTCTCTAGCCCTTCTTGCAGAAATTCTAGGATCCGTGCTAAGTTTGGTTGGTGCGGGTTAGGCTGTTCAATTGCCCTCAGTGAGAAAGGTCTTCCATATCTTCTGGTATATAGAGTTTGTTACTGCCTTTCTGTTTTCTGTAGTGTCCTAATGACCCTTTATGCCAATCCTCTGGTTTTCAGGATTGAGAACTCAGAAGCCAGGCACTCAGATGTAACCTCTCGGGGTCCGGATGGAAGATTGGCCCCTGGTGGAGTAGGCTTCTTTTAATGGGGGGTAGCTCCACCAGTCAATTTATGCTGAGGTTGGAAAGGGTACTGAACCAGCTTCTTCTGGGCCAGAATGGTGCTACCAAGATTATCTTCAGAAATTGGGTTGTTTTTATAATGTAAAATCGTCCTTAAAACCCATCCTGCGTGATAATATATGTGAATCTAATGAAAATGTAGAGTCCCTGTGGGTGGAGATAAGGGGAGGGGAAAAATAATAAATTATTGATAGGGGTTTGTTATAAGTCTCCAAAAATAATGGAAGCAATGGAAAATATCCTCGTAAAGCAAATATACTATATGAAGCAGTGACTCAAGAAGAAGTCATTATTATGGAGGACTTCAACTACCCTGAAATACATTGGGGAACAGAAACCTGCAGTTCCAGCAAAGGTAATAAGTTTTTGACAACTATGAGAGACAATTACCTTTCACAACTAGTTCAAGACCCAACAAGAGGGGGGGCACTGCTAGACCTAATATTAACCAACAGACCAGACCGCATATCAAATATGAGGGTTGGGGGTCACTTGGGTAAAAGTGATCACAAAATAATAAGTTTTCATGTATCCTTTAATAAGATGGGTTACAAGGGCACTAAACTTCAGGAAGGCAAATTTCCAAGGGATCTGTACCACAGGACTAGCGTATAGCAAATGTGGTGCCGATATTCAAAAAGGGGACAAAAGCTGAACTTGGAAATTATAGGCCACTGAGCTTAACCTCTACTGTGGGTAAAATCCTGAGGGTTTTCTAAGAGATGCTATACTGGAGCATCTGAAGAAGAATAACCTCATGACCCAATATCAGCATGGGTTTACAAGAGACCGTTCCTGTCAGACTAATCTGATGAGTTTCTATGAAGACGTAAGTTCCAGACTGGACCAAGGGAACGCAGTGGATGTGGTGTATATAGACTTTTCAAAAGCTTTTGATACAGTGCCACACAAAAGGTTGATACATAAAATGAGAACAATGGGGATAGGGGAAAATATGTGTAAGTGGGTTAGGAGCTGGCTCAGGATAGGAAACAAAGAGTGGTTATTAACTGAGCACACTCAGACTGGGTCGCGGTTAGCAGTGGGTACCGCAGGGGTCGTGGTTGGGCCCCTTCTTTTTAAGATATTTATTAATGACCTTGTAAGGGCATACAGAGTAGAATTTCAATATTTGAAGATGACACTAAACTCTGCAGTGTAATCAATACAGAGGAGGACAATTTAATATTACAGGAAGATTTATGTAAACTAGAAGCTTGGCTGATAAAGGCAAGTGAGCTTTAATGGGATAAATGTAAGGTCATGCAGTTGGGCAGAAGAAATAAGATGCTTAATTGTTAAACACTGGGAAAACTGTCACTGAAAAAGACCTCGGTGTATAGGTGGATGACAAACACATTTAGTGGCCGGTGTCAGGCAGCTGCTGCAAAGGCAAATAAAATAATGGGATGCATTAAAAGAGGCATAGATGCTCATGAGGAGAACATAATTTTACCCCTATACAAGTCACTATTGCGACCACACTTAGAATACTGTGTACAGTTTGGTCTCAGGTGTAAAGAAAGACATAGCTGAACTAGAGCGGGTGCAGAGAAGAGTGACCAAAGTTATACACTTGGGTTATTTAGTTTGGAAAAACGAAGGCTTAGGAGTGCTCTTATTACAATGTATAAATATATGAGGGGACAGTACAAAGACCTTTCTAATGATCTTTTTACTCTTAGACCTGTGACGGGGACAAGGGGGCATCCTCTACGTCTGGAGGAAAGAAGGATTAATCATAATCACAGATGCAGATTCTTTACTGTAAGAGCAGTGAGACTATGGAACTCTCTGCCATATGATGTTGTAATGAGTGATTCACTACTAAAATTAAGAAGGGCCTGGATGCCTTTCTTGAAAAGTATAATATTACAGGTTATATATACTAGATTCCCTGATAGGGCGTTGACCAGGAACTAGTCTGATTGCTGTATGTGGAGTCGGAAAGGAATTTTTTACCCAATGTGAAGCTTAGTGTTTGCCTCATGGTTTTTTTTTTTGCCTTCCTCTGGATCAAATCTTAAATACTATGTTACTATCTTGAGCTTTTCCAATCTTATTTTTTGTACAACCTTTGGAGGAAGGCATAAGCCAGTTGAATCTCCATTGGTGTGGCTAACGTATCTACACCTAAGCAGGGATCGGCTGGATTTACTGAAAAATATTGATCTGCTTTTACGTTCTGTCCACTTGCAAAGAGATCTACCTCTGGATGGCCCCACCTTTTAGTCAGTATCTGAAAGACCTCAGAGTCTAGACTCCATTCCCCTGGATAAATTTCTGTTCTGCTCAGAAAATTGGCCTGTATGTCTACAGCACGCTTTATGTCCAGAGTTAAACAGAGAGATAAGGTGTTCTTCGACCATGAGAATATTTTGGCTGATATTGTCTTCAGTCCTCGTGCATTGTACTTCCTTAATGGCGAAGGTGGGCAACTGTTGTCATGTTGTCTGAGTATATTTTGACATGGGTATCCTGAACTAGGGTTTACTGCGGTCCTGAGTACCTCCTCTACTTCAGTTCCCTGAAGTTTGAGGATTGTTGGCTTATCTCATGTGACCAGCATCTGTGGAACACGTGTTGGGAGACCATAGCTCCCTATCCTTTCTTGCTGGCGTCTACTTTTATAGTGATCACTGGTCTTGCGTCCAGGCGACCTCTCTGCTCAAATTCTTTGTTTTTAGCCACCATGTCAACTAGGTCTTTATGCGAGGTGGTATCCGGATCTTCTTGTCTAAGGATTCTGGGGATCCGTCCCAGTTTGCCAGGGTGTGTGTCTGAAGTGTTCTGTGTGTGCTTTGCCCATGCTACCATATAGATGCCCGATGTCATGGATCCGAGAACCGACATGGCCCATCTTAATGATACCACCTTCTTGCTCTGTAGAATCTTTATCATTGATTTTAACAAGATCTGTTTTTTTGGGCAAGAAAGAGGTTTGGCTGTGTGAGTCCATATGACTCCCAAGAATGTCTTTGCTGTTGCAGGAACCATATCTGACTTTTTGAGGTTCACTATCCAGCCTAGAGATGATACAATCTAGGTCATCATCTGTAGATGTTCCTGTAGCATGGGTGCTGAGGGAGCCACCATCAAGAAGTTGTCGAGTATGAAATTATGCCATGGCCTCTGACATGATCTTTGTGAAGATCTGTGGGGCCAAAGATAGACCGAATGGGAGGACATTGAACTGATAATGGACCGTGCTCTCCCTGGCAATCGCAAATCTTAAGAATTTCCGAAAAGTTGCATGGATCAGGATGTGGTAATATGCATCCTGTAGTCTATTGTCACCATGACGAAATTCTGCCCAATCAGAGGTACTGTTGACCTGACAGATTCCATCTTGAATCTTCTGTATGTTATGTAACGATTCAGAGGTTTCAGATTGATTATAACCCGATGGGACCCGTTTGTTTTTTTATGAAGAACAGGTTTGAGTAATGTCTCTCTCCCTTTCTGGGTCTATGGAAAAAAACGTTTGTAGATAATTGGCCCTTTACTCCCGCTATCAAGGTGGATTGTAGCTCTGGAAAGGAGAGTCATGTTTTTATTTTTCTTGGAGGATATATGGCAAACTCTACCTTTATTCCCTCCTTGACTGATTGTTAAAGTCCATTGATGTGAACAGATCTTGTGCCACTGTGGAAGGAAGTCTGAGATGTGACCTCCTACTATGTTGGCATTATGGCTTATTTTGTCTCTGGGAGTGGGGAAGAAAAAGATTTCTGCCTTTTCCCCCTTTTGGGTAGCTCCAGTGACCTGATTTCCCCTTTTCCCTTGTACTTAGGTGTACGCTCTTGCTGAGGTGAAATGGCCTTTTCCTAGTATTCCTAGTTCAGGTAAGGTCTTCTTTTTATTCGACGCCTTCTCTAACAGCTCGTCGAGGGCAGGACCAAACATGTATTTCCCTTTGAATGGGAATAGAACACAACTTCACTTTTGAAGTCATGTACCCACTCCAGAACTTAGCCAGAGTGCTCATCTCACAGAGTTTGATAACCCTGACGATCTTGCTGCCACTCTTACGGATTCTGCAGAGGCATCTGCTAAGAACCCTGTTGCCTTCTGGAGGAGAGTAGAGAAGCTAGGATGTCCTCTCTGGGAGTACCTGTGGAGAGGTGTTCCTCCAGCTGCCCCAGCCAGCGGCACATCGATCGGGCCACACAGGTACATACGGCATTGGCATTTAGAGTTGAACGAATATCTTTGGTTCCAACGCACAGGCTCTCCATGCATGTGCTGTGACAGTGACACAGCTGCAACACATGCAGCCGCGGTGCCAATCAGCTGATCAGCCAATGCGAATCAAGGAAGCTGGGTTCCCACTGTAGCTTATTCGACAAGCGCTATAGCTTGCCGAATAAGCCGGGAACCGAAGATATCCGCTCAACTCTATTGGTATTTAATAAAGATGCCTAGGTTTCCCATGATTTTCTCAGTAGACAATCCATCTTGTGTTTCAGAGGTTCCTTCAACTGTGAGGCATCCTCAAATGGTAGTGTGATTTTTTTAGCTACCAGTGCAATCTGGATGTCGACCTTTGAAATCTCTGATCAACGTGATGCCATTTCGTTGTCAACAGGGAACTTGTCCTTCATCCCTGTTGGAATGGTTAGCCTCTTTTCTGGGGACTCCTAGCACCAGGTCCCGAATATTTTTATGAATGGGAAGCACTTGTTTCTTCCTAGAACGGAGACCCCCGAAAATTTTTTCCAGTACCGTCTCGGCAGTCTTCTCCTCCTCAATCTCCATGGTCCTCCTTACTGCTGTGATTTCCTCTATATCACCTAAGGAGAAATAATATCTCTCCTGTTAGGAGACCTCTGGGTCCAGGATTAATTTTGCCTTCTTCCAGAGGTTCGTCTGGGATCGACATTTCATCCTGACAGTCATCATTACCTTCCTCCTCTAGATTAAGCTTCCTCCTTTTAGCTTCAGGAGTGACACTGGAAGAGGGTGCGGGCTGGGAAAAAGCGGAAAGGGAGGTTTTGATCTCCTGTTGGATTAGGCCCTTAATTTCTTCCATCAAAGATGGTTGCCCTTCCCTGATGACTTTCTCAGTGCACTCCTTGCATAATGTCTTCTTATGCAAAGAGTCAGCTTTTTTGCAGAGACTGCACCTCTCTGTGAAGTCTTTGACTTGCTTCCTGGTGCAGGGTCTTTGTCCCCCTATAGAAAGGGGAGAAGGAATAATAAGGCTTTAAACCGGCACACAGGGAATGAACACCCAGTGTCAGAGTACTTACTGGGAACAAGAGGGTGCTGGGATCTTCAAAACGCAGAGCGAGAGGAACCTGACATCTCCATGCTGTTACCACACAGTGGTCCTACCTTAGATGTCTTCCTTGTCCAGGGCTCTTATATGGGTGACCGGACTTCCAGCACCTGTCCTCTGATTAAGGACCTCCTCAGTCCGATGTCCAGGTGTGGGGGGGGGGGCCCGCCGACACCATCTGTGTTGTAATGCTTATGCGTTCCAGCGTGGAACGCAAGAGTCTTCTCTGTATGCTGAAGCCGGCCGGCGTGTGACGGCCTACTGTCGGCTTCAGACCCGGAAGTTCTTGCACGTGCATGCCCAGTGTGACACACTTCTTGAATCTGCACGCAGGAGGAGGACAGGAGGCTGGAGAGCTCAGAGAGGCCTCCAGCTGAAGAATCCCCCACAGACCTTACTCGAAGGTGCGGACTGGAGGGGATCCCAAGTCCTGAACAGAGACAGGAGCAGCGCTCAGGGAGGAGAGGTAAGTCTGCTCCCCTGCTGCCCGGCTTGAATCTATTTCCCCAAGGTGACTGTTGCTGGCACAGCACACCATGTATGACCTCTTCATCCCTAGTAGTGACAGAAAAGAACACTTAGGGGAGGATGTGGGAGAGGTTATTTAACCTCTGATATTTCCTGTCCCTATTTGGGAAGAGGTAAAATCCTCTGGTGTGCTGTCGGGGGGTTACTAGAGAAAACACGGATAGCACTCATACGTAAAATCAGACGTGAGTTAGCCCTTATAGATTTTTGTACTGCCGCTTGAACACATAAATAAATCTGCCCCTACATATATTACTCCCCATCTTCCTAGCCTTGAGACCAATGCATCTGCTGCATCACCAGATCCACAAAAGACACATGGCAAACCATGCAGACGCCCTCCCATTCTCTATAAATGTATGGCCAAGTACAACAGGGAGAACAGTCAGAAGGGAAGTGTGGTTCCCAACGTGTACTGTTATGAATGTGCTAGAGATGGTTTCTGAGCAGAGGCTCCCTCTGGTGGTTACAGACAGTACTGAACCTTTCAGCGAGGAGTGGCAATCTGGGATCACGGACTGGTCTGATATAAGGGAGGTTCCCTCCCATGATGGTTGCCGTGATCAATTGTTCTTGTCTCAATTGTGATTGCTGGTTCATTTGGAAGCTTGCTGAGTCTTGCCTGCATCTTCTGCTATCAGATAAGATATTTTCTGCTTTTATTTTTGTGCTTGCTTTTTGCATTGTTCCCTGAACTTCTGTGAAGGTCAGCCAGGTCCCTTCCGGGGCTTTTTTGCTCCCTCAGTTTAACTGGACCCTGTTGTTTGTTCATTTGCTTTTTCCTGTTTTTTCTTGGCTGCAGCTTGTTTTTTTTTTTACACCAGAGAACTATTAGGGGGTAGAGGTCGTGTATCTCAGGTTTTTTGCAATCAGAGTGTTGGTATTTTTTTTGGGGTTTTTTTGGGTTGTGGAGTATCCTTTCCGTACTTTTCGTCTAACAATTGGGCCCCCGCGTTTGCCATTCATTTTTCCCGTCTGTGTCCATACTTCTTCTTGTCTAACCCCCCATTTCTTTTGGGGGCTTCCTATTTTTTTGGGGGTCGCTCCGGGGCAGATAGCTTTTTTTTCTGCCTTTAGGTTAGTTATCTCTCAGGCTTGGGGAAGGCTCAGGATCAAGTAAGGAACACCCACGGTAACTTAGTTGGGTTTAGTTCATATTTCTGCAATCCAATAGGGTTTCCCCCTCTCCCGGTGTATTGCCGTTTTTTTCTTTTACCTCAGTACCCAAAAAATAAAGTGTCTATACCCAAAAGGTTGCCACATGTATGCATTTTTTTTCCAGTTGCATAAATTTCCGCTTTACCTTTTTGGGAAAACTAAAAATTTTCCTAATAATTGAACAACATAAAAAAAATTTAAAGGGTTTATTCAACA
>JARQOD010000002.1:278081536-278101919 GCA_033576555.1 Oophaga sylvatica | reverse complement strand
GGCTTTTTTCCCAACCCCCGAGGACGAGCCCAAAAATTTGGGGACAGCAAACAGTACAAAAAAAACCCTTAATTCCAGGATTAACCCCAAAAATTTACCTACCCCTAAAACCTTTTTTAACCCCCCCAAAAACAACACTCCCCAAACCACACCCCCACCCCACAAAAAACCCCCCCCCCCCCCCCCCAAACCCCCCCAAAAAAAAAAAAAAACCCCCCCCCACCAAAACCACCAAACCACTATAACATATAAATCCCAAATTTTTTTCACCCCCTTTCTAATATTTTTGGGGGCAGGGGGGCAGGGGGCACCTGGCCACCACGCTGAGCCTGAACAGCGACTGGGGCTCCCGTGGTTGTGCGTCAAGAGCCCCCAACCTCCCCTCCAGCTGCTGGATGTCCTGCAGTAGCGCTGTCGTCCCCCTTTTTTTCTAGCCAACCCTGGCCTTTTATTTAGGGCGGCGGATTAAAAAATAAATTTAAATTTTGTGCGTTGCATCCGGGGCCATGAGCGGCCTGTGTTTTTGGTGGCGGTATGGCAAAACCGTTTTCAAGAGTCGAAAATAGGGAAACCCCCGGGCCCTTTTGGCTTTTAAAAGCAAACTCTGTTACTCCACAGAGCGAAGGTAAAACGCAAAAATTTGGGACTGGTCCTGTTAACTTTAAAGGGTTTCACGACAACTGCTGTGCAGCGCAGTCCTTGTACGCAATCAGCAAAGCAATCAGAAAATTTCCCCACCGGGGAAACCCCGGATTTGGGGCTATTTCGCCGGCCCTAAAAGTGATACAATCTCCTCACCGGAGGTGCCGGATTCAGGGGCTTATTTCGCCGAGCCCCAACCATGGGCAAGTCACCTTTTCGCAAAACCATAATTGATTTAACTAGCGCATGACGGCACACATGCCACCCTTTTAAGTAGCAAATACAGGACCTTCAATAAGGCCCTAGGAAACTGCTCCAGAAAAACCCAAATGGGTTTAGGACCTTCCTGGCGGGACCAATAGGGCGTGCAGTACCCAGTGTGACCCCTGATCTCCAAGGGATTACTCTGGGGAGCTCAGAAGGGGAAAGTAGGACTTTGCCAAAGACTCTGCTCGCCCCTAACCAGTACTTGTACAAAAGGAGCTGGAGGACAGCAGTTTTCCTCTGCACAAAGTTATTCTGGGGAGACGCTGGGACCAGTCTAAGCTGAGCAGAGTCCATGCGGCGGAGAGGAGGGAGACGCGCGGGTGGCTTGAGTTTCCCCCTTGGGGAAGGGGGGAAATCCCCCCAACATCCACACCTTCTATTACGCACAAATCCTTACCTGCCCCGGGCAACCCAACATTTTCCCTTTCCCCCCCCGAGAAGCTCCCCCCCAAAAAATAATCACCCCCCTCACCCCCCCCCTTCTTTTTCCTCTTCTTCCCCCACCTCGTCCAGGATTTCCCTGGCAGACAATGGCTGACTGTCATAAAGGCTTCCCTTTCCTCCTCTGCTGCAGACACCTGACCCCAAAATGTGGCATAGTTTGCATAGCAGACGATAAGGGGGATGCTCAGGCTTATGATGGTGTCGTCTGCGTTACCAGCCGGGCTTTCCCTCAAAACACTGGGACTTTACAGAGGTCTTTCAGCCTTTTACCACTGCACACCCCAAACTCGATGTCTCCCTAAAATGCCTGCCCGTGTATCCCCCCCCAAAAGCATTTTCGCCCGCCTGTTCGCCAAAACCCCTCAACCATGGCATGGGGGAGTTCCACTTGTTGAAAAATTTTATGATTAGGCGGTGTTGGGGGGGGTGGGCGAGCTGCAGCTTGCTACGACTGGAGTCTAGGGGCGGCGACGGTGTTGAGACAGTCTTCGCACCTTTTTGGAGCAGGGCTAGTAACTCCGGATAATTTTTATGAAGCACGCACCCCGGGTTCAAGGTGTGACCCGGGCAGGTATGGTTGATTTTTTGCCGGGGGCTATGGCCCCCCAAAAATTTTGGCCGTTATCAGACTCCCTTGCCGGGCTCAAGATGTAGACTGCCCAGCCATGCTCAGTTTCTTGGCAATAGTGGCCGTACCTCCGCGGTGTTTGTTGTTGCCCAAAGACATCATCTTTAAAACCCCCTGTGACGTTACCACTAGCTGTTGATAGTTGACACCCGGTGTACAACACGGGCAGGGGAGGGGTGTTGGGATGCCCACCAGGGAAGTGGGTACTCGGTACGGGGCCGGGGGGTATGGAAAGGATGTGTAGCGGCAGTGACCGGTCCGGGGCCCCCGGGCGTCCAAAAAAGGATAATATTTACGGGGGATGTTTGATTTTTGTAGAAAGGGTATTCATGACCCCATTGTGGTATCTGGCAGGATGCCCGCCTCTTGCAGACCTCGAGATGAGGGGTGGATGCAGCAGAGTTGGAAAATTTCCCCAAAAGTGAAGCGGGTTTTTAAGGGCAGGTGAGTTTTTTTACTATTGAGTAAATGGTACTGAGAGAGTAGTGAGTGTAGTAGGTGATGCAGAAGAAACTGGAAAAATCAGTGAGTTGCTTTTCCCAAATTTACTTACAGTTTTGCGGGCAAAGTTCCAGGGTTGAGTACAGATAGTGTTTTGGGAGGTCAGCCCGAAAACAGTTTGGGACCCCCTTATTCAGGTGGGATGTGAGGTCCCTTTCTAGCGGTTCTTGAGCACGGGCTGCTAAAAGCTCCGCCAAGCCCTCTCTTCTGTTTTTTGTTAAGTAGAACTTACTCTAAAACAGGCAGCTGTAAGCTTTTTTCCGGAAATCACTCTCTTATGGATTTCCCCCGGCCCCCTTTGTGTGCGCGTGTGAAGATTTTAAATTTGGGGACAGAGGACCTGTGTCTTCGTCCTGGGATTCTGCTGCAGGGATTTTAATTCACCCTCCAGCCTCAGACCCCGGGGGTCCGGTTTCGGGGCGCTCAGACCTGGGGGTGAGCGTCTATAGCCCCCTCCCCCCACTTGTCTCTCACTCTGCCCTCTTCTTCCCCTCCAGCCAACCCCTAACTCCCCCCCCAGCCAGAATTTTCCAGAAAAGCTCTCCTGAAATCAGGTGTTAGAGCTCCCCCTTCTGGTCTGGAGTAAGAAAGGTGTTGTTGCTTTTTACCTTTTAAAAGGGCCCTTCTTTGCTTTCAGGAATACCTTCCCCCTGAGGGAGGCAAGGCATGTGGAAACAAATCCGGGGTCCCACTTTCCCCCCTAGTAAAAATTTCAGTCCCCTGGACTGAGGAACTAAAAGAAAAACATTAAAAATATTACAAAAATTTTTAACAAAAAATTTAATGAATTTGGCTAACATAAAATTTGGGTGTCTTTTTCACCCTAGCAAATTAATATGGGATCGTCCAAACCCCAAGTGGCCCTTTGGGCGGCTACAATTCATGGCGGTTCCCCTTTTGACCCGTCTTCGGCCACCCCAGAGGGTTTTTTGTTCTGTAGTCTTTAAATATTAACTATTTGAAGCATTGTCCGGGGTCATACGACCCATGACCCAAATGTCCATTAAAGAATAAAATTTCAGAAGTTTAAAAATTTTCTTCTAGTCTCTGTGGCACTTAAGCTCAATAGTTGCAATTTTGAACATTATGAATTTTTTTAATTTCCCATGACTCAATTTACCTATGCGAAACCTAGTTGGGGTGGCCCTTTTGGGTTTTATGGGTATACCCAAGGGCACTGGGGTTGGTAGTGACAGAGGGTTCCGTGTTAACACATGGTAGGTGCTCTCTAGGGTTCGCTACTGGTGATTTCTACAGGGTATACGATTTCTAAGACTGCTCTCTACTGTGGCATGACAGATTCAACGATAGCAGGGGTGGGCTTTTGCATTCACTGCAGGGGTGGTTTCTGGGATTGAACTGGCAGTTCTTCAGGCTGATCCCGAGTCATTCTCTTTTAGACACTGCCCGGGTTCGGGAAAAGGGCAAGAAAGGCACTACTTGGCCTGGTTCACTCTTGTCCAATTCGCAGGAAATCACCAAGCACATGGGACCTTTTTTTCCACTTTTTTACTGCGAAGGGAAAGTCCTTTTCTCCCATCCTCCCCTTTAACTGGTCGGGCCAATTTCAAATGATCTCGGACACCCCTGTGGATTTTCTCCCCACCTTACTGATAAGGCACACCCCTTTTTTTGTCGAAGTCCGAGGGGTAATGGGATTGGCTCCGCTTCTTACTGGTCGTCAACTTTTGGGGTCGCCTTTTCCTTTTGAGTATGTTTCCGGTGCCAAGGGAAATGGGTGATGTGATTGTAATTTCTTCTTGTTTTTTTTCTTGCCTCAGCAAAGTCTTTCTACCTTTTACCTTGCGGTACTGTTTCTGCCCTCGTATCCCAGTCTCTCTGGGGATTTCCCAGGGGTTTGGACTCCCCTGCCAAATCAATTGTAATTTTCCAGGTCTTGCTCCACAAGTAGGTGTACAGTTGGTGGAATTCCCGGAATGTTGGTTTTTTAAATCCCCAGATCGGCAATTTTTGGCCCCAATTTTTTCTTCCGGGGGGAAAGGGCTTAAGAGGTCATTACCCCTTGGTTTTTCTTCCACACATGCCCTTTTTCTGTGGATGGTACGTGTTTTCTGATTTTCTTGCAGCCGTACATGTTACAGTCCTGGGAAAACTTCTCTTCAAAGGGTGGGGCCTTTTGGTCAGTAAAACGCTCGTTCAGGGGAAAGTGGGGGGCGACAAAGTGTTTTTTGGGAAACCCTTTGGGTGCTGTCTTTGTTTGGTCCCTTTAGAGGGACGAGCACCCGGAACCTTGAGTAAAGTCCACGTGGTGGGGAAAAACAAAACCTGAACGGCTTTTTGGAGTTGCTTCACGTGGTCGAAAGGTTCCAAATTTAAAAGATGTTTGGTGATTATTGGCTGCAACGGGGGTGCTGGTGTTACGGTCCTTTTTTCGCAAGTTTCTGGTCCACACCTCGGGATCAATCTTTAATGGGCCCTTCCCCTACAACCGTAAACCTTCGCGAATAGGTCCTTAACTTCTTCCATCCCAAGTGTCCTTCCTTGTGGTACACTCCAGGACCCTTGGCACTTGCCTCGGGAAACCACCCGCCCGCCAATTTGTGGGTTCGGGCGATGACACTCCCCCGACACAGCTTCCCCCTAATGAAAGTCCCCTTTTCCTTCCCCAGCGTTGGGGTTTTGTGGAGTTTTAACCGGGAGGCGAATAGCTTGTGCCTAGCTCCTTACCAGGCAGACTGTGGGTCGCTATCCTGTTTTCTCCCCACTCATGGGGGGGCAATGGGTTTAATGTAGCCTCTTTCTGATGTAGCGCTTGTTTTTCCCCCCTTTGGGAAATTGGGTCGTTTGTCTGGGGGAAAGGAGGTAACTCGATTTCTCGAGTGTGTCCGATCTTCCCCCCCTTTGGAGTTGGGCATTCGGGACGTGCATCAGAAATTGCTTCTTAATCCGTTGGTACTTGATGGTAATGTAGTTGGAAGCCGGGCCATCCTCGCTGCTCCAGCCACCCAGCTTTTTGGGGTTTCCCAAAAAGTCAGGGTTTTTTGTCCGTGAAGATGGTGAACTTTTCCCCGGGTGGTTGTTTGAAACCCCTCGGGCACAGCCCGTAAGCACTTGGTTGCAACAACTTTTTAATAAAGGATTGAAAACCCAACCGGGTCCGCAATGCAGTTTTAGTCATGTGCCAAAAACCCCCGGTATAGGGTCAAACTGCAAAAGAAATCTAAACATAGATCTCGCCTGTGTTCTTACACTAGGGGAGATGTAGAATTGCATATCCCCGTTAAGGGCAAGGAGATGTGCTATGACTGGGTAGATGTAGCCTGTTAATGGCACAGAAGCCATTGCCGATATTGGTTTCCCTTTTGTGCTGCAAGCTGGATAGACGAGCCTGTTGACGCACTGAATCTCGTGCCAGCCGCTGGAATTTGCGGCAACTAACCCGGCGTCATGCTGCCACCCGGGCCCGGAGAGGGACGGCAACTCTTGTTCAGCTTGGGGCGGGAGATCCCCCAGGTTACGCCCCCCCATCTGCTGGGTGTTATACCCTTTATTCGTGCAAACTGGCCACGTTTAGCTGCGGTTACGCCCCCGCAGTCTGTTTAGGGTGTATAGCTCCCCTATATTCGTAGCAAGACTGCGCCATGTTAGCAATGGTTATGCCCCCCGCGTTGCTCAGGTGTATAGCTACCCCTTATTGTAGCAAGACTGCGCGACATTGGCTACCGCATAGCATTCGAAAACCTGCCTGAGGACTGGGCTATTACCCCCCCCCCCCCCCCGGCGACTCTGGCATCGGCAGGCCCCGGAGCAAAAGCTAAGGCAGGGGAGCCCAGATTCGGGTACGTACACTGAACACTACTTGTATGTCTGACCGCCCGCAGAAAAAAAGCTATTTAGGAAAGCCCGCCCCACCCATTCGTCAAATCGCGTCCCAATGACGTCATCTGTGACCAACAGGCGAGCCAGGTCAGAGGTCAGCTGACTTAGCCACCAAAGTCGGAAATGGCTCGTGCAGGGATTTTTTGAACTTAAGCCCCAATAAACCCCTTTTCTTGTTCTGTAACCTAGATTTAAGGTACTATGAACAAAACCCGAATAACTCTTATGCCTCTGGGTTTTGGCTAGGTTTTGGGATCAACTTTTGAAGCGAGCAGCTCGCTCGGGGGTCTGGAGGGGAGACCCGACCCTGGGACCCGGGTTTTGGTTCCTGCCATCGCCCGATGCCTAAACACCCCCAGACGAGGGCGAGGAACTCCAGCTTGAAGGAGCTGTGTTGTCAGGGTTCCTTTAGGGGGATAGTCTTTGGAAGGTGTCTTTGTGGGAATACTGTTAATTTCCTGTAATAACACACATCCTTATTGCACCATCTTTTTTCTAACGGACTAGGGAGCTCCCCCAGGGGCAAAACTGCTCTGATCCCCCGCCTCCTTCATCCTTGTAACATACTTTTGGATTTTGGAAGTGTTTTGGAGTACGGCCGGTCCCCTTTCTTTAATGGGGGGTGTTTCCCAGTGGGGATATATTTTGGGCCCCCCTTTCCCTCCCCAAAAATTAAAGGATGTTTGCTGAATACCCTTTAAAATTTTTTGAACCACTTCGTAAAACCCCATTCTTTTTGGTGGGGATCATCCTCGTGCGAGCTGACAAAATCCCCCATTTTTTGCAGACCATTGCCCTCCACCTTTTGGGGGCAAATCAAGGGTTCTTTTTGTCTGAATGGCTTTGGGTTTTGACAGTAAAAGTTAGAAGGTGTCCCGGGTTTTGGCCTCTTCCTCCCAAAATTTTAAAGATGCGTACTGGCACCTCCCTTGCGGACATCAACTCTCCTGGCTGTCAGGATAGTGGCCTACATCAGGTACATGTTTACCAGGGCTTGGTAATCTCTTGCCTGAGGCCCATGGCTGCCCGCACCAAAAAAACATTTTTATTCTTGGGGGGATTGCAATGGGGAAAGAATCATCACTCGCACTGCGCTATCCCCCCGATGCTTACCCGCTGCTTTTTCGGTGCCTTGATCTCCTTTGCGGGCCCGTTGTTTTCCCCCGGGCCCGCAGTTTGGCTACCTGTTGCAACAAAACTAACCTAGGCAGACAATTTTCTATCCATTAGTACCTAAGGTCTCATTGGGGTTTCATTTCGTCGATCAATTTCACAATTATATACCTTTGGGGTTTTAATTCTACTCACCCCCAAATTAATGGTCACTTCCCCCATACCCCCTTTTGTGGCAAAGGTGACATTGCTGGGACATGTCGTCTCTTGGCCACGAGTAAAATCAGAGTCAGCCCAATTCCGTTTGTAGAGAATAATGGCTAGTCGCACCTGAAACAGTGTCCCGCAAAAACGTTCTTGGGGTGCCCTCAATTAAAATGGGGGGGACCGGTTTTTCCCCAGTACTTTGGGTTCCGTTTTTGTGGTGGTTGTTTTGTATGTGGTAAATTCATTACGTCTTTTGCTTGGGTTTCGAGAAAATACATGAGACACGGTTTTTTATGAAGTCTTGATTTCTTCAAAAAGTTTGCAAAAATGCACACGTTTGCAGACACAGAAGCAGGAGACACGAGGCCAGAGTAATCTAATCAGCAAACACTCTCCCCAAAGGGTTCAGGATCTTCTTTCGTTACCGAAAAGCCTGCAAAGTGGGTCTTTAAAGAGCAGGGTTCAGGTCCAAAGTGCTTCGAGTTCCTCAGTGGGAATATGGGTAAAAGGCCCAAGGGGTTTTAGGGTCAGGTCACAGGTTCCTGTGGCTAGATTTAAACCTGATTGCTCATGGGGCTGTTTAAGAAGCAAAAGGAGAAAATCAGGGCGGGAACAGCAAGTGGAAACTCCTTTTGATGGGGAAAAGATGCTCAGCAAGACGAAAGTAAAAAGGGGTGACGAACAAACTGAGTTTCAGGAAAATGTAACAGAACCTTACATTACTCCCCCCCTTGGGGGCAACCCCGGATGCCTCAGGGCCCGGCTTTTTGGGTACCCGATGAAACGACGGGGCAAGCGAGGAGCTTAACGTTATTTAGGTTCCAATAGTTTCCTCCACTGGGTAGCCCTTTCCCTTTAATCGTTTGTAAATGATTTTATACAACCGGAAACTAAAATCCTTTTACCCAAATTTTCCTGACCATCGACTAGCACGGGTCAGGGAAGGAGAAGAACGTCCCGGAAACGTAGGGTGTCGGCCTTTAGTAGGGTACATGAAAGACAGGGGGAATTTCTAGTTCTGGCAGTTTAAGACGACAAGAACGGGATTTTTAATTTTTTGATTTTTTGGGCCCAAGTCTTATGTCCCCAATTAGACATGGAATCCTTTAAATTAAGATTTCTGGTTGCAGCCCGACCAATCTCCTACCCTTTAAAGCTGGGCAGTTTTTTGAAATTTATCTGCTGCTTTTGACCCTTTCCTGACCGATTCCCGATTTCCTTTTAAAATCCATATTCTTCTGAAAAAAGGATTCTTTCAGCCCCGCTGGTAAAGGGGTTTCATGGGAAATCGTGGTAGAATTTGGAGATAACTGATTAGAGAAAAAGGAGATGCTTTTGGGGGCACTCTGAGAGTTGTTATACAGAACTCAGCTAATGGATTTGACCCACCATCACCCTGTAGGGCAGATAAAGCACGGGATATGCTCCGGGGTTTTTGATTGGTTCGTTCGGTCTGTCCATTAGTCTGAGGATAAAAAGCAGAAAAAAGGTTTATTTAAATGTCCAATGTGCACAGAAATTTTGCCAAACCTAGAAGGAATTGCACCCCTCGATCCGAAATAACCTATCCGGTACTCCATTAAGCGAAACCATCTTTAATCATCAAATCTGATGTCTTTTTTTCGGGGTAAGCCGACACAAGGGATAAAATGAGCTGCCCTTTTTTAGCGGTCAAACCCCACTAAATGGTGTTCTTCCCCTTTAGAGGGGGGGTAACTCCACAAAGAAGTCCTGAAAAAGGATCTCCCCGGGTGGGACGGGGGGGGAAGAGGCTGTAACAGACCAGTTGGGAGGGGAGGTGTTTTGCATTGGGACAGATTACTGAAGGGCTAGTTTTTAAAAAATCCTTCCTGCAAGTGGGCCCCCAAAAAAAACGAGGGGAGAAATTTTCCCGTGTCTTTAGAATTCCTCTATGCCCCGCTATTTGGAATGTTTTGAGTTGCAATATCCAATTGACTGTTTCAGGAATCAGGGGTTGCCCCGAATCCCCACACCATTCTTAAAGACAAGACTTACGTCCCCTTGGGGGGTTTTGCCAAAAAAAGGGAAACCCCATGGTATGCTTCCTTGATGTTTAAATAGGGCTTTTTTATGAATTACCCTAGGAATCTAGGTCAGGAAGGGTCTTAGGGGGTAATTGGCGTGCCTGCTGGTAAACCTAGAGAGTCTACCTTTCCATTGCGCTTTGGCTTAAAAAAATGAAAAATTAAAATTTTGGTTTTAAAAAAAGATTCCAGGAGGGGGGGATCAGGCACTTACCGCCGAAAAAACTCAAGGTTCGGGTCTGTCGGAGATTTTTGCTGGACCCCCCTGAAAAAAGGTTCCCTTCTTTGAAGGCGGCAAAAGGCCAACAATCCATTCCCCCACTCGTATTCCCCTCACCGAAAAATGCGGGAAAAGAACAGGGATGCAAGCATTTTTTCCCCCCTGTTTTGAGGGATACCCAACGGCCATCTGAACCCCCTTTTTTATAAAGGAAAGTGGGGTTGGGATGTACTAGGATAGGGCAGGGAAAATTTTTATCTTTAGGGGGGAAAAGCTTCCGGGTTGGGGGAGTCCGGAGAACCGACTTTCCCCCGGGGAATTTGGGGTGTAGGTACCTCCTAGAAAATTTCAATGAAAGCCCTAAGAAGTTGGAAACCATAAAGGGGTGTACCTCCTTCACTTTTAGGTTTGGGCCCAAACCTTGATGGTTTGGGTTTTTTGTTCCCCTACTAATTCCTTTGTAGCAGTAAAACCCCCCAAAAATTTTAATTTTCGGTCCTATGGAATTCCCAATTTTAAATTTTGAGTAAAGATATTTTGTTTGACTTCCAAGCCCATTCCACTGTCCTTTTGGTTCCTTGGGATTTAGAAAAAATTAGAATTCACCAAATAAATTACCCAAATTTTTTGGAGACCCAAGATTCACCCCCCCAAAAGGTTGGAAATGGCTGGGCGGTACTACCCCAAAAGGCATAACTAATTTCAAAGTGTCCATGATGACCGTGCGTTTCCCCCTTCCCCCCGGTTAATAGTAAGTTTGGGCCCCCGAAGATTATTTTGGGGAAAAATTTTGGCATGTCGCATTCCCCAAAACCGGGTTTAAAGGGGAAATTTTTTAATAAAAACCTTTTTGAGTTCCCATAGTCCGCAGGGTCCCAGGACCTCTTTCTTCTTTAAAAGAAGAGGGGTGCCCCGGAGAGAGAGGGGGGTATGAAGCCCTTTGGGTAGTTTTTTTAGTAACCTTTAAACCTTTACTCGGGCCCCCCCGGGGGGTTTTTTACCAAAAGGGGATCTGTCCGGCAATAATTCAATTGGATAATCTTGGAGGGAGGGGAAGGGGCACGTTCTTCTTTCCAAAAATCCACATTTCCTGGTTCAGGGGGAATTCAGGGATGACAGGGGTTTCCTTTGGAAGAGAAGCTGAAACCCTTGATCATCTGTTCTCAGAAAGTTAATTTCCGGGGCTCCAGTTAATGGTAGATTTAGCCCAGCCATGGTAACCCAAAAAAAAGGGAAAAGGGGGGGGAAGAGAAACATAAAAGGGCATTTTTTTGAGATTTTTACCAAAAAACCCCTCAAAGGCTCTGTTTCCCGATCCACTGGTCAGAGGCCAGGGGGCCTCCACTTTTTTTTTTAGGGGGGTAGCCTTTTTCACTGAACTATCCCCCGTTTTAGAGCAAAGGGGACATCCCAAAAAATTTTCCCTTCCCCTGGCGATCATAGCAAGCAGACACCCAAGCATAACCCGAGTTTGATGGAAAGAAAGCAAGAAATTGTTTTTTAAACTCAGCGGGACCCCTGAGGAAACTTAAAAATGGAGCGTTTTCCATCAAAACCCGGGGTAACGGAGTTTAATCCAGAAAACAAGATTTTTGCTGAGATCTCTTGGAGCCGAGGGTGGGCTACAGTCCCCCCCCCACACTCACAATGAATGGGTTTCAGTAGCTTTCGAGAAGGTGGGGGGTTTATAATAATGCCCTGCTTACCACAAAGAAACAAATTTCCTTAAAAAAATGTTCCTTGGGACACTAACCCTCGTTTTAAAGATCTACCGCATGGGTTGGTTTAGGTTCCCGGAATCCACTCAAATTCCTTAGTGGGGGGAAGGAAAAAGGTTTTTCATTTCTTTCGAACCACTCTCTTCCTGGTTCATCAGCGGTATCAAAAAGGATGCAGTAGTTTAAAGTCACCCAAAGCGTGGGAGGTCGGCAGAGCAATTACCCTTTAATCGGGGGATAACCCCCTTTCGAAAATAGTTTTTTTGGCGGAACTGCCCAGGTGGTTAAGGGCCCACCCCTGAAATCCAAGGTTTTTCATCCGAGTGCTTCCTTGGCCAAAAAGAAACATGGTGCTTCAGCTTTCCCCTCTTTTTGGGGTATAAAACCCCCCATGGGAAAAAAAAGCATCAAGGTGATTAAAAATCACCTCGTCAAAATCAGGGGGTTTCCAAACTAAACCCTTTTTTGGGAAAGCAACATAATTATAGTAAGCCCCTTAATCGTTCAGGGAAAAATTTGTGAAATTGAAAAAAAAAAAAAGTTGCATTGTTAATAAACCCAAATTTCTCCCCCCCCCAAAACGAAAAGGGGAATTGGGAATCCCAGAACTGGGCCGGGGAGCTGGATGCTTTTCTAGACCTCAATCCTGGCTGCAAATCCTGGGCAGTCTGTCCAAACACTTGCAAATTTGGGTGATTAGTGAGGTCCTGTAGGCTTAAAACGGGTCTTTTTTATTCTGCAAATCTGCAAGGATATTATCAGTCACTCCCAAAGTTCCTTTAGGCGGGCCTCCATTTTCCAGATTTTTAAACAGGAGTACTGGAAGAAGAGGAGAGAAGAAAAAAAAAACCAAATAGTGTTTCCCTGTGGTAACACTGCAGAGAAAAAAAAAAAATTAAGGGAACTGCTCACCTGGAAGGGTTGGAAAGCAAAACCACTATCATCACAGAAGTTCCCACCCGGGGACATCTGATATCCACAGTTACAGCAGACAAAAAAGAGAAAAGAAAAAAACAAAAAAATAGTTTTACCTGTGGTAACACTGCAGAAAAAAAAAACACTTAAGGGAATTGTTCACCTGGAAATGGTTGTGAGAAGTCACAACCATGTCATCACAGAAGTACAACCGGACATCCGATATCCACAGTTACAGCAGACACAGCCTTTCCGACCCAGCAGACACTAACGTTTTGGCTTCAGAATCTTGTAATGTATGTGGTACAGTTCATATGCGTCTTGTGCTTGGGTGCGATGAAAATACATGAGACACAGGTTTGATATAGAAAGTCTTGTATTACTTCATAAAGTTGGCAAAAATAGTCACACAGTTTGCAGACACAGAATGCAGGAGACACAGCAGGGCCCGAGTAATCTAATCTCAGCAATCACTCTCACAACAGGTTTCAGGATTTCTTCTCTGTTACCGTAAGTCCATGCAAACGTGGGTCTTTCAAAGAGCAGGGTTCAGAGTCCACAAGTGCTTCAGAGTTCCTCAGTAGGAATAGCTGGAGTACAAGGTCCAAGGCTTTAGGAGTCAGGTCACAGGTTCACTGCAGGCTAGATTCTGAAGCACTGATTGCTCAGCTGTGGCTGCTTAAGAAGCAAAAGGAAGAATCAGGGCGGGAACATGCAAGCTGGAAACTCCATTTTGACTGAGGGCAAGATAGCTGCAGCAAGACAGAAAGTAAAATGGCTGACGACAAACTGAGTTTCAGGAACATGTACACAGAACCTTACACTGGTCGTCTTACTCCTGGGGGTTGGCCCTCTGCCCAGGGGTCGCTTGTTTAAATAACAGAATCTTGCCAGGTGCCCTGCTTTTCCGCAGCGGCGGTAAATGGGAGTCCGTCCTTGTCATAACGATCGTTGTCTCTCCCTCTGATTGGTGGGATCCTCTTCTTCCATCGCCATGGGACGTCATCTGGACTGGAGGCTAACTCTATCCTCTCCTTTTGGGGCACTTGCAAGGACTGCACGGTTCTGGTTAGTGCAGCCACGCTTTTGGTCAGCTCCTGAATCTGCAGACGCAGCTCTGCAGATGGGTCATAGCCAGGGTCTGTGCGTCAGCCTCAGCAGGGGCCTGAGGGAAAGATGCCCCCTCCTGGTGCTATGTAATTGCTGGGCGCCTAGGGGTCGCTGGACGCCTGACATTTGGTTCATGCAACGCCAGGATAGCCCTGTCTTTAAAGTCTGCAAAGCTCAGGTCAGGGTTTTGTTGGGCCATGATGCGCAGCTGTGACCTGTGGGTGCTGGACAGGAGTCCCTCAACAAACTGCTCCTTTAACAATCTGTCTCCATCCTGCACGCTGTCTGGGTCAATCTGCTTTATGGCCCGCAGTGCCTCCTGAAGGTTAAGAGCATAGTCCTGTATACTGTCCTGCACCCTTTGTTTGCACCCAAAGAACCTCATTTTTATTTCTGCTGCAGTGCGGGTGTCAAAGGTGTTCCTCAGCTTAGCCAGGATTTGCTTAACAGTCTCTTTATCAGTGTACTGCCAGGACTTTACTTCTCTTTGAGCTGCTCCAGTTAACTGTCCAATGAGAATGTTTACTTTTTTGGTTTTCAGACAGGGGGTATACATCAAATAAACTGCACAGTCTCTCCCTGAAATCGTTCACGGTATACAGCTCCCCTTATTGTGGTAGCCAGGCCTCTCCCGGTATATATGGCATTGAGAGCGGCATTATAGGGACTGCTGCGGCGGTCACTAGATCTTGCTGCGCTCTGGGGACTGTGGCTGCGCTGGCCGCTGGGTTCTGCAGGGCTATGGGAGCTGCGGCTGCACCTGACTCTGCATCTTGCGGCACTATGGGGGCTGCGGCTGCGTCTACCGCTATATATTCTCCTGCATGAGACATTCTCTTCCCCCTAGTTAATCTTAGCCAGGCTCTGCGTTTCCACTGGCTTACCAGGCTGTAGCTCTGCCAGCGCGGTGAGCGGTGCACGTCGTGACTCCAGGCCTCAGCTCCCTGTGCTCTGTCAGCTGCCGTTTTTCGCGCGCAGCACCTCACTTTTTGCATGCTCTCACTCTGGCTCTGCCCACGACGGCACGCCTCTCTTCTGCCTGCAGCCTCTTGGCATTGTAATGGCGGCAACTGCACAAAACTTTCAGCAAAGTCTCTGGCACAGTCCAAAATAGGCATAGGACCCGGTGATACTGGGCTTCGTAATCCTGTTCGTGATGCCAAAATGGATCGCCTGCCAGGGCAGTGGGATACTCGGTACCGGGCCGTGGTATGGAAGGGATGTGTCACAGCGGCAGTGACCCGGTCCGTGGCCCTGGGCATCCAATAAAAGGGTAATATTTACAGGGGATGTTTAGAGTTTGTAGTAAGGTATTTGTGATGCCACTTGTGATATCTGGTCAGAGATGACCAGCGCTGCAGTGCAGATCCTCTGAGACTGATGGTGTGATGCAGCAGAGTTGGAATAACTTCCCACAAGTGAAGCTGGTGGTCTCAGGGCAGGTAGATGTTGTACTATTAGAGTAATGGTACTGAGAGTGTAGTAGGTGACGCAGGAAGAAACTGAGAAACAATCAGTGAGTTGCAGTTTCCAAAGCTTTACTTACAGTTTTGCAGGCAAAGTATCCAGGGCACTGAGTACAAATAGTGTTGGAGTAGGTCATCCTGAAAGCAGGTTAGGATCCCCTTACTTCAGGTGGGATGTGAGGTCTCCTTTCTAGCACTGTTCTCTGAGGCACTGGCTGCTATAAGCTCCATCCAAGTTCCTCTCTCTCTCTCTGTATTTTGTTTAAGTAGAACTTCACTCTCACAACAGGCAGCTGTAACCTGTTTCAGGAATCACTCTCTTATGGAGTCTCCGGCTCACATGTGCTGCTGCAGTGTAGAAGAGTCTTAATTGGGACAGAGGACCTGCTGTCTTCTGTCCTCGGATTCTGCTGCTGGGACTTTAATTCACCCTCTCAGCCTCGGACTCCGGGGTCCGGTTTCTGGCGCTCAGACCTGGGGGTGAGCTCTCTATAGCCCCTCTGCTTCCAGCTTGTCTCTACACGTCTATCCTCTCTCGTCCCCTCCAGCCAGACTCCTAACTCCTCCCCCAGCCAGAATTTTCCCAGAGAAGCTCTCCTGAAAATCAGGTGTTAGAGCTCCTCCTTCTGGTCTGGCGTAAGAAAGGTGTTGTATGCTGTGTTACCTGTTAAAGGGATCCTTCTTTGCTTTCAGGCTTGACATCACTCTCCCCTGGAGGGAGGCAAGGTCACTGTGGCAACCAAACTCATGGGGTGCCACACTTGTGCAACTGCGCTCTGTCAACGAGCTTTTGCTTCTGGAGGAGGAGGAGGGTCGAACGCCTACAGCCAACTGTTGCCTATACCGTAGGCTAGGCAGCACTGTCCCACCGCCTCTGTCCCCTGTGGACCCTGTATCCACATTAACCCAATGCACAATGATGGACACGTAACGGCCCTGGCCATGCCTACTGCCCGATGCATCTGTTGTGAGTTGCACCTTTCCACTCACTGATTGTTTGAGTGCATGGACAATGCGGTCTTTCATATGCAGGTGCACGGCAGGGATGGCTTTTCTAGCAAAGAAGTGCCGACTGGGTAGGTCATAGCGTGGGACAGCGTAGGCCATGAGCTCTCGGAACGCTGCACTTTCAACCAAACGGAAGGGCATCATCTCTAATGAGATCAGTTTGGCAATGTAGGCGTTCAAAGCCAGTGTACACGGATGAGAGGGATGAGTACTTTCTTGTCCTACTCAGAGTCTCTGCTACGGTGAGCTGGACTTGAGAGCTGCATATGGTGGAACTAGCTGTGGACATGGCGGATGAGAGGGGGTTGGTGATGGTGATGGCCTAGATGCAGTCTTTCGTTGGAAAACCATTGGGATTCCCTGACTGCTTTGGCCTTGCGACGACACCTCAACATTTCTTGCTGGTGGTGTGCTAACCGGTGGGCTTACAGTGGGGAAGCGATGGAGCGTTGCTGGCTACCTTCAATCGGAGCAGGTGCACGTGTGCTACCTGAGGTTTTGTAGTCCATCCACGCTTGCAAGTACATGGTGTTTACATGTCTAAGCATGCAACTGGTATTCAAATTTCGGAGATTTTTCCCTCGGCTAAAGGTCCTTCCGCACTTCTTACGGATAACCTTTGCCTCATCAATTAGGATTTTGGTCAAAAAGTGCCACACTGCACTCTTCCTACTAAGGGAAAACTTTTCAGGGCTTGCACGCTGTGGTAATTTGACCGTCTGGCCAAGCTGTCCTGCAACGCTTTTTGCTTTTTTAACACGTTTTTGGACTGCTACGGGCCTGCCAGATAACCGCAGCTGCGATGTCAATGCCTGCTGCGGATCCTCCTCCTCTTTGAGCTATTGCCAGCGGCACCCTCTTCACCCAATGGATGCCAACAACTGGGTCATCCATCACCTCCTCTTCAATTTCATCTGCACCTTCCTCTGTGTCACAGTGTAAGGTGGTATAATATGCGGGAAGGGGCACCTGAGTTTCATCAGGGTCAGATTCTAGCTCAGTAGACTGCGAGGGCAATGTAGTGCTCTGGGTGAATGTACCAGCAGAATCATATAGCAGTGGCTCCATGTCATATTGATCTTGGACTGGGGAATTCAGGATTTGACTTGATAAGTTAGGCATGGTATGTGAAAAGAGCTCCAGGGAGTAATCTGAAGTGTGACCTTCCGCATCCTTCACTTTTGGTGGGGGTGAATGACACATGGAAAGGTGTTGTTCCTGACCAGGAGCCTGCACTGATGACTCAGTGCTTGCAGTTTTTGAAACTTCAGAAGAGGAGGCGATTGTCACGCTGTATAGCAGATATATATATGTGATGTCAGTAATCTATATCAAAAGGGCAACATACTATATAACATGCGCATAGATATATGATAACATAATATTACCTGACAGAATGTCCAGTGGGTCAATACGGAATCGTTATACGCTGTCTCCGGCTAGAGGGTGACCGGGGTCTATGCTGACCCTAAACTGGGGTCCTAACTAATCCTCTACCTGGAGGTACTGTTTAAAGGTACAGAGGTCCAGGCCACCAGCGTAAACCCTGTTCCTATCAATCCCTGCCAACTGTATTCTAGTCCTAAGAAGGACCCTGAATACCACCAAAGGGAATGAACAGGTAACGGTTAATGAACAGAAAGACAAACAACAAAGACAAGAAATAAAGTAAATAAAGTCTTAATACAACACTCACACACAGTAGGAAACACCTAAGGTCTCAGAGAAAAAACTATAAGCTGTAAGAGTAAAAAAAACTAAGGAGCTCTTAGCTTAAATATTCTCAGAACCGATCCAGTCTGCTAAACTACATGAATGCTTTCACCGGCGTCTAACACCCAGATGGCAGAAATATAAAGGGAAAACTAATTAGAACATAATCAAAAGCAGCCGGGCGAGGCTGCACCTAGCCTTAGCAAAGAGCTAGGAAAAATTAACTCTCTCATTACCAAAAAACAAAGAAACAGCAGCTCAGCTGTGAGAAGTCAGAATGTGCAATCGCGACGATCTTCATGGCGATGCACCATGACAGTACCCCCCTTTACGAGGGGCCTCCGGACCTCATGACCAGGTCTGTCCGGGTGAGTTGTGTGAAAGGTCCGAACCAATCGATCTGCGTTAACATCAGACGCAGGGAACCACGTCCCCTCCTCAGGACAATACCCCCTCCACTGAACTAAGTACTGAAGGATCGGCGACTGAGACGTGAGTCAATGATTTTCGACCCAGAATTTCCACGTTATCATTGACCACCACTGAAGGAGGTAGAGGTGACGGTATGACTGGTGCCACATACTTTTTAAGTAATGACTTGTGAAACACATTATGAATTTTAAAGTATGGAGGGAGGTCCAGACGAAATGCCACAGGATTAATTATGGAACTGATCCTGTACGGCCCGATGAATCTGGGACCCAACCTCCAGGAGGAAACTTTACGTTTTATATTCCTGGTAGACAACCAAACAGATCGTTCACCTTCAGATCTAGACCAGAAAACTCTCCTCCTATCAGCCATCCGTTTGTAACGGTTCCCCGTAACCTTCGTCTTAAGCGATCTGGAACTATCAGTCTCCCTGGAAGTCCCACAGGGGCGTCCCCTGAGCCCCAATACCTCCCCTCAAGCTCAGAGCATACAGCTGACACTACAAACTCCTCTGAGGAATAGGAACCGGATCATCCGTCTTCCCGGCCCTTGGGAACGTACGAGATAAGGCATCAGGAAGCAACTTTATTGAGCAGTCATATGCGCGATAAGGAGGAAACTCTTTACACCCCTCCTCTGAGAACATCTCCCAAAGTCCTCCAGAAAAGGAGACAAAGTCCTAGGCACAACCGCACCGATGACCGTGCTCATGCAGTTATTCTTGCAAAATTCACCCCACTGGCTTATCTTTCTGGATTGCAATCAATCACTGGGTTATGTTTAGCCAACCAAGGAAGTCCCAACACAATAGGAGTAGGTAGACCTCCAAACATAACAAGACAATTGCTCTTTATGTATTGCCCTACTCGAAGATCTATGTTATGAACAGCTTGTACCAAGCTACCTTGACCAAGAGGTCTAGAATCAATAGAGAGTTATAGGGACCGGTTTGGCCAATACACTCAGTTGCATACCATGCACCGGGCAAACCGAGCGTCCACCAAATTAGCCCCGGACCCACTATCAAGAAAAACAGAAATCCTCTCAGTTCTAGTACCAATCACCACCTCCGCAGGCACGAGAAACTGAGAGGGATTTGGGGACGAAATACACACTCCCAGGTTAACTCCTTGGCTCAAAGAGGTCCGGGATGGCACCCCCAACAAATGTCCCTCTCTCCCGCAAAAGAAACACCTTCTAGTCTTGCGGCGCACCGCCGATTCCCTCCTACAAAATGATGTCCCTCCCAACTGCATGGGTTCCTCAGAACAGACCAGGGGAACCTCAGTATAAGGGACTTTAGTAGTAGGTGGAGTCATCATGGGGGGCGGAGTTACCTCGCGTCTTCCCCGAAGTCGTCTATCAATGCGAATAGCGAGGGCCATAGCAGCCTCCAGTGATGGAGGAGAATCATACTGAGCCAACACATCTTTTAATTTGTCAGACAACCCTTGACAAAACTGGCTCCTAAGAGCTGGGTCATTCCACTGAGTATCTGTTGCCCATCTACGGAAATCAGAAGAATATTCCTCCGCTGGACGATTTCCTTGCCGTATTTTTCGTAACATTGTTTCAGCAAGGGAAACTCGATCCGGATCATCATATACCAGACCAGGGCAGTAAAAAATCGATCCACTGACTGGAGATCTGGGGAGCCTGGAGGAATAAGAACGCCCAAGATTGAGGGTCCCCTTGTAAGAGCGATATAACAATTCCCCACCCTCTGCTCTTCACTCCCAGATGACCGAGGCCGCAGCCGAAAGTACAATTTACATGCCTCCCGGAAAGTAAAAAATTTGTCCCGCCCACCAGGAACCTATCCGGAGAGCAACCTTAGGTTCAGATCTGGTTTGCTCGGGGGGGACAAAACCTTGGACTTTAAAGTTGCAAATTTCCATGGACAAAACCCCCGCAACTGCCGGGCCAGCTGGGCTACTGGATCCATGACAGCGGGGAAATCTTTATTTTGGGCGGTGAAATGTCCGCTGTATAGCAGATATATATATGTGATGTCAGAATCATATCAAAAGGGAAATACTATAAACATGCGCTAGATATTGAAAAAATTTTTCCGACAGAATGTCCCGTGGGGCAATACGGGAACCGTTATACGC
>JARQOD010000002.1:277811930-278081436 GCA_033576555.1 Oophaga sylvatica | reverse complement strand
CAAAAGGGAAATTACCCATTAGATATCAGCAATAGTTATGACGAACTGATGTAAATATATTGTGAAAAGTCTATATATATAAATGTGTTTTTCCCTATTAAGCTTCGTTTACAATGGACTCAGAGGCTGAGGACTGAGCCAGCCCAAAAACTGTATCCTGTAAATAGTTGCACTAAAGTGCCTTCTTAATGGTTTCACATGAAACCTTGACTCACCTCTGAACCAAAAACCCGTGTGGTGTGGCACTGAGTGAGGTCTGCACTTGGATGTCCTGCAGCCCACCCAGGACCCACGTTGAAGGTTTGGTGCGGGTCCTTCACAAGTATCTTGTATATATATTTATTGAAAATGCTATTTGATACTATTTGTATTAAAGTTTGTAACGTTCAAAGTATTCTTACCTCCCGGATGGGAAGATGTTATTGTTCCAAATGTTATTGCATAAACAAAATTTTTCTGTCTTTTGTATTTCACAGCCCGGGAGTGCTGTCGTTTACCATGGGGGAATGTGTAGCCCTGGTACACAATACCAGGAGGATGAGTGGAGAGGTAAAGGTTAAGTGTTCTTCATGTCATCATGTACCTTCGTACACGCCCAGTAGGGGTGTGGAAGGGAGTGTCAGTGGGAGAGTGTGTCCAGACTTAGGAGAGACAAGACGTCTTTAGGGACTCTGCTCTATCTTCAGCTTCAAATTGTGGAGTCTAGTATAGGTACTTTAACGTACCCGAGCCTAGTCAAAGCTGTGCCCACTGGAGACAGGCTGAAATATCTCCTGAGAACTGAGCAAGTCGAAGGGCAAAAGTGGAAGAAAGCAAGGAAGTGCTATAGGTGAAGAATACCTGCACGAATCTACCGGTTACTGGGGACCGAAGGATCATCTTTGTTTCAAGCAAGGTGATAAGATAGCCAGAAATCTACCGGACCCTAGGTCGCGGCGGATAAGCCCGCATAGTCAGTACGTAACTGGGGTCAGAGGGAAGTGAGGACCGTGAGTCAGTGCACGACAATATAGGAAATCATCTTTCTCACAAAAAGGCTCCAACCACAACACTGATCGGGCAGAACAGCTAAAGATTAGCTGGAATTATAGAGAGGACTACGCTTCAAGCTGGTCGTACTCAGCTTCATTGGAGTTAAAGGAGGCCCCTAACTTGCTTAACCGTTTGCCTCAAAGCTCATCCTCCATCAACCCCATCAGCCTCCCTGGGACCTGCTTTACCATTCTGCAAGTAAAGGTATGGAAAGACTTTGACTGTGTGAGACTGAGTTATTACTGCATGCCTGCACAATCCCTACCTAACTACCGACCTGAGGGAAGAGTCCCACCTGTAGGGGACCCGACATCTAGCTGCCTCACCATCCCCTCAGAGATCTACAGCAGCGCTGGTACTAATTACCAGAATACTACAGGTGGCGTCACGAACTGTATATAGTTATCCCCTGTAAATATTCCCCAACAACATACGCCAGACCGCCCGGGCCACAGACCGAGCCACAGCTACCTGTGACAAAATCCCCATAGACTTCTACGGGCTCGGCTCTGAGTACCCCATTGCCCTGGTAATCCACAATTGTGGTGGCGGGTCGACACATTTCCCTCAGGCCCCTGCTGAGGCTGACGCACAGACCCTGGCTATGACCCATCTGCAGAGCTGCGTCTGCAGATTCAGGAGCTGACCAAAAGCGTGGCTGCACTAACCAGAACCGTGCAGTCCTTGCAAGTGCCCCAAAAGGAGAGGATAGAGTTAGCCTCCAGTCCAGATGACGTCCCATGGCGATGGAAGAAGAGGATCCCACCAATCAGAGGGAGAGACAACGATCGTTATGACAAGGACGGACGTCCCATTTACCGCCGCTGCGGAAAAGTAGGGCACCTGGCAAGATTCTGTTATTTAAACAAGCGACCCCTGGGGCAGAGGGCCAACCCCCAGGAGTAAGACGACCAGTGTAAGGTTCTGTGTACATGTTCCTGAAACTCAGTTTGTTCGTCAGCCATTTTACTTTCTGTCTTGCTGCAGCTATCTTGCCCTCAGTCAAAATGGAGTTTCCAGCTTGCATGTTCCCGCCCTGATTCTCTCCTTTTGCTTCTTAAGCAGCCACAGCTGAGCAATCAGTGCTTCAGAATCTAGCCTGCAGTGAACCTGTGACCTGACTCCTAAAGCCTTGGACCTTGTACTCCAGCTATTCCTACTGAGGAACTCTGAAGCACTTGTGGACTCTGAACCCTGCTCTTTGAAAGACCCACGTTTGCATGGACTTACGGTAACAGAGAAGAAGATCCTGAACCTGTTGTGGAGAGTGATTGCTGAGATTAGATTACTCTGGCCTGCTGTGTCTCCTGCTTCTGTGTCTGCAAACTGTGTGACTATTTTTGCCAACTTTTATGAAGTAATACAAGACTTTCTATATCAAACCTGTGTCTCATGTATTTTCATCGCACCCAAGCACAAGACGCTATATGAACTGTACCACATACATTACAAGATTCTGAAGCCAAAACGTTAGTGTCTGCTGGGTCTGGAAAGGCTGTGTCTGCTGTAACTGTGGATATCGGATGTCCGGTTGTACTTTCTGTGATGACAGTGGTTGTGACTTCTCACAACCATTCCAGGTGAACAATTCCCTTAAGTGTTTTTTTTTTCTTGCAGTGTTACCACAGGTAAACACTATTGTTTTTTGTTTTTTTCTTTTCTCTTTTTTGTCTGCTGTAACTGTGGATATCAGATGTCCGGGTGAACTTTCTGTGATGATAGTGGTTGTGACTTCTCACAACCATTCCAGGTGAGCAGTTCCCTTAATTTTTTTTTTCTCTCTGCAGTGTTACCACAGGTAAACACTATTGGTTTTTTTTTTTCTCCTCTCCTCTTCTTCCAGTACTCCTGTCTTAAAAGATCTGGAAAATGGAGGCCCGCATAAAGGAACTTTGCGGAGTGACTGATAATATCCTTGCAGATTTGCAGAATATAAAGACCCGTTTTTCAAGCCTACAGGACCTCACTAATCACAATTTGCAAGTGTTTGGACAGACTGCCCAGGATTTGCGAGCCAGGATTGAGGTTCTAGAAGAGCGAGTCCAGGCTCCTGCCGTAGCCCCGAGTTCTGGGATTCCCAAGTTGCCCCCTTTTCGTTTTGGCGGTGAATGTGAGAAATTCAGGGGATTTATTAATCAATGCAATCTTTTTTTTTCTGCACATGCTTCACAATTTCCCACTGAACGATCTAAGGTGCTTACTATAATTATGTTGCTTACCAACAAGGCTTTGATGTGGGCAAACCCTCTGATTGAGACTGAGGATGATTGTTTGAATCACCTTGATGCTTTTATTTCAGCCATGGGGCAGGTGTTTGATGACCCCAATCGAGGTGCAACAGCTGAAGCAGCCATGTTAGCTTTGCGCCAAGGTAAGCACTCGGTAGCTGAATATGCCTTGGATTTCAGGAGATGGGCCCTTGATACCACCTGGGACAGTTCCGCCAAAAAATCTATTTTTCGAAAGGGGTTATCTCCACTGATTAAGGATGAACTTGCTCGTGCCGACCCTCCCACTGCGTTAGGTGACTTTATTAACTACTGCATCCGTATTGATACTCGTCTGACTGAACGCAGGCAAGAGAGATGGTTCGAAAGCAATCGCACTAACCTTTTCCTACCTTCCTCTCCAGCTAAGGAACCTTTGAGTAGGATTACACGGGAACCTGAACCTGAACCCATGCAGGTAGACTCTTTACAACGACGGGTTAGTGATGCACGCAAGGAACATCGTTTTAAGGAGAATCTATGTTTCTATTGTGGTAAGTCAGGGCACTTCATTATAAACTGCCCCAGCCGTTCTCGTAAGACTACTGCAGCACTCATTCATTGTGAGTGTTGCGAGAGGGGATCTGTCAGGTCCGAGCCTCAGGCTCCAGAGAGATCTGCAGCAACAGATCTTGATTTCTCGGACTTAAACTCCGTTACCTCTGAGGACGTTGACTGTGTAAACGCTGCCATTTTTCAAGTTTCCTCAGCGGTGTCCCAGCTGAGTTGTAAGAAAAACAATTCTCATTGCTTTCTTTCCATCAAACTCTGGGTTGACTCAGCTTGGGTGTCTAGCTCTGCTATGATCGACTCAGGGGCAAGTGGAAATTTTATGGATGTCTCCTTTGCTCTGAAACAGGGGATACGTTCAGTGAAGAAGGCTACTCCAGTACAGATGGAAACTGTGGATGGCTCCCTGCTGACCTCTGGACCAGTGGATCAGGAAACAGAGCCTTTGAGGGTTCTTATGGGTAAAGATCATCAAGAGAAACTGTCCTTTATGCTTATCTCTTCTCCCCACTTTCCCATTATTCTAGGGCTACCATGGCTGCAGGCTCAGAATCCTACCATTAACTGGGAGACCAAGGAATTACACTTTCTGGAGAAACAGATGAGTCAAGGAGTTTCAGCTTGCTCTGTTCCTAAAGGAACCATGTCAGTCCCTGAATTACCAGCTGTATACCAGGACTATGTGGATTTATGTGACAAGAAGAACGCTGACCAGCTTCCTCCTCACCGTCCATATGATTATCCAATTGAATTATTGCCTGGAGCGGAGATACCTTTTGGTAAGATCTACCCCTGGCGGGGCCGAGCTAAAGGCTTTAAAGGATTACATAGATGAAAATCTAGCCAAGGGCTTCATACGCCCCTCTTCATCTCCTGCAGGTGCACCCATCTTCTTTGTAAAGAAGAAAGATGGATCTCTGAGACCATGCGTAGACTATAGGGAACTCAATAAGGTTACTATTAGAAACCGTTATCCATTGCCTTTAATCCCTGAGTTATTGGAGAGAGTGCGACATGCCAAAATTTTCTCTAAACTAGATCTTCGTGGGGCCTATAACTTAGTCCGTATTAGACCTGGGGATGAATGGAAGACTGCATTCAGGTCATGCTATGGACACTTTGAATATCTAGTTATGCCTTTTGGTCTGAGTACCGCCCCAGCCACTTTCCAACACTTGGTGAATGACATCTTCAGGGATCTCCTAGATACATTCGTGGTAATTTATTTGGATGATATTCTAATTTTTTCTAACTCCACAGAGGAACATCATGGACATGTGAGAATGGTCTTGGAACGTCTAAGACAAAATCATCTTTACATCAAACTTGAAAAGTGTGAATTCCATAGGACCGAAATTCAATTTCTGGGGTATGTACTGTCTACACAAGGAATTAGTATGGATGGAAGCAAAACCCAAGCCATCAAGGATTGGCCAAGTCCTAGAAATGTGAAGGAGGTACAGCGCTTCATCGGGTTTGCCAACTTCTATAGACGTTTCATTAGAAATTTCTCTGAGGTAGTGTCACCTATCACCCAACTTACCCGGAAAGAGTCTAGGTTCTCCTGGACTCCCCAAGCCCAGGAAGCATTTTCCCGTCTAAAAGATAAATTTACCACTGCACCTATCCTAGTACATCCCAACCCCGAGCTTGCCTTCATAATAGAGGTGGATGCTTCAGACTGTGCCGTTGGAGCTATACTCTCTCAGAGAACAGGTGAGAAGAATGTCTTGCATCCCTGTGCCTTCTTTTCCCAGCAGTTGTCTTCGGCTGAGAGGAACTACGATGTGGGCAATAGAGAGTTGTTGGCCATTATTGCCGCCTTCAAAGAATGGAGACACCTTCTTCAGGGAGCTGCACAGCAAATAGTCGTCCTGACAGACCATCGTAACCTTGAGTTTATCAGGTCGGCTAAGTGCCTGACTCCTCGCCAGGCTCGCTGGAATCTTTTCTTAAACCAATTTAATTTTATCATTTCTTATAGACCAGGATCGCGCAATGGAAAGGCTGATGCACTCTCTAGGATTTACTCAGCAGAGACACGTCCAATTACTCCTCCTAAGACTATTCTTCCTGACTCTAGATTCCTAGGAGTAATTCATAATCAAGACCTACTTAAGGACATCAAGGAAGCATACCATGCGGATTCCTTTTTGGCACAACCCCCAAGGGACGTAAGTCTTGTCTTTAAGAATGGTGTGTGGATTCAGGGACAACGCCTGTATATTCCTGAAACAGTCAGATTGAGAGTATTGCAACTCATTCACGATTCCAAGATAGCTGGGCATAGAGGAATTCTAAAGACACAGGAATTTCTCTCTCGTTTCTTTTGGTGGCCCACTTGCAGGAAGGATGTTTTAAACTATGTCACTTCATGTGAAGTCTGTGCAAGATGCAAAACACCTCGCTCCTCACCAACTGGTCTGTTACAGCCTCTTCCCACCCGTCCGCCCGTGGAGATCCATTTCTATGGACTTCATTGTGGAGTTACCAACCTCTCAAGGGAAGAACACCATTCTAGTGGTGGTTGACCGTCTAACAAAGGCAGCTCATTTTATCCCTTGTGTCGGCTTACCCACTGCAAAACAGACATCAGATTTGATGATTAAAGATGTGTTTCGCTTACATGGAGTACCGGATGAGGTTATTTCGGATCGAGGGGTGCAATTCACTTCTAGGTTTTGGCAAAATTTCTGTGCAGCATTGGACATTAAAGTAAACCTTTCTTCTGCTTTTCATCCTCAGACTAATGGACAGACCGAACGAACCAATCAAACCCTGGAGCAGTATCTCCGCTGCTTTATCTGCCACCTACAGGATGATTGGGTGGATCTACTTCCATTAGCTGAGTTCTCGTATAACAACTCTCAGAGTGCCTCCACTAAGCAGTCTCCTTTTTACTCTAATCTAGGTTATCATCCTAACATTCTACCACGATTTCCCATAGAAACGCCTTTACCAGCAGTGGCTGAAAGAATCACGTCTTTACAGAAGAATATGGATCTTCTAAAGGAGAATCTGGAATCGGCTCAGGAAAGGTACAAGAAAGCAGCAGATAAATTTCGTAAACTTGCACCAGCTTTCAAGGTAGGAGACTTGGTCTGGCTGTCAACCAGAAATCTTAAGTTAAGGATTCCATCGTCTAAGTTGGGACATAAGTACATTGGACCCTATAAAATCAGTAAAATTATAAGTGCCGTTGCTTGTCGTCTTCAACTGCCCAGAACTATGAGAATTCACCCTGTCTTTCATGTATCCCTACTAAAGGCTGCGACACCCAATACGTTTCCTGGACGTTCTTCTCCTTGCCCTGACCCAGTGCTAGTCGATGGTCAGGAAGAATTTGTGGTGGAAAGGATTTTAGATTCCAGGTTGTATAGAAATCAGTTACAATATCTGATTAAATGGCAAGGCTACCCAGTGGAGGACAACTCATGGGAACCAGTCAATAACGTTAATGCTCCTCGCTTGCTCCGTCAGTTTCATCAGAGGTACCCAGACAAGCCTGGCCTGAGGTCATCCGGAGGTTGTCCCTAAGGGGGGAGTAATGTAAGGTTCTGTGTACATGTTCCTGAAACTCAGTTTGTTCGTCAGCCATTTTACTTTCTGTCTTGCTGCAGCTATCTTGCCCTCAGTCAAAATGGAGTTTCCAGCTTGCATGTTCCCGCCCTGATTCTCTCCTTTTGCTTCTTAAGCAGCCACAGCTGAGCAATCAGTGCTTCAGAATCTAGCCTCAGTGAACCTGTGACCTGACTCCTAAAGCCTTGGACCTTGTACTCCAGCTATTCCTACTGAGGAACTCTGAAGCACTTGTGGACTCTGAACCCTGCTCTTTGAAAGACCCACGTTTGCATGGACTTACGGTAACAGAGAAGAAGATCCTGAACCTGTTGTGGAGAGTGATTGCTGAGCTTAGATTACTCTGGCCTGCTGTGTCTCCTGCTTCTGTGTCTGCAAACTGTGTGACTATTTTTGCCAACTTTTATGAAGTAATACAAGACTTTCTATATCAAACCTGTGTCTCATGTATTTTCATCGCACCCAAGCACAAGACGCTATATGAACTGTACCACATACATTACAACCAGGCCCACAGAACTGGCAAGCCAAGTACGTCGGAGGAAGACCGGTCCTCCCAGTTGTAATTGACGGCATCCCAATGAACGCTTTGCTGGACACTGGTTTTCAGGTGACGACTATGCCATATATTCTCTACAAACGGTATTGGGCTGACTCTGATTTTACTCGTGGCCCAGATGATGAGCTGACAGTAGTCGCCAGCAATGGTCAGCCTTTGCCACAGAAGGGGTATAAGGAAGTGACCATTAAGTTGGGGTGAGTAGAATTAAAAGCCCAAGGTATGATAATTGTAGATATTGATCGACGAGAATGTAACCCAATGATGACCTTAGGTACTAATGTGATAGAAAATTGTCTTGCCGAGGTTATTGTTTTGTTGCAACAGGTAGCCGAAACTGCTGGTTCCAGGGAACAACGGGTCCTGCAAAAGGAGATCAAGGCACCGATGCAAAGACAGCAGGTAGAGCTATCTGGGGGAGTAGTCGGCAGTGTCAGAGTGAGTGATTCATTCCCCATTGCAATACCCCCAAGAAGTGAAATGTTAATTTGGTGTCGGGCAGCCATAGGCCTCAGAGCAAGAGATTACCAAGCCCTGGTAGAACCAGTGTACTCTGATAGTAGGCCCACTATCCTGACAGCCAGGGAGGTAGTTGATGTCCGCAAGGGGAGGGTGCCAGTACGCATCTTAAATTGTGGGTAGGAAGAGGCCAAACTACCTCGGTATGCCACCGTTGCTAAGCTGTTCACTGTCAATATCAACGCCATTCAGACAACAGAACCCTTGATCTCGTCCGAACAGGTGGAGGACAATGGCTCTGCAAAACAGCTGGAGGATTGGTGTCAGCAGCTGCACGTAGGCACTGACTCCACACCAAAAGAATGGGGTTTACGAAGTGGTTCAAAAGTTTGAACGGGTATTCAGCAAACATCCTTTAGATTTTGGGCAGGCAAAAGGGGTCCAACATCATATCCCCACTGGAAATCATCCGCCCATTAAAGAAAGGTACCGGCCTGTACCTCCAAATCACTACCAATGTGCCAAGAGTATGTTACAAGAGATGAAGGAGGCTGGGGTGATCAGAGACAGTTGTAGCCCCTGGGCAGCTCCACTAGTCCTTGTTAGAAAGAAAGATGGTGCAATAAGGATGTGTGTTGATTACGGGAAACTTAACAGTATTACCCACAAAGACACCTATCCATTGACTTAGTCCCACTGAAAGGAACCCTGACAACTACAGCTCCTTCAAGCTGGAGTTCCTCGCCATCGTCTGGGCTGTGTTAGGCATCGGGCGATGGCAGGATCCAAACCTGGATCCGAGGAGTCTGTGGTCTCCCATCCAGACCCAGCCGAGGCAGATGCTGCTCAGCTTCACTGTTGATCCCAACACCTAGCCAATACCCGAGAGGCATAAGTAGTTATTCGGGTCTTTGTTCATAGTAGCCTTAAATCTAGGTTACAGAACAAGAAAAGGCTATTGTAGGCTTAAGTTCAGAAATGCCTGCACTGAGCATGTCCGTGACATGGTGGGGCTAATGTCAGCTGATCCTCTGACCTGGCATCGCCTGATTGGTCACAGATGACGTCATTGGTGACGCGATTGACGAGATGGCTGGGGCGGAGCTTAGCCCTTAAATAGCTTGTCTGTCTGCGGCGCGGTCAGATCATACTATAGGTAGTGTTCATGTGTGACGTACCAGAATCTGGGCTCCACATGCTCTCTAGCTTTCGCTCTTCGGGACCTGCCGATGCCAGAGTCTGCTCGGCTAATTAGCCCAGGTCCTTCAGGCAGGTTAACGAATGCTATGCAGGTAGCCAATGTCGCGCAGTCTTGCTACGAATAGAGGGTAGCTATACACCCTGAGCAGACTGCGGGGCGCATAACCAGTTGCTAACATGGCGCAGTCTTGCTACGAATATAGGGTAGCTATACACCCTAAGCAGACTGCGGGGCGCGTAACCTGCAGCTAACGTGGCGCAGTCTTGCTACGAATATAGGGTAGCTATACACCCTGAGCAGACTGCGGGGCGCGTAACCTGGGCATCTCCTGCCAAGCTGAACAGAGAGTTGCTCGGTCCGGTCTCACGCCGGCTGGCAGCATGTACGCCTGGAGTTAGTGCACGCACTTCCTAGCGGCTGGCACGTAGATTCAGTGCAGTCAACAGGGCTACGTCTATACCAGCTTGCAGCACATAGTGCAAGCCTAATATCTGGCAAGTGGCTTCTGTGCCATTAACAGGGCTACATCTACGCCAGTCGATAGCACATCTCCTGTGACGTTAACGGAGATAGTGCCAATTCTACATCTCCCCTAGTGTGAAGCAACACAGGCGAGATCTAATGTTTAGATTTCTGTTGTCAGTTTGACCCTCATACTCTAGGGGTGTTTGGCAGCAGTGACTATAAACTGCATTGCGGACCCCGTGTTCGGTTGCAATCCATTATATATTAAAGTGTTGCAACCAAGTGCATTACAGGCTGTGACCGAGTGGTTCAAACACTACCTAGCTGCGGCAAAGTTCACCATCTTCACGGACAACAATCCGCTGACTCTTTCGGAAACCGCAAAGCTAGGTGCGCTGGAGCAGCGATGGATGGCCCGGCTGTCCAACTACGAGTTCACCATCAAGTACCAAGCGGGATATAAGAATGCCAATGCTGATGCACTGTCCAGAATGCCCAACTTACCAGATGGGGGAGAAGATCTGGACACACTCGAAGAAATCGAGTTACCTGCCTTTCACCAGACAATAGCGACCCAACGTGCCCAAGGGGTGAAAAACAAGCGCTACATCACGAAAGAGGCTACATTAAACCCATTGCCTCACCATGAGTGGGCAGAAACACAGGATAGCGACCCAGCAGTCTGCCTGGTATAGGAGCTACTGGCACAAGCTGATTCGCCTCCTGGTTCAGATGCTCCACAAGAGACCCAACAGCTGTGGAAGGAAAAGGGCAGACTGTTCATCTACGAGGGGAAGCTGTGTCGGAGGAGTGTCATCGCCCGAACTCACAAATTGGTCTGGCAGGTGGTATTCCCGAGGCAAGATGCATCAATGGTCCTGGAAGTGTACCACAATGGAGCAGGACACTTCGGATGGAAGAAGTTAGAGGACCTACTTCGCGAGAGGTTCTACTGGATTGGTATGAGGAAGGCCATTGAAGATTGATGCCGAGAGTGTGGACCATGAAACTTGCGAAAAAAGGACCGTAACAGCCAGCGAGCCCCGTTGCAGCCAATAATCACCAAACAGTCTCTTGAATTGGTAGCCTTCGACCACGTGAAGCTAACTCCAAGCCGTTCAGGTTATGTTTATGCCCTTACCATCGTGGACCATTACTCAAGGTTCCTGGTGCTCGTGCCTCTCAAGGACCAAACAGCAAAGACAGCAGCCAAGGGATTCCAACAACACTTTTGTCGACCCCACTGTTACCCTGAACGAGCGCTTACTGACCAAGGCCCAGCCTTTGAAGCAGAAGTGTTCCAGGAGTTCTGTAACATGTACGGCTGCAAGAAAATCAGAACAACACCGTACCATCCACAGACAAATGGCATGTGTGAGAAGATGAACCAAGTGGTAATTGACCTCTTGAAGACCTTGCCCCTGGAAGAGAGAAACTTGTGGCCAGAAAAGTTGCCAGATCTGGTGGATCTCTACAACCACATTCCGGTGAATTCCACCAACTGTACACCTGCCTACTTGATGAGAGCAAGACCTGGCAAATTACCAATTGATTTGGACATGGGAGTCCTGACACCTGAGGTAAAATCACCAGATGCAGACTGGGATACTGAGCGGCAGCAACAGTACCGCAAGGTGCAAGAATGCGTAGAGAAGACTTTGTCTGAGGCAAGACAAAAACAAGAAAGAAATTACAATCAGCATGCACCTGCAGTTCCCTTGGCACCTGGAGAACAGGTACTCAAAAGGAAAAGGCGACTCCACAAGCTTGACGACCAGTAAGAAGCGGAGCCATATACCATTATGCCCTCGGACTTCGACAATACAAAGGTGTGCCTTATCAGTAAGGATGGAGGAGAAAACTCCACAGCGGTGTCCAGAGATCACTTGAAATTGTGCCCTGACCAGTTAAAGGGAAGGATCGGAGAAAAGGACATTCCTTCGTCAGTAGAAAAAGTGGAAGAAAAGGTCCGCACTGTGCTTGGTGAGTTTCCTGCGAATTGGACAAGAGTGAACCAGGCCATAGTAGTGCCAATCTTGACCTTTCCGCAACCGGCAGTGTCTGAAAGAGAAGTGACTCAGGATCAGCCTGAAGAACTGCCAGTTCAAGTGCCAGAAACCACACCTGCAGTGGAATGCGAAAGTCCACCTCCTGCTATCGGTGAATCTGTCATGCCCACAGTGAGTAGGAGCAGTCTTAGAAAATCAGGTATACCCGTGCTACGTAGAATCACCAGTAGCGTAACCACTAGAGAGCACACTACACCAGTGGTAGTTAACACAGTGAACCCAGTCATGTCACTACCAACACCAGTGCTCCTTAGGTATATCCATACAACCAAAGGCCTACTCCCAACTAGGTTTCGCATATGAGTAAATTGAGTACATGGGAAATGTAAATAAGTTCATAATGTTCATAATTGCAACTATTGAGCTTAAGTGCCTACAGAGACTACTGTAAGAACTTTTAAACATTCTGATTTCATTCTTCAAATGGACGATTGGGTCACTGGACTCGTAGTGACCAGGACAATGCTTGCAAATAGTTAATATTAATGACTACAGAACAAAAACCGTCTGGTGTGGCCGAAGACGTGGTCAAAAAGGGGAACCAGCCATGAATTGTAGCCCGCCCAAGGCCTACGTTGAGGGTTTGAGACGAGTCCTCATATTGTAATTTGCTAGGGTGAAAAAGGACACCCAATTTCATGACTTAGCCAAATTCATATATTTGTTGTTAAAATTCTTGTAAATAGTTATAATATGTTTTTCTTTTATGTTTCCTCAGTCCAGGAGTACTGAATTGTACTAGGGGGGAATGTGGCACCCCAGGAGTTTGGTTGCCACAGTGACCTTGCCTCCCTCCAGGGGAGAGTGAAGTCATGCCTGAAAGCAAAGAAGGATCCCTTTAACAGGTAACACAGCATACAACACCTTTCTTACTCCAGACCAGAAGGAGGAGCTCTAACACCTGATTTTCAGGAGAGCTTCTCTGGAATATTCTGGCTGGGGGAGGAGTTAGGAGTCTGGCTGGAGGGAATGAGAGAGGACAGACGTGTAGAGACAAGCTGGGGGCAGAGGGGCTATAGAGCGCTCACCCCCAGGTCTGAGCGCCAGAAACCGGACCCCCGGAGTCTGAGGCTGAGAGGGTGAATTAAAGTCCCTGCAGCAGAATCCGGAGGACAGAAGACAGCAGGTCCTCTGTCCCAATTAAGACTCTTCTACACTGCAGCAGCACATGGGAGCCGGAGACTCCATAAGAGAGTGATTCCGGAAACAGCTTACAGCTGCCTGTTATGAGAGTGAAGTTCTACTTAAACAAAATACAGAGAGAGAGGAACTTGGACGGAGCTTATAGCAGCCAGTGTCTCAGAGAACAGCGCTAGAAAGGAGACCTCACATCCCACCTGAAGTAAGGGGATCCTAAACTGCTTTCAGGCTGACCTACTCCAACACTATCTGTACTCAATGCCCTGGATACTTTGCCTGCAAAACTGTAAGTAAAGCTTTGGAAACTGCAACTCACTGATTGTTTCTCAGTTTCTTCCTGCATCACCTACTACACTCAGCTACATCTCTCAGTACCATTACTCTAATAGTACAACATCTACCTGCCCTGAGAACACCAGCTTCACTTGTGGGAAGTTATTCCAACTCTGCTGCATCACACCATCAGTCTCAGAGGATCTGCACTGCAGTGCTGGTCATCTCTGACCAGATACCACAAGTGGCGTCATGAATACCTTACTACAAACTCTAAACATCCCCTGTAAATATTATCCTTTTATTGGACGCCCGGGGCCACGGACCGGGTCACTGCCGCTGACACATCCTTTCCATACCCCGGCCCAGTACCGAGTATCCCACTTCCCTGGTGGGCGATCCACAAGCACTCCATCCGCAGCTGCCAGTGTTGTACACGAGGTGTCACACTATCAAACAGCTAGTGGTAAGCGTCAGCAGGCTGTTTTAAAGATGATGTCTTTGGGCAACAACAGACACACCGCAGAGGTACTGGCCGACTACTTGCAGCAAGAAACTGAGTCATGGCTGGGCAGTCTACATCTTGAGCCAGGCAAGGTAGTCAGTGATAACGGCCGTAAATTTGTGGCGGCCATAGCCCTGGCAAAACTCAGACACATACCTTGCCTGGCTCACACCTTGAACCTGGTGGTGCAGTGCTTCATAAATAATTATCCGGAGTTACTAGCCCTGCTCCATAAGGTGCGAAGACTGTGCTCACACATCCGTCGCTCGCCCGTAGACTCCAGTCGTATGCAGAGGCTGCAGCATCGCTCCACCTCCCCAAGCACCGCCTAATCATAGAATTTGCAACAAGGTGGAACTCCACCATGCACATGGTTGAGAGGCTGTGCGAACAGAGGCAGGCTGTAATGCATTTGTGGGAGGATACACGGGCAGGCAGTTTGAGGGCAGACATCGAGTTGTCGGGTGTGCAGTGGTCAAAGCTGAAAGACCTCTGTAAAGTCCTTCAGTGTTTTGAGGAATGCACACGGCTGGTAAGCGCAGACGACACCATCATAAGCATGAGCATCCCACTTATGCGTCTGCTCATGCAAACTATGACTCACATTAGGGATCAGGTGTCTGCAGCAGAGGAGGAAGAGGGAAGCCTTGATGACAGTCAGCCATTGTCTGCTCAGGGAACTGTCCTGGACGAGGTGGAGGAAGAAGAGGAAGAAGAGGAGGAGGATGAGGGGGATGATTATTTTTGGGAGGAGGATGCTTCTCGGGGGGCAAGAGAAAGTGTTGGCTTGCCGAGGTCAGGTACAGGATTTGTGCGTGATTAGAAGGATGTGGATGTTAGGGGTCGAGTTCCCGCTTCTGCACAAGGGGAATCTCAAGCCATCCCTGCTGCGGTCTCCCATCCGTCTCCGGCCGCAGTGGACTCTGCTCAGCTTAGACGTCGGTCCCAGCGTCTCGCCCAGAATAACATTGTGCAGAGGAATACTGCTGCTCCTCCAGGCTCTGCTATTGTAGCAAGTACTGGTTAGCGGCGAGCAGACGTCTTTAGGACAAAGTCCTTGCTTTCCCCTTCTGAGCTTGCCCAGAGTAAGATCTCTCATTGGAGATCAGGGGTCACATGCTCAGGTACTGCAGCAGCTCCTATTGGTCCGCCAGGAAGGTCCTGAAACCACTTGTGTTCTGGAGCAGTTTCCTATTGGTCCTTATCTGGCAGGTCCTGTAGTTGCTACTATAAAAGGGTGGCATGGTCGTGCCGTCATGCGCTAGTATCAATCACATTATGTGCTTTGCGACAAGGTGATCTTGCACGCATGTGTTAGGGCTCGGCTGAAATAAGCCCCTAGAATACCGGCACCTCCGGTGAGGAGATTGTATGCACGTGTTTAGGGCTCGGCTGAAATAAGCCCCTAGAATACCGGCTTCTCCGGTGAGGAGATTGTCTGATTGCGTTGCTGATTGCGTTACTACGGACTGCTGTCTGCACAGCAGTTGTCTGTGCATACCTGTGAAGTTAACAGGACACAGTCCATATTTCTGCGTTTTTACCTTAGCGACTCTGTGGAGTAACAGAGTTAGCTTATACCGCCATATAGGGCCACGGTGTCCATAGTTGCGACTCTGTGAAGTAACAGAGTTCGCCATACCGCCATCCTACTAGCAGCAGGCTCTGCCTGCACGGTGGACCCCGGACTGCGAACGCACTTATTATTTATATTTATTTTGTGCATTCCGCCAGCCCTAACATAATACTGGCGCCAGGGTCTGGCTAGTAAAATGGCGGACGATCAGCGTCTACTGCAGGACATCCAGCAGCTGGAGGGTAGGTTGGCGGCTCTTGAGCGCACAACCTCAGCTGTGGATGTTACCGCAGTCGCTGTTCAGGCTGCTAGCGTGGCTGCAGCCAGTGTGTCCACTGCCACCTCTGTCCCCACATTATCCCACGTCCCACTTCCAGACAAGTTTGCTGGTGACAGCAAGCAATGTCGGGGATTCGTGAGTCAGTGCTCTATAGAACTCGAGCTTCTGGCTGCACGTTTCCCCATGGATGGGGCACAAGTGGGCTTTGTAATATCTCTTCTGTCGGGCAGAACGTTGGAGTGGGCCACTCCGCTGTGGGAGCGTGACGACCGTGTGGTGCGGAGTGCTCCTCGTTTTCTGGAGGCTCTAAAAAAGGTCTTTCTAGACCTCAGGTCACCCACGATGCGGCGCTCCAACTCCTGGCAAGTTCACAGGGTTCGTCCTTGGTCAGCTGTTTTGCTGTCCAATTTTGGACTCTGTCCTCGGAGTTGGACTGGCCAGATAAAGTCCTCATTCCCGTGTTTTGGAGAGGACTAGCGGGCCATGTGAAAGACGCCTTGGCTACCAGGGAGATTCCCGCCACACTGGAGAAGCTTATCGCCATATCTACCCGCATCGACCTCCGTTTTCACGAGCGGAGGTTGGAGCGGTCCCAGTGTAGGCAGAGGTTCCGGCTGGCTCCCACCTTCGCCAGACCTCTGGAATCTTTCAGCCAGGCGCCCGACTCCCATGAGTCCATGGAGGTTTCTCGAGCAGGACCTAAGTCCCGGGCCGCTCGAGTACCCGTGGTCTGTAACATCTGCCAGCAGTTAGGACATTATGCCAACAAATGTCCACAGCGGTCGGGAAAACGGTCACGTCTAGTGATCTTGGGAGGAGGTTAACTAGACGCTGCGGCATTTTCCACCAAGTTGTCCTTTAAGGGGACAATTACTGTAGGTCCATCCACTCTCACCGCCGAGCTCTGTGTGGATTCTGGAGCCGAGGGGAACTTCATGTCCTCTGTCTTTGCTTTCCGCCACACTATACATCTGGTGATGCTCGCCAAACCGGTGACTGTGCGTGTAGTGAATGGATCGACTCTACCTTCACAAATCACCCACCAGACTATCCCTCTCACGTTGTCTATGTCCCCTTCCCATCAGGAGAGTATTTCCTTTCTTGTCCTGCCCAAGGGAATAGACGAGGTGTTGCTGGGAGTACCTTGGCTCCGTCACCACTCTCCCCATATTGAGTGGTCCTCTGGGAGCATACTGGGTTGGGGTGATTCATGTAGAGGCAGGTGTGTCAGGGAGTGATGTTCAGGTCACCATCACAGAGATACCCGTAGATCTCACTGCTCTCCCCCAGTGTTATTGGTCATACGCAGACGTTTTCTCCAAGAAGGCGTCAGAAACTCTTCCGCCTCATCGCCCCTACGACTGTCCTATTGATCTCTTGCCTGGAGCAGAACCTCCTCAGGGAAGAGTCTATCCCCTCTCGCTTCCTGAGATGGAGGCCATGTCCCAGTATATTCAGGAGAATCTGGCAAGAGGGTTCATTAGGAAGTCGGTGTCACCAGCAGGGGCGGGGTTCTTCTTTGTGCAAAAGAAGAACGGAGAATTACGTCCATGTATTGACTGTAGGGGTCTTAACGCCATCACCGTCAAGAATAAGTACCCGTTGCCCTTAATCTCTGAGCTCTTTGATAGGCTCCAAGAAGCAAGGGTATTTACCAAGCTAGATCTACGTGGTGCCTATAACCTAATTCGCATCTGTGAGGGGACGAGTGGAAGACAGCTTTTAACACCAGGGATGGGCATTATGAATACCTGGTGATGCCCTTCGGGCTCTGTAATGCTCCCGCTGTTTTCCAAGACTTTGTTAATGACATCTTCCGGGATATGCTTTCCACCTCTGTAGTAGTCTATCTGGATGATATTCTCATCTTTTCACCAGATATAGACTCTCACCGGAGGGATGTCATCAAAGTCTTCTACATCATCCCCCATTTCTCGACTTTGGTAGCTCCCTTGGTAGCCCTCACCAAGAAGGGAGCAAATCCCAAGTTGTGGTCTGAGGAGGTCTCCAAGGCGTTCTCTTCCATCAAGTCGCATTTTGCCAGTGCTCCCATATTACATCGCCCTGATGTTGATAAGCCGTTTATTTTAGAGGTGGACGCCTCGTCTGTTGGTGCTGGAGAAGTCCTTTATCAAAAGGATGCTCAAGGTCAGAAGTATCCCTGCTTCTTCTTTTCTAAGACCTTTATACCAGCAGAGAGGAATTATTCCATCGGGGACAGGGAGTTGCTGGCTATGAATTTGGCCTTCTCTGAGTGGAGACATCTTCTGGAGGGGGCTCGTTTTCCCTTCCAAGTCTTCACCGACCACAAGAACTTGGTATATTTGCAAACGGCTCAGCGGCTAAATTCTCGCCAGGCCAGATGGTCCCTATTCTTCTCTCAGTTTCACTTCACCCTCCATTTTCTCTCCGGTGAGAAGAATGTTCGGGCCGACGCTCTCTCTCACTCCTTAGTGTCATCAGAGAAGGAGGATGAGGAGCCTCGGCTTATTGTCCCGAAGAGAGCCTGAGAACTGTAGCCCCGGTTTCGCTAGAGTCTGTGCCTCCGGGCAAGACTTTTGTGCCCACTAATTTGCGACTGGAGGTACTCTCTTGGGCACACTCGTCCAGGGTGGGTGGACACTTTGGGGCAAAGAGGACAACAGAATTATTGGCGAGGACATACTGGTGGCTACATATGGCCCGTGACGTCAGGGAGTATGTTCAGGCATGTATCTCCTGCGCCCGGAACAAGTCCCCTCGACAACGGCCAGCTGGGTTACTTTTTCCTTTGCCGGTGGCAGACAGGCCCTGGGAGATGGTCGGGATGGACTTTGTGGTGGGCTTACCCAAGTCTCGGGGTTGCATTTGGGTGATCACCGACCACTTCCCCAAAATGGTGCACTTAGTGCCGCTACCCCAGTTACCTTCTGGATGTGTAGCCCAGCTGTGACTGGAGCCACATGCTCCCAGGAGGATGCAACAAAGGTAAACCCACAGTGACCTATATGCACACAACTCATCTGCACTATTCCCTAGATCCACCAGAGGGAGCCCTTTCGCAGTTTATAAAGGTAGTGTGGACACGTGAGTTACCTCAGATCTCAAGTTACCTCAGAACATCTCAGAACGGCAGTTACCTCAGATCAGTGAGTAGTTGTCAGTTTTTACCTCAGATGAGCTGAGAGAGAGAGAGTTACCGAAAGACTGAAGACTACAGCTTGTACTTAGTTTACTGTGTGGAGTCCAGTAATAGTGGAGGAAGATAGTCACTTTAGCCTGGTCTGAACTGAGTCAACTGAGTAGTTTCAGTGAGCAAGCGTGCCGACGCTTTGAGAGCGGTGAAGAGAAAGGAGAACCAGCTATCTACTGCTAGTGTGCTTATGCTGAAGGTCGAAGTAGGATGAAAGGCGAGTGGAAGGGAAGAAAGAGTGACAGAGGTTGAAACAGCATTGATCGCTTACCTCTACTCTGAACAACCGGACACCGGGTCCGAGCTTGCTAGCATCTGTGCCCCGGCACGGATCTGTGGCACACTCCAGTACTATATTGGCTTTCAGGTATATCATTGGCACATAGCACATTGTGGATCTTTTCCTTTTTCACTGGTTACATATTAGCACAATGCACACTGCACCGTTTTCCAAGGGGCTTTGATGCATTTTCATATATTTTGACACTTTGTCCATGTGCGGTGGTGTTTTGCACACAATTGTGGAGTGATTAGTAATGTATATGCACATATACACATAATACACTTTTTGGTTTTTTTCACATCATATATAATTTTTTTATTTTTTTTTTTTTGAGCACATCCATTTTTGCCTGATTTGTATCTTTTTTACTATTTTTGTTTTCTCATTGTGGTTATTTAGGCTTCACATACATATTTATGGTTATTGCTCACTTACACTTTATTATTTTTTGTTTGTTTGAAAAAAACTCATTGTGAACATATGTGTATATTACCACCAGGTTACACCTATTAGCCTCTAGAAATTTTGCCTATTTGGCTATATTTGTGAGTGTGCCATCGTCTATTTTTATATTTATAATTGTTATTATCTGCATTAATCTTTTAAAATATATATACAATTTTTGTGGTATCTGTATTCAGCCAATTGTCAATAAAGGCCTATTTTTTATTCTCATTTTATGCGTATTTCATATTTTAGATTATTTCATTGTTCTAATTAGTTCATTTATATTCATTCTCTTGCATCCCACCATCCTTTTTCGCCCCGCCATTTCCCAATACATTTGTTTGTTTTCACATTCGGGTGGTCAGCCATCTTTCTGTTTGGTGATATCAATAATATATTACTTCATCATATTATATTATTTACATTATTTCATTTTTTTATATATATTTATTTTTCATTATTGGATATCGCATTGTGTATGTCCATCTAAATGACTAGTAGGAGATACCGGAGACCCTGTGGGACTTCAAGTCGCAGGGGCCCACAAGTGTTGATACGTAGCCGGGGTCAGGAAGACAGGAGTCTGGTCGGCCAACCATTAGAGACACTGTTCTATCCCAGAGAAGGCCTCACCACAAAGTCAGCCAGGCATATAACTGAAGACAGAGTTAGACTTTGTTTCACACAGGTCAGAAACTCACACAACTGGAGTAAGGAGGCCCTACACCTACTCAGTGGGATTACTGGACGTGCATCCTCCACCCTGCCAGCTTCCCGGGACGTGCCTGCAACTACCATCAGTAAAGGTACAGAAAGAGACTTTCGTGTGTGTGTCTGCCTTATTGATCCTGCACTCCTACACCGCCATATACCCTGAGGGATCCAGTCTTGCCTGTGGAAGACTTAACACCTTGCTGCCCAGTAACAACCCCTCAGCGGATCTACCCTGCAGCGCTGGTCACCCTGACCAGGTACCACAGGTGGCGTCACGAACAAACTGTAAATACTTTATTCCCCTGTAAATATCCCACATTTTATGGTGATCGCCCAGGGCAACGGACCGAGCTGTGCTACCCGTGACATCCCCCATTGAAGTGAATGGGCTCGGTGCCGAGTACCCCACAGGCCCTGGCTGTGCGACTCATCTTTATTTTTGGCGTCACGAACAGGATACGAAGCTCGTGGAAATGCGAGTCCTGTGTGCCTGAATTGGACTGTTTTTGTGCAAAAGACTGTATTGCTGTTGTTGAGAATTTCCCGCCAATTGTCCGCCATTGCCCGCCAAATTGCAGCGCTACAGCGCGAAGAGAAGGGGGCGTACCTGTAGAAAGCGCGCTGAGTCTCGGACACGCCCCCAACGCTGACGCGGCGGCAGGTCCTGTGGAGAGCTTCGGTGAACGCTCTGACGTCAGAGCGCCGGGGACACAGGTCCTTCTACATCGCTGTGCCCTGCGGAGCTGCAGCCTTCAGAGAAGGTAGGCCACGCTTAACTAGGGGGGCGCAGACATGTCGCAGCCGCAAGCTGACAGCGCGGCCCAGGGCGACCGCTCCAATGACTTACCCGCCGGTGCTGCTGCGCAGGATGGAAACGCTGGCCCCTCACCAGGTCCTGTGGCCCCGATAGTACCGCTGACGCTGCCATACCTGCCTGGAGCAAAGTGGCTCCCTCAGTACAGCGGTAAGCCAGACACCCTGTCAGGGTTTAAGCGCAAAATATGCAGCATAATGGACATGTACCCTATGACAGAGAAACAAAGAGCTGCAGTGGTAGTGGGACAACTGACTGGTGCTGCAGAAAGGGAAGTAGAGACATGGTCAGCTGCAGACCAGGAATCAGTGCTTGCAATTTTCTTAAAGCTACAGACTAGTGTTGAGCGATACGATACTGCAAATATCGGGTATCGGCCGATATTAGCTGTATCGGGCTTTCGATTCCGAGTACCGATATTTTCGTCATATCGGATACCGGAATCGGATTTGTCACTGTCACTGTGAGTGTCCGTCGGTCGGGTCTGTCAGGAGTCAGCGGCACTTACCTGGCAGAAGATCTCCGGCGGTCACGTCCTGGACTGCTTGATGGCCGCCATTATCTTCTCCCTGGCGGTCACATGTAGTTTTTCGCGATAACTGCAGTGACTGCAGGGTAATCCCGGCCGTAAACCAGTCCGATGACGTCACTGCCGGGGAAGCAGGTAATCAGCTGTGCTGCGCCGGGATGACAGGCTCTGCCTGTCATTCTGATGTAGCAGAGCTGGATCGTCGTGGGACACTCGTTACTATGGACTGCGTCAGACAGGTGGTATACTGCTGTTTTTTTTTTCATTTTTTTACAGGAGATCGATGGCGTCGCAGGATGAGACTGTAATAAAAGTAATGAAAACTGTGTTGTGTTTTTTATTAAATTAAAAAAATTTTTTATGAACATTCACCCGTCCGGGTACATCAACAATTTAACTATTTACATACAGGGACCCTGTCCGGGTTATTTATAATTCTTTGGCAGGGGTGTTCCAGGTACCACCTGTTACTCTTCTGATGCTTGCCAAACATCCGAGACACCAAGGACCACCAGGACCTGATGACGTCGTGTGGCCTGTACAGTCAAGTCGTGATCCGCTATCTGTGTCTGTGTGGCCACCTCTTTCATCTCCCTCCGGGTCTGGAGCCCTATGTCCCGGACTGAACGAACCCCAGGGGGCCTAACAGGCGCCGGGTACGGGCCAGCTATACTTATCATGTCCATAGCTGGGGCTGCTGAGGAGACCACTGAGGGAGGCTGGGGAGATTTACGGCGTGGGGTGGGCACTTGTGCAGAGGCCTGGATGTGGGAGGCTGAAGGCTCCGAGGGTCTCACAGGTTCCTGACACTCTGGGGAGTAGGGGTCGCACCTGGTAACATTTAGGGCATACCATCCATTGTAACCCCAGTGTCGGGTGTAAGTCACCAAGTCTCCTGGCAACAGGTCCCTCCCCGGGTGTCCTTCTGGGAGGTGAGTCTCCACGTCCCGCCGGGTCACAAACACTTCTAAATAAAGTCCAGGCTCCTGGATGAAGCCCCAACCACCTTTCAATTTAAAGCTCCGTACTGCACCCTTACGCCGCGGCTCCCTCAGGGTTCCTTTATCTTTTCTCATCCGGTCCTTATCTGCCCGGTCCTTCTCCAGGTTACGTTGCCGAAGCTTCTGGGATTCGCGCTGCTCCCTTTGTCGCTCGGCTTCTCTCTCCCGACGTCTCCACTCTTCCTCCTGACGCCGGTTGTAATTCTCCTCCACCAGCATCTCCATGTCTCCACCATCAAACTGCAGCTTGCGATGTCCGGTTTGCGGCAGCTCTCCTGGCGCCCCCCAGTCCTGGCGGCGCTCACCTGCGGAGGAAGCAGCCGGCTCTGGAACAGATGACAGTCGGGGCTCCGGTACAGACAGGTAGACCTCTGGTGCCTGCGCGGCCTCCTCCATGAGGACGGGTGTCGCTTCTTCTGTCTCAGCGACGGGGGCAGACAGCGGGATCTGGGGTGCTGCCGGTGCAGAGTTTTTTGCAGGAACGGGTGCCTCCACTGCGACAACGTCAACCGGATCACATTGCAAGGGCTGGGATGCCCGCACGGACTCCTCTACTAGAACGGGTGCCTCACCTTCCGGTACAGACACTTCAGGTAAGAGGGATTGGCGTCGCTCCAAGTTTAGTTTTAGGGCACGCCAGCTGGCTTCCATCCTGGCGACCTCCTCCCGGTGCCGGGCCAGGCCTCTTAGGATATCCTCCGCTTCTTGCAGCGTAGGAGGGTTTCCAGGCCGGGTGCCCAACGGTGGTTCCGTGGCGATCGGGTCGCTTCCGTGGGGGGAGAGCTCTGACTGCTCCATCCCTTCACACTTCTGCTCGTGTCCATTAGCCATCTCTGCCAAGTCACATGTGTCATTAGCATCTGGAGAGGGCCCCTCTTTTGTAGTGAGGCGGGACCTTCGTGTTAGTTTCCGCACACTGAGGAGGATGAGGAGGCGGAACTGAAGAGCTGTGGGGCACGATCTTACATTGCAGTACCATTTAGAGTGGTCGGCCATCGTTTTTGCGCCACTGAGTGAGTGTTCACCCACGAAGAGCACGCCCTTCTTCTTCACCAGTGCCTCGTCATGACGCAGATATGGCGGAAAAATGGCAAATACATTCTCTGATGATTTTAGCAATTCTCAAGCACAAAACCAGTTCAATTCAGGCACACAGGACTCGCTTATAGCGAGCTACAGAATCCTGTTCGTGACGCCCAAGTTGAGTCGCACAGAGCCAGAGGTTTTGGGGGTACTCGGCACCGAGCCCGTCGACTTCTATGGGGTATGTCACGGCTTTACCCGGCAATTGAATCAGAGTCTATTTTACTATGTAGAAGTGTATAAACTATAAATATATGTATATATATATATGTCACAATGACATGTATATATATATATATATGTATTCTATGTGTGTATATTTTGTGTTTACAACGAAAGAAAGGGTTTTTTTTGTTGCGATATTTTGTTCCCATAGACTTACATGGGACTTCCGGTATCGGAATCGGATATCGACGATATTTAGTGATATCGGCGATACCATTCCGATACGATATTTTTAGATATCGAGCAGTATCGCTCAACACTAGTAGTAACACTATATTGTCATGGATTAAAATCCTGCATGGCAAGCAAGGTCCCCCTGCTCACGCCAGCACATATCCAGGCCTGTTTGAAGTTCACCAATGACCATCTTGATGCTCCAGAGGAGGCATGGAAGAAGGTCAAGTAGTCAGAAGAGACCAAAATAAAAAAACTTTTTGGTATCAACTCCACTCACCATGTTTGGAAGAAGAAGGAGTACAACCTCAAGAACAGCGTCCCCTGTAAAGCATCGTGAGGGAAACATCATACTTTGGGGGTGCTTTTCTGCAAAGGGGGCAGGATGACTGCACCATTTGAAGTGAGGATGGATTGTGAGATTTTGTCCAACAACCTCCTTCCCTCAGTGCATTGAAGATGGGTCGTAGATGGATCTTTCAGCTTGACAATGACTCAAAATACACAGCTAGGGCAACTAAGGAGTGGCTCCGTAAGAAGCATTTCAAAGTCACAGAGTGGCCTAGCTAGTCCCTAGATCTGCACCCAACAGAAAATCTTTGGAGGGAGCTAAAACTTAATGTTGCCCAGCGGGAGCCTCAAAACCTGCATTTGGAGAAGATCTTTATTCAAGAGTGGGCCAAAATCCTGGCTGCAGTGTGTGCACACCTGGTCAAGAACTACAGGAAATGTCTGACCTCTGTAATTTCAAACAAAGGTTTCCGTACCAAATATTAAGTTCTGTTTTTCTATTGTATCAAATGCTTATTTCATGCAATAAAATGCAAATTAATTATGTGAAAATCTTACAAAGTTATTTTTCTGGTTTTTATTTTTAGACTTTGTCTCTCACAGTTGAAGTGTACGTACGATAAAAATTACAAACCTCTCCATTCTTTATAGGTGGGAAAACTTGCAATATCGGCAGTGTATCACATATTTATTTTCCTCACTGTACATTGTTTACCGACTAATGGGCTTATTGCTCTTTCATTTAATTACTTTACATGCTTATGCTGCTTTACTTATTTATCTCATCCCCTCCTGCTGTTTTGTGCTACCCTTAGCGCATACTCACTGTGCCTTTTTAACCCTAGGTTAATATTGTTATAAATACTAAAAAAAAATTACATTATATTAGAATTTTTTTCTACAATTTTCTATTTCTGGATGTTTTTTTAATGCTGTGCACCAGTAACCCGAAGCTAGTATACCGCTGTTCACTTTTTGCCGTTCATCCGTTATTGCAGGCTTGATGGTTTGATCTTGGTGCCATTCATTCCTTCCCTGTTTTTCAGTTGTTTACATTATATTATTCAATATTTCTGGCTATATATTTTAGTGAATAGGTTTATATACCAGTAAGTTTTGTTCTTTGCAGAAAATCAAAGGGAAGTTTTACTTTCTGGAAGTAGAAATATGATAGACATGTATGTACACTTTATTTTTCTATTAACCCCTTTCTGACATTGGACGTAAAATTCTGTGCCTGCGCCCTGGGCCTATTTGATCAGGCACATTACATTACGTCCATGCGATCGCCCTGATTCTGACAGCTGACACCCGGCACTAAGTGCCAGGAGCGGTCACAGACCGCTCCCAGCACTTTAACCCTCGAAATACTGCGATTGAACATGATCACAGCATTCTGGAAGCTGGCAGAGGGCTGACAACCCCTCTGCCTTTGGATCGGAGACCCCACGGCGTTGCCATGGTGACCCAATGTCGTCATGATGACATCCAGGTCACCAGACTTGGCAAACTTGCTGATCATGCCCAGTGCATGATGAGCAAGTTTGTGTGTCAGTGCAGAGCTGACAGTTTCTGCAGCATGGGGATACTGCTTCATCGCCATGCTGTAGAAGCGAACACCCTGCAAACAATGGAAGGCTGGAGTCACACACAACCACAAAAAATCGGTCCGTTTTAGACGGTCGACAATCGGATCAAAATAAAAACATCACACATCCTTCTGGCATCTGATTTTCCTTCAAAGATGCGATTTAATCGCATGTGTGTGTACCTTGTAACATCCGATTTTCATCCGACTTGCGAGATTTTCTCGCAGGCTTGCAAAACTGACATATAATGGATCCAAAAGAATAGTATTTAAATGCCAAAAGAAAGAATAGATATATACACATAGAGCACATATATATATATATATATATATATATATGTCATTGTGACATATATATATATACATATATTTATAATTCTTACACTTCTACATACTGTTATAGCCGCTAATTCAATTGCCGGCTTCAGTGAAATCACAGAAGCCGACATGAAATGATACATGGTTTCCACACATTTAACCATGTAATTTCATGTATTTTTATATATGTTTGAAACATACAATTACATGAGTATATGTGTGCTAAATTTCAGACATGTAGGGGTTAATTAAAGGTGTAAATTCGTTGAAAAAAAATGCGTGGGCTCCCGCTGTATTTTCTCCACCAGACAGACAAAGCAAGCGAGTGGGGCAGATAATAATAGCCTAGGGAGGGTACATTTTTTTTGTGCCCCCCTGGCTACTAACATCTGCCCCCAGACACCCCAGAAAGGGCAAATCTATAATTAGATTCGCCCTTTCTGGCACTTTGCCCGTCTATTCCCATTGCCCTGTAGCGGTGGCGAATGGGTTAATAATCTGGCGTTAATGTCACCTTAGTATTGAAAGGTGACCTTAAGGCAGGTTAATAATTGATAGCTGTCAATTAGACAACTATCAATTATTAATCCTATTGTATGAAAGAAAAATCAAACACACACAGTTTAATAAAAAATAAGTTTAATTAAATAATCACACAGTTTTTGACCATATTTTATTTTCCTGCTAAAACCATTTCCTGTAATAAAAATAAAATAAAAAAGCAAAATTATACTTACCAATCCGATGTACAGTCAGGTCCCACGGTGTAATCCATCAGAAAGGGTTAACAGGTTACAGGTCGCAGAGAGCTAATAATGCTGTCTCAGACCTGTATTCCCCTGAATGAATAAGTTCCTCTCCCAGCGAAAGTAGAGGAATAGATTCATGAATGGAGCTTAATTGATTTATTGGCAATTTAACTTTAGTGACCTGACCTAAAGGGAAAGTGGACACAATCAATTAAGCTTCATTCATGAAACACATCCTCTCCTGTCGCCAAGAGAGGAACTTATTCATTCAGGAGCTTTGAGCTGAGCATGCAGGATTACTTGCACTGCTTGGCTCAAAGCTAGTTAACCCTTTGTGAAGGATTACAGCGTGGGACGTGACAGATCGGCGGAATAGGTAAGAATAATGTTGTTTTATTTTTTTTTCTTTATTTTAGGAGATCAATGGCTTCGCACGGATTAAGTGTAAAATAAAATATGGTCAAAAAAATGTGTTTTTATTTCATTAAAATTATTTATTCTTAAAGTGTGTGTGTGTTTTTTTATTTACTTCAATAGGATTAATAATTGATAGTTATCTAATTGACAGCTCTCAATTATTAACCTACCTTAAGGTCACCTTTCAATTGCAAGGTGACAGTAAGGTGAGATTATTAACCCATTCGCCACCGCTACAGGGCAATGGGAATAGACGGGCAAAGTGCCAGAAAGGGCGAATCTAATTATAGATTTGCCCTTTCTGGGGTGTCTGGGGGCAGATGTTAGTAGCCAGGGGGGGCACAAAAAATGTACCCTCCCTAGGCTGTTATTATCTGCCCCCACTCGCTTGCTTTGTCTGTCTGGTGGAGAAAATACAGCCCACGCATTTTTTTCAACGAAATTACACCTTTAATTAACCCCTACATGTCTGAAATTTTGCACAAATACACTCATGTAATTGTAAGTTCTAAACAAATATCAAAATACAGGAAATGACATGGTTAACTGTGTTGAAGCAATGTATCATTTCATGTCGGCTTCTGTGATTTCACAAAACCCGGCAATTGAATTAGCGGCTATAACAGTATGTAGAAGTCTAGGAACTATAAATATATGTATATGTACATGTCACAATGACATGTATATATATATATATATATGTGTTCTATGTGTATATATCTATTCTTTCTAGTCTTTATTAAAGCTGTCAGTGTGATTTTACAGTATAGCCGGGGATGAATTGCCGGCTTTTCTAAAGGACACCGATGCGATTTCATCGCAAGTCACACAGTGTGGTCCGTTTGTAATCCGATTTTTCATCGCTCCCATAGACTTGCTTTGGCGATTGTCGACCGACAATCGGTGACAATCGCAGCATGCTGCGATTGTACACGGACGTTTAAAACGGACCACAAAAAATCTGATACTGGGAGCTGCTCCATAGATTAACATAGGTCCGACTGCAATGCGATTTTTCATCGCATTGCAGTCGTCCGATTCTGTCGCCAGTGTGACGCCGGCCGAAATCCCATATTGGGAAAAAGTAAAAAAAAAAGGAAAAAAAAATGTTTTAAATAATTGTAAAAATATTTAACCCCTTCACCCCCAAGTGTGGTTTGCACATTAATGACCGGGACAATTTTTACAATTCTGACCACTGTCTCTTTATGAGGTTATAACTCTGGAACGCTTCAACGGATCTTCGCGATTCTGAGAATGTTTTCTCGTCACATATTGTACTTCACGATAGTGGTAAAATTTCTTCGATATAACTTGCGTTTATTTTTGAAAAAAACGCAAATATGGCGAAAATGTTGAAAATTTTGCAATTTTCAAACTTTGAATTTTTATTCCCTTAAAACAGAGAAATATGTCACCCAAAATAGTTAATAAATAACATTTCCCACATGTCTACTTTACATCAGCACAATTTTGGAACCAAATTTTTTTTTGTTAGGAAATTATAAGGGTTAAAAGTTGACCAGCGATTTCTCATTTTTACAACAAAATTTACAAAGCCATTTTTTAGGGACCACCTCACATTTGAAGTTACTTTGAGGGGTCTATATGGCAGAAAATACCCAAAAGTGACACCATTCTAAAAACTGCACCCCTCAAGGTACTCAAAACCACATTCAAGAAGTTTATCAACCCTTCAGGTGCTTCACAGGAGCTGAAGTAACATGGAAGGAAAAATTGAACATTTAACTTTTTAGTGACAAAAATGATCTTTTACAAACTTTTTTTTATTTTCACAAGGGTAAATGGAGAAAATGGACAGATAAAGTTGTTGTGCAATTTCTCCTCAGTATGTCAATACCCCATATGTGGGGTAAAACCACTGTTTGGGCACACGCCAGAGCTCGTAAGGGAAGGAGCGCCGTTTGACTTTTTCAAACCAAAATTGGCTGGAATTGAGATTGGATGCCATGTCGCGTTTGGAGAGCCCCTGATGCGCCTAAACAGTGGAAACCTCCCACAAGTGACACCATTTTGGAAACTAGACCCCCTATGGAACTTATCTAGATCTGTTGTGAGCACTTTGCACCCCCAAGTGTTTCGCAAAAGTTTATAATGCCTGGGTGTGAAAAAAAAAACAATTTTCCACAAAAAATGATTTTTTAGTCCCAAAGTTTTGATTTTTCCCAAGGAAAATGGACCCCAAAAGTTGTTGTACAATTTGTCCTGAGTACGCTGATACCCCATATGTGGGGGGGGGGAAACTTTTTGGGCTCACGGCAGGGCTTGGAAAGCAAGTAATAACGTTTTGCAATGTAGACATTGATGGGAGTGATGTTCCGTTTGCAGAGCCCCAGATGTGCCTAAACAGTGGAAACCCCCCACAAGTGACTGCATTTTGGAAACTATACCCCATAAGGAACTTATCTAGATCTGTGGTGAGCACTTTGAACCCCAAGTGCTTCACACAAGTTTATAATGCCCGAGCATGCAAATAAAAAATCTTATTTTTTTCCCACAAAAATTATCTTTTAGCCACCAATTTTTTATATTCCCAAGTGTTATGTTTCGGTAGCTGAGGAGAAATAGCAAAAATAGCTGAAGTAGCAATACACCAGAGAGGCTGGAAACTACTGGGTTGCAGAACCCTAAACTAACCGCAACACTAGAAGTAGCCGTGGAGCGTACCTATGGTGATCCTAGATGCCTCGTCACAGACGGAGAGATAGCTACACCTAAAGACAGAAAGATGAAAGCTATCTGCCCTGTAGCAGAACCCCCAAAGAAATAGGAAGCCCCCCAACATGTAATGGCGGTTAGACAAGCAGAAAATACGAACACAGACAGAAAATAGAATGAGCAAACGCTGGGGCCCAATACTGTCTAGATAGAAAAGTATAGGAAAGAATTCTGACTGCAACCCAAAAAACCCTGTCAAAAATACCAACACAGCACACAGCAATTCAGCAAATAAAATGTGACACAGGAAAAGAGAAAAAGTGCAACCACAAACTGAGCACAATGCAGAGCCAGGCCCCAAAAGGGGACCAGACTGAAGTCCACTGCAAGGCAGCAAACCAGCAAGGAAAATCCAACCAGAGGAAAAAAAAACAACAAGGCACTTATCTGAATGAGAGCAGGAATGCAAGCTGAGCTCCAAGCAAGACCTGGAAGAACAATTGATTACCGGCAAGGCTGATGAGAGTTCAGGTCACTTATATCAGACCAATCGGACCCAGCTGAAAGCCATTCAGCAATTGGTTCATTACCTTCAGCAACCACCGGAGGGAGCCCCTTGAGGAGGGGTCACCGAACCGTCACTTGCGCAACCAGGCTGATCAGGATGAGCTCGATGACAGGCATGGATCAGTCTCCTAGCATGGATGTCTGAAGCAAACACCCAAGAATTGTCCTCTTGACCATAACCTCTCCACTTAACCAAATACTGGAGTTTCCGTCTAGAAAAACGAGAATCCAATATTTTCTCAACCACATACTCCAAATTGCCCTCAACCAAAACAGGGTCGGGAGGCGCAGCCACAGGAACCACTGGCTCCACAAACCTCTTCAATAAGGACTTGTGGAACACGTTATGGATCTTAAATGTCCCTGGAAGAAGCAAACGGAAGGAAACCGGATTAAGAATTTCCATGATCTTATAAGGTCCGATGAACCTTGGCTTAAATTTTGGAGACGCAACCTTCATAGGGATATTTCTTGAGGACAACCAAACCAAGTCCCCCACTTTAAAACGAGGACCATCAGTCCTATCATGCCGGTTGGCAAACCGCTGGGCCTTCTCCTGAGAAAGAGACAACCTTTCCACTACCTGGTCCCAAATCTGCTGCATATGCTCCACAATAGAGTCAACCCCAGACAGACGGAAGCCTCCGCCTGTCCTGAAGAAAATCGAGGGTGAAACCCAGAATTGCAGAAAAATGGAGACATCAAGGTGGCAGAGCTAACCCTATTATTAACCCCTCTCTGACATTAGACGTACTATCCCGTCCATAAAACCGTGACAATCTGACCATGGACGGGATAGTACGTCATAGGCGATCAGCTGCGCTCCCTGAGGGAGCGCAGCTAATCGCCGCCGGGTGTCAGCTGATTATCACAGCTGACACCCGTGACTGTGTGTCAGGAGCGGTCACGGACCGCTCCCGGCACTTTAACCCCTAGCACACCGCGATCAAACATGATCGCGGTGTACTGGGGGCACAGGGAAGCATCGCGCAGGGAGTGGGCTCCCTGCGCGCCCCCCTGAGACCCTCAGACCAGCGCAATGTGATCGCGCTGTTCTGAGGGCTTCCTCCCTCCCAGGACCCGGATCCAAGATGGCGCCGGGGTCCTGGAGGGAGGCGGCTTCCTCAATGCCTGCTGAGAGCAGGCACTGAGAAGCCTGCTGCACTGCCTGAGCGATCGCTGGTGTGACAGTGTGCTGTGCACACTGTCACACCAGCGATCTGATAAAATACAGTGATGTCCCACCCTGGGACAAAGTAAAACAGTTAAAAAAATAAAAATAAACATGTTATAAAAAAAAATCCAAAATAAATAAAAAAAAAAAAATATTCCCCAATAAATTCATTTCTTCCTGTAAATAAAAAACTAAAACAATAAAAGTACACATATTTGGTATCGCCGCGTCCATAACGACCCCCCTATAAAATTGTCCCACTAGTTAACCCCTTTAGTGAACCCCTTAAAAAAAAAAAACGAAGCAAAAAATCAATGCTTTATCATCATACCACCGAACAAAAAGTGGAATAACGCGCGATCAAAAAGACCGATATAAATAAACATGGTACCGCTGAAAACATCATCTTGTCCCGCAAAAAACAAGCTGCCATACAGCATCATCAGCGAAAAAATAAAAAAGTTATAGCTCGCAGAATAAAGCGATGCAAAAATAATTATTTTTTATATAAAATTGTTTTTATTCTATAAAAGCGCCAAAACATAAAAAAATGATATAAATGAGGTATCGCCATAATCGTACTGACCCGAAGAATAAAACTGCTTTATCAATTTTACCACACGCGGAACAATAAAAACGCCTCCCCCAAAAGAAATTCATGAATTGCTGATTTTTGTTCATTCTAACCTCCCAAAAATCGAAATAAAAAGCGATCAAAAAATGTCACGTGCTCAAAAATGGTACCAATAAAAACGTCAACTCGTACCGCAAAAAATAAGACCTCACATGACTCTGTGGGCCAAAATATGCAAAAATTATAGCTCTCAAAATGTGGCGATGCAAAAAACTATTTTTGCAATAAAAAGCGTCTTTTAGCGTGACAGCTGCCAATCATGAAAACCCGCTATAAATAGTAAATCAAATCCCCCCTTTATCACCCCCTTAGTTAGGGAAAAGTAATAAAATAAAAAAATGCATTTATTTCCATTTTCCCATTAGGGTTAGGGTTAGGGTTGCGGCTAAAGTTAGGGTTAGGGTTGGCGCTAAAGTTAGGATTAGGGTTAGGGTTGGGATTAGGGGTGTGTTAGGGTTAGGTTTGTGGTTAGGGTTGGGACTAGGGTTAGGGGTGTGTTGGGGTTAGGGTTGGAGTTAGAATTGGGGGGTTTCCGCTGTTTAGGCACATCAGGGGCTCTCCAAATGTGACATGGCGTCTGATCTCAATTCCAGCCAATTCTGCGTTGAAAAAGTCAAACGGTGCTCCTTCACTTCTGAGCTCTGCCATGCGTCCAAACAGTAGTTTATGCCCACATATGGGGTATCAGCGTACTCTGGACCCCAAGAGTTATTGTGCAATTTGTCCTATTTCTTCTGTTACCCTTGGGAAAATAAAAAACTGGGGGCGAAAATATCATTTTTGTACAAAAAAAATTATTTTTTTGTTTTTACGGCTGTACATTATAAACTTCTGTGAAGCACTTGGGGCTTCATAGCGCTCACCACACACCTAGATAAGTTCCTTGTGGGGTCTATTTTCCAAAATGGGGTCACTTGTTGGGGATTTCCACTGTTTAGGCGCATCAGGGGCTCGCCAAATGCGACATGACGCCCCCAGACCATTCCATCAAAGTCTGCAATCAAAAACGTCACTACTTCCCTTCCAAGCCCCAACGTGTACCCATACAGTAGTTTTCTCCCACATATTGGGTATCAGCGTACTCAGGACAAATTGGACAACAACTTTTGGGGTCCAATTTCTCCTGTTACCCTTGTAAAAATAAAATATTGGGGCGAAAAAATCATTTTTGCAAAAAAAAAAAAAAGATTTTTTATTTTTACGGCTGTGCGTTATAAACTTCTGTGAAGCACTTCGGGGTTCAAAGTGCTCACCACACATCTAGATAAGTTCCTTGTGGGGTCTATTTGCCAAAATGGGGTCACTTGTGGGGGGTTTCCACTGTTTAGGTGCATCAGGGGCTCTCCAAATGTGACATGACGCCCCCAGACCATTCCATCAAAGTCTGCAAATCCAAAACGTCACCACTTCCCTTCCGAGCCCCGACGTGTGCCCATACAGTAGTTTTCGCCCACATATTGGGTATCAGTGTACTCAGGACAAATTGGACAACAACTTTTCTGTTTCAATTTCTTCTGTTACCCTTGTGAAAATAAAATATTGGGGGCGAAAAAATCATTTTTGTAAAAAAAAAAAAAAAAAGATTTTTTATTTTACGGCTGTACGTTATAAACTTTAGTGAAACACCTGGGGATTCAAAGTTCTCACCACACATCTAGATAAGTTCCTTGAGGGGTCTAGTTTCCAAAATGGTGTCATTTATGGGGGTTTCCACTGTTTAGGCAGATCAGGAGCTCTCCAAACACGACATGGCGTCCAGCCAATTCTGCGTTGAAAAAGTCAGACGGCGCTCCTTCCCTTCCAAACTCTGCCATGCACCCAAACAGTGGTTTACCCCCACATATGGGGTATCAGCGTACTCAGGACAAATTGCACAATAACTTTTGGAGTCTTGTTACCCTTGGAAAAATAAAATTGGGGTGAAAAGATCATTTTTGTGGAAAAAATATGATTTTTAAATTTTACGGCTCTACATTATAAACTTGTGTGAAGCACTTGGGGGTTCAAATTGCTCATCAAAAATCTAGATAAGTTCCTTAGGGGGTCTAGTTTCCCAAATGGGGTCATTTGTGGGGGTTTCCACTGTTTAGGCACATCAGGGGCTGTCCAAATGCAACATGGCATCCAAACTCAATTCCAGCCAATTTTGGTTGGAAAAAGTCAAATGGTGCTCCTTCCATTCCGAGCTCTGCCGTGCGCCCAAACAGTGGTTCCCCCCCACATATGGGGTATCAGCGTACTCAGGACAAATTGTACAACAACTTTTGTGGTCCAATTTCTCCTGTTACCCTTGGAAAATAAAAAATTAGTGACTAAAAGATAATTTTTGTGGGAAAAAAATAGGATTTTTTATTTTCATGCCCGGGCATTATAAACTTGTGTGAAGCACTTGGGGGTTCAAAGTGCTCACCAAAGATCTAGATAAGTTCCTTAGGGGGTCTAGTTTCCAAAATGGGGTCACTTGTGGGGGGTTTCCACTGTTTAGGCTCATCTGGGGCACTGCAAACGGAACATGACCCCCATCAACGTCTGCATTCCAAAACGTTACTACTTTCTTTCCAAGCCCTGCCGTGCGCCCAAACAGTTTCCCCCCCCACATATGGGGTATCAGCATACTCAGGAAAAATTGGACAACAACTTTTGGGGTCCAATTTCCTTGGGAAAATTCAAAAATTTGGGACTAAAAAATCATTTTTGTGGAAAATTGTTTTTTTTTTTTCACACCCAGGCATTATAAACTTTTGTGAAACACTTGGGGGTTCAAAGTGCTCACAACAGATCTAGATAAGTACCTTAGGGGGTCTAGTTTCCAAAATGGTGTCACTTGTGGGGGGTTTCCACTGTTTAGGCGCATCAGAGGTTCTCCAAACGCAACATGGCATCCAATCTAAATTCCAGCCAATTTTAGTTTGAAAAAGTCAAACGGCGCTCCTTCCCTTACGAGCTCTGCCGTGTGCCCAAACAGTGGTTTTCCCCCACATATTGGGTATTGGCGTACTCAGGAGAAATTGCATAACAACCTTATCTGTCCATTTTCTCCTTTTACCCTTGTGAAAATAAAAAAAAAGTTTGTAAAAGATCATTTTTGTGGCTAAAAAGTAAAATATTCATTTTTTCCTTCCACGTTGCTTTAGTTCCTGTGAAGCACCTGAAGGGTTAATAAACTTCTTGAATGTGGTTTTGAGTACCTTGAGGGGTGCAGTTTTTAGAATGGTGTCACTTTTGGGTATTTTCTGCCATATAGACCCCTCAAAGTGACTTCAAATGTGAGGTGGTCCCTAAAAAAAATGGCTTTGTAAATTTTGTTGTAAAAATGAGAAATCGCTGGTCAACTTTTAACCCTTATAACTTCCTAACAAAAAAAAATTTTGGTTCCAAAATTGTGCTGATGTAAAGTAGACATGTGGGAAATGTTATTTCTTAACTATTTTGTGTGATATATTTCTCTGTTTTAAGGGAATAAAAATTCAAATTTTGAAAATTGCAAAATTTTAAAAATTTTCGCCATATTTGCGTTTTTTTTCAAAAATAAACGCAAGTTATATCAAAGAAATTTTACCACTAACATGAAGTACAATATGTCATGAGAAAACAATCTCATAATTGCGAAGATCCGTTGAAGCGTTCCAGAGTTATAACCTCATAAAAAGACAGTGGTCAGAATTGTAAAAATTGGCCCGGTCATTAACGTGCAAACCACCCTTGGGGGTGAAGGGGTTAAGAGCAAATTCAGCCAAAGGCAAAAAAGAGACCCAGTCATCTTGATCAGCAGACACAAAACATCTCAAATAAGTCTCCAAGGTCTGGTTTGTTCTCTCGGTTTGTCCATTGGTCTGAGGGTGAAATGCAGAGGAGAAAGATAACTGAACACCAAGTTTAGAACAAAATGTTCTCCAAAATCTGGAAACAAACTGGACTCCTCGGTCAGACACAATGTTCTCCGGAATGCCACGTGCTGAAAAAACAGAGGCACCAATTCTAAGGAGGAAGGAAACTTAGGTAATGGCACAAGTTGTACCATCTTGGAAAACCTATCACAGATTACCCAGATAACGGTCATTCTCTGAGAGACAGGGAGGTCGGAAATAAAATCCATAGAGATATGGGTCCATGGCCTCTTGGGTACAGGTAATGGCATTAACAAACCACTAGAGCGAGAGCAAGACTTGGAACGAGAGCAAGTCCCACAAGACTGCACAAAGTCCCTGACGTCACGAGACAAAGTAGGCCACCAAAAGGACCGACTCACCAAGTCTCTGGTACCAAAAATTCCGGGATGACCAGCCAACAATGAATCTCAGACATCACACTCTTCTTCCACTGGTCTGGGACAAAGAATTTCCCAACAGGGCAGCGTTCAGGTTTATCCTCCTGACACCCATCCAGAGCCAGTCTCAAATTGGGCGAGATGGCGGAAAGAACTACACCCTCTTTCAAAATAACAGCAGGATCAGTTAACTCAGGAGAGTCCGCAAAGAAACTCCTCGAGAGGGCATCCGCCTTAACATTCTTAGTGCCCGGAAGAAAAGAAACCACAAAATTAAAACGTGTGAAAAACAAGGCCCACTTGGCCTGTCTAGGATTAAGTCGCTTGGCTGATGCGAGATAAACCAGGCTCTTATGGTCCGTGAGGACCACCACCTGATGTTTGGCTCCTTCCAGCCAATGTCTCCACTCTTCAAAGGCCCACATCATGGCCAATAACTCCCGATTACCCACGTCATAATTACGTTCAGTTGGAGAAAATTTTCGAGAGAAGAAGGCACAAGGGTTACTCTTAGAGGTCTCCGAATCCCTTTGGGACAAAATGGCACCTGCCTCAATCTCAGAAGCATCAACCTCCACCTGAAACGGTAGAGACTAGTGTTGAGCGATATTGCTCGATATCTAAAAATATTGTATCGAAATTGTATCACCGATAGCACTAAATATCGTCGATATCCGATTTCGATACCGGAAGTCCCATGTAAGTCTATGGGAACAAAATATCGCAACAAAAAAAAACCTTTCTTTCGTTGTAAATACAAAATATACACACATAGAATACATATATATATATATATATATATTATATATATATACATGTCATTGTGACATATATATATACATATATTTATAGTTTATACACTTCTACATAGTAAAATCGACTCTAATTCAATTGCCGGGTAAAGACGTGACATACCCCATAGAAGTCGACGGGCTCGGTGCCGAGTACCCCGAAAACCTCTGGCTCTGTGCGACTCAACTTGGGCGTCACGAACAGGATTCTGTAGCTCGCTATAAGCGAGTCCTGTGTGCCTGAATTGCACTGGTTTTGTGCTTGAGAATTGCTAAAATCATCAGAGAATGTATTTGCCATTTTTCCGCCATATCTGCGTCACGACGAGGCACTGGTGAAGAAGAAGGGCGTGCTCTTCGTGGGTGTCACTCACTCAGTGGCGTGAAAACGATGGCCGCCCACTGTAAATGGTACTGCAATGTAACATCGTGCCCCACAGCTCTGGAGTTCCGCCTCCTCATCCTCCTCAGTGTGCGGAAACTAACACGAAGGTCCCGCCTCCCTACAAAAGAGGGGCCCTCTCCAGATATGACACATGTGACTTGGCAGAGATGGCTAATGGACACGACGAGCAGAAGTGGGAAGGGATGGAGCAGTCAGAGCTCTCCCCCCACGGAAGTGACCCGATCGCCACAGAATCACCGTTGGGCACCCGGCCTGTAAACCCTCCTACGCTGCAAGAAGCGGCGGATACCCTAAGAGGCCTGGCCCGGCACCGGGAGGAGGTCGCCAGGATGGAAGCCAGCTGGCGTGCCCTAAAAATAAACTTGGAGCGGCGCCAATCCCTCTTACCTGAAGTGTCTGTACCGGAAGGTGAGGCACCCGTTCTAGTAGAGGAGTCCTTGCAATGTGATCCGGTTGACGTTGTCGCAGTGGAGGCACCCGTTCCTGCAAAAACCGCAGCACCGTCAGCAGCACCCCAGATCCCGCTGTCTGCCCCGTCGCTGAGACAGAAGAAGCGACACCCGTCCTCATGGAGGAGGCCGCGCAGGCACCAGAGCACTACCTGCCTGTACCGGAGCCCCGACTGTCATCTGATTTAGAGCCGTCTGCTTCCTCCGCAGGGGAGCGCCGCCAGGACTGGGGGGCGACAGGAGAGCTGCCGCAAACCGGACACTGTAAGCTGCAGTGGAGTGGTGGAGACATGGAGATGCTGGAGGAGAATTACAACCGGCGTCAGGAGGAAGAGTGGAGACGTTGGGAGCGGGAAGCAGAGCGACAAAGGGAGCAGCGAGAATCCCTAAAACTTCGCCAACGTCACCTGGAGAAGGACCGGGCAGATAAGGACCGGATGAGAAAGGATAAAGGAACCCTGAGTGAGCCGCGGCGTAAGGGTGCAGTACGGAGCTTTAAATTGAAAGGTGGTTGGGGCTTCATCAAGGAGCCTGGACTTTATTTAGAAGTCTTTGTGACCCGGCGGGACGTGGAGGCTCACCTCCCAGAAGGACACCCGGGGAGGGACCTGTTGCCAGGAGACTTGGTGACTTACACCCGACACTGGGGTTACAATGGGTGGTACGCCCTAAATGTTACCAGGTGCGACCCCTACTCCCCAGTGTGTCAGGAACCTGTGAGACCCTCGAAGCCTTCAGCCTCCCACATCCAGGCCTCTGCAAAAGTGCCCACCCCACGCCGTAAATCTCCCCAGCCTCCCTCAGTGGTCTCCTCAGCAGCCCCAGCTATGGACATGATAAGTATAGCTGGCCCGTACCCGGCGCCTGTTAGGCACCCTGGGGTTCGTACAGTCCGGGACATAGGGCTCCAGACCCGGAGGGAGATGAAAGAGGTGGCCACACAGACCCAGATAGCGGGTCACGACGTCACTGTACAGGCCACACGACGTCATCAGGTCCTGGTGGTCCTTGGTGCCTCGGATGTTTGGCAATCTCAAGAAGAGTACCAGGTGGTACCTGGAAGAGGCCAGCCAAAGAAGTCTAAATAACCCGGACAGGGTCCCTGTATGTAAATAGTTAACTTGTTTATGTACCCGGACGGGTGAATGTTCCAAAAAAATTTTTTTAATTTAATAAAAAAAAAAAACAACACAGTTTTCATTTCTTTTATTACTGTCTCATCCTGCTGCGACGCCATCGATCTCCTGTAAAAAAAAAAAAAAAAAGTATACCACCTGACCGACGCAGTCCATAGTAACGAGTGTCCCACGACGATCCAGCTCTGCTACATCAGAATGACAGGCAGAGCCTGTCATCCCGGCGCAGCACAGCTGATTACCTGCTTCCCCGGCGGTGACGTCATCGGACTGACTGCTTTACGGCCGGGATTACCCTGCAGTCACTGCAGTTATCGCGAAAAACTGCATGTGACCGCCAGGGAGAAGATAATGGCGGCCATCAAGCAGTCCAGGACGTGACCGCCGGAGATCTTCTGCCAGGTAAGTGCCGCTGACTCCTGACAGACCCGACCGACGGACACTCACAGTGACAGTGACAAATCCGATTCCGGTATTCGATCAGACGAAAATATCGAAACGAATTATCGAAAGGCCGATAGAGCTAATATCGGCCGATAGCCGATATTTGCATTATCGTATCGCTCAACACTAGTAGAGACACATCAGGCTTCCGTAGAACAGGAGCAGAAATTAATCTCTGCTTAAGTTCCTGAAATGCAGAAACTGCCTCAGGAGGCCAATTCACCACATCGGAACCCTTTTTGGTCAAATCAGTCAATGGTTTAACAATACCGGAGAAATTACCAATAAATTTACGATAAAAATTGGCAAAACCCAAAAATATCTGAAGAGCCTTCAATGTAGTAGGTTGAACCCAATCACAGATGGCCTGAACCTTGACCGGGTCCATTTCAATAACAGACGGAGACAAAATGAATCCCAGAAATGAAACCTTCTGTATGCCAAAAAGACACTTTGATCCCTTCACATACAGTGCATTCTCTCTCAAAATCTGGAACACAGTCCGAACATGTTTCACATGAGAGTCCCAGTCGTTGGAAAAAATCAAGATATCATCCAAATAAATGATCAGAAATTTATCCACAAAATCCCTGAAAATATTATTCATAAAGGATTAGAAGACGGAAGGGGGATTAGTAAGCCCAAAAGGCATCACTAGGTACTCAAAATGCCCCTCTGGGGTATTAAACGCCGTCTTCCATTCATCCCCGTGCTTAATGCGAATAAGGTTATACGCCCCCCTGAGGTCAAGCTTGGTAAACCAACTAGCACTTTTCACTCTGGAAAATAGGTCAGAAATCAAGGGTAACGGATATTGATATTTAACAGTGATTTTGTTCAGGAGGCGATAGTCAATACACGGCCTCAATGAACCATCCTTTTTGGCCACAAAGAAAAAACCGGCACCCAAGGGTGAAGAGGATCATCTGATATGACCCTTCTCCAAAGACTCCTTGATATAAGATCGCATAGCATCGTGTTCAGGTACAGATAAATTAAAAAGGCGACCTTTAGGAAATTTACCACCAGGCACTAACTCAATAGCGCAATCATAGCTCCTGTGAGGAGGTAAGGATGCAGATTTACTCTCACTAAACACATCAGAAAAATCCGTCAAAAAGTCAGGGACATCCTGAGACTGGGGAGAAGCAGAAAAAACAGGAGTATCAGTATTAACACATTTCCAGGCCCAACTGGTCACAGACACAGATTTCCAATCCAAAAGAGGATTATGAGTCTGTAACCAAGGGAAACCCAGTACAACAATGTCATGCAGATTATGCAACACCAGAAATTTGCAACTCTCCTGATGATCTGGTTCAACCCTCATTATCACCTGAGTAGAAAATTGGGGTTTATTCTCCGCCAAAGGGGTAGAATCAATGCCCAGCAAAGGAATAGACTTCCGTAGGGGTATCATGGGAAACCCATAAAGTTTGGCAAAGTCAAAATTCATCAGGTTAATAGCTGTTCCTGAATCAACAAAAACCTGAGCCGAAAATGTGGACAGGGAGCAAATCAGGGTAACAGTCAACAGAAATTTAGTCTGAACACTACCCAATACAACTGAGCACGCAAAACGTTTTCCCCACTTAGGGCAGACGGAAATAGCATGAGAAGCGTCACCACAGTAGAAACATAGCCCATTGCACTTTAGAAACTTATGACACTGAGCCCCAGAAGTCACACCATGACACTGCATGGGCTCAGGAGCTTGCTCACAAGGCAACACTATCTCACGCATACCTTTGCGCTCACGCAAAGTCTGTCAATTTGAATAGCCAAAGACATAGAATCATTGAGACCAGAGGAACAGGGAATCCCACCATAACGTCCTTTACATTTCTGACAGACCCTTCCGAAAAAGGGCTGCCAAAGCATCATCATTCCATTTGGTCAGGACTGCCCACTTTTGGAATTTCTGACAGTACAGCTCAGCGTCTTCACGACCCTGATTTAATGCCAACAAGGTCTTTTCAGCTTGATCAGTGACATTAGGTTCATCGTACAATAACCCCAGAGCCTGAAAAAATACATCAACATCATTCAAAACAGGATCTCCAGGTGTCAGGGAAAAAGCCCAATCCTGAGGGTCGCCGCGCAGCAGAGAGATGACAATTTGAACCTGCTGTGCTGCGTTCCCTGAGGATTTAGGCTTTAAGGCAAAAAACAACTTGCAGTTATTTTTAAAATTCAGAAATTTAGACTGATCCCCCAAGAATAAATCTGGCATGTGGATTCTAGGTTCCACAACAGGCAACCCAGCAAGATAGGCAGTAATCTTCTGAACCTCAGCGGCAAGCCGCTCCACATGGCCACACAACTGTGTAAACTCCATTGAGGACAAAGAAAAATTCCTCCTCAGCACCCAGAGAAAAAGAGGGAAAAAATGCAACAAACAGAAAAAAAAATTTCTTACAACTCCCTTTTTTTTTTTTCCTTTTTACTATTTTTCCCTTCTGATGAGTACCATAGAATTTTCAGTTTGGCCGGTAATACTGTTATGTTTCGGTAGCTGAGGAGAAATAGCAAAAATAGCCGAAGTAGCAATACACCAGAGAGGCTGGAAACTACTGGGTTGCAGAACCCTAAACTAACCGCAACACTAGAAGTAGCCGTGGAGCATACCTACGGTGATCCTAGACGCCTCGTCACAGACGGAGAGCTAGCTACACCTAAAGACAGAAAGATGAAAGCTATCTGCCCCGTAGCAGAACCCTCAAAGAAATAGGAAGCCCCCCAACATGTAATGGCGGTTAGACAAGCAGAAAATACAAACACAGACAGAAAATAGAATGAGCAAACGCTGGGGCCCAATACTGTCTAGATAGAAAAGTATAGGAAAGAATTCTGACTGCAACCCAAAAACCCTGACAAAAATACCAACACTTCTGATTAACAAAAAACCTGAAATCACACGATCTCTACCACCTAAATCAGATCTCTGGTGTAACACACAGCAATTCAGCAAATAAAAAGTGACACAGGAAAAGAGAAAAAGTGCAAACACAAACTGAGCACAATGCAAAGCCAGGCCCCAAAAGGGGACCAGGCTGAAGTCCACTGCAAGGCAGCAAACCAGCAAGGAAAATCCAACCAGAGGAAAAAAAACAAACAAGTCAGTTATCTGAATGAGAGCAGGAATGCAAGCTGAGCTCCAAGCAAGACCTGGAAGAACAATTGATTACCAGCAAGGCTGATGTGAGTTCAGGTCACTTATATCAGACCAATCGGACCCAGCTGAAAGCCATTCAGCAATTGGTTCATTACCCTCAGCAACCACCAGAGGGAGCCCCAGCTCCGAAGTCGCCTCCAACGTGTTTACAACACCCAAGGGTAACAGGAGAAATTGGACCACAAAAGTTGTTGTCCAATTTGTCCTGAGTACGCTGATACCCCATATCTGGGGGGGAACCACTGTTTGGGCGCACGGCAGAGCTCGGAATGGAAGGAGCACCATTTGACTTTTTCCAGCCAAAATTGGCTGGAATTGAGATTGAGCGCCATGTTGTATTTGGAGAGCCCCTGATGTGCCTAAACAGTGGAAACCCCCCACAAGTGACCCAATTTTGGAAGCTAGACCCCCTAAGGAACTTATATAGATCTGTGGTGAGCAATTTGAACCCCAAAGTGCTTCACACAAGTTTATAACGTAGAGCCGTAAAATTTAAAAAAAACATATTTTTTCCACAAAATGATCTTTTCACCCCAATTTTTATTTTCCCAAGGGTATCAAGACCCCAAAAGTTATTGTGCAATTTGTCGTGAGTACGCTGATACCCCATATGTGGGGGTAAACCACTGTTTGGGTACCTGGCAGAGCTCGGAAGGAAAGGAGCGCTGTTTGACTTTTTCAACGCAGAATTGGCTGGACGCCATGTCGTGTTTGCAGAGCTCCTGATGTGCCTAATCAGTAGAACCCCTCACAAATGACACCATTTTGGAAACTAGACCCCTCAAGGAGTTTATCTAGATGTGTGGTGAGAACTTTGAACCCCAAGGTGTTTCACTAAAGTTCATAACGCCCGAGCATGAAAATAAAAAAATCATTTTTTCCACAAACATGGTCTTTTAGTCCCCAACTTTCCATTTTCCCAAGGGTAACAGGAGAAATTGTACCCCAAAAGTTGTCCAATTTGTCCTGAGTACGCTGATACCCCATATGTGGGAGAAAACTGCTGTATGGGCACACATAGGGGCTCGAAAGGGAAGTAGTGACGTTTTGGATTGCAGACTTTGATGGAATGGTCTGGAGACATCATGTTGCATTTGGAGAGCCCTGATGTGCCTAAACAGTGGAAACCCCCCACAAGTGACCCCATTTTGGAAAATTGTCCTACAAGGATCTTATCTAGATGTGTGGTGAGCGCTATGAAGCCCCAAGTGCTTCACAGAAGTTTATAACATACAGCCGTAACAACAAAAAAATCTTTTTTTTTAATAAAAATGATATTTTTGCCCCCAATTTTTTATTTTCCCAAGGGTAACAGAAGAAATTGGACACGAAGAGTTATTGTGCAATTTGTCCTGAGTACGCTGATACCCCATATGTGGGGGTAAACTACTGTTTGGGCACATGGCAGAGCTCAGAAGTGAAGGAGCACCGTTTGACTTTTTCAACACAGAATTGGCTGGAATTGAGATCAGACGCCATGTCACATTTGGAGAGCCCCTGATGTGCCTAAACAGTGGAAACTCACAAATTCTAACTCCAACCCTAACCCCAACACACTCCTATCCCTAGTCCCAACCCTAACCATAACCCTAACCACAAAAATAACCCTAACACACCCCTAACCCTAATCCCAACCCTAACCCTAATCCTAACTTTAGCCCCAACCCTAACCCTAACTTTAGCCGCAACCCTAAACCTAACCCCTAATGAGAAAATGGAAATAAATACATTTTTTTAATTTTATTATTTTTCCCTTACTAAGGGGGTGATAAAGGGGGGTTTGATTTACTATTTATAGCGGGTTTTTATGATTGGCAGCTGTCACGCTAAAAGACGCTTTTTATTGCAAAAAATAGTTTTTGCATGACCACATTTTGAGAGCTATAATTTTTGCATATTTTGGCCCACAGAGTCATGTGAGGTATTATTTTTTGTGGTACGAGTCGACGTTTTTATTGGTACCATTTTTGAGCACATGACATTTTTGATTGCTTTTTTTTATTTTTGGGAGGTTAGAATGAACAAAAATCATCAATTCATGAATTTATTTTGGGGGGGGTGTTTATACCGTTCCGCATGTGGTAAAATTGATAAAGCAGTTTTATTCTTCGGTTAGTATGATTACGGCAAAACCTCATTTATATAATTTTTTATGTTTTGGCGCTTTTATACAATAAAAACAATTTTATATAAAAAATAATTATTTTTTCATCACTTTACTCTGCGAGCTATAACTTTTTTATTTTTTCGCTGATGATGCTGTATGGCGGCTTGTTTCTTGCGGGACAAGATGACGTTTTCAGCGGTACCATGTTTATTTATATCAGTCTTTTTGATCGCGTGTGATTACACTTTTGTTCGGCGGTATGATGATAAAGCATTGATTTTTTGCTTTTTTTTTTTAAGGGGTTCACTAAAGGGGTTAACTTGTGTGACATTTCTATAGGGCGGGTCGTTACGGACGCGGCTATACCAAATATGTGTACTTTTATTGTTTGGGGTTTTTTTTTATTTACATGAAGAAATGAATTTATTGGGGAATATTTTTTTTTTCCTTTATTTTGGAATTTTTTTTACACGTTATTTTCAGTTTTTTAACTTTTTTACTTTGTCCCAGGGTGGGACATCACAGTATAAAGTCAGATCGCTGGTGCACAGCACTCTGTCAGACCAGCGATATGACAGGCACTGCTGCAGGCTTTCTCAGCGCCTGCTCTCAGCCTCCCTGCAGGACCCCGCAGCCATCTTGGATCTGGGGTCTTGCAGGGAGGAAGGCCTCAGAACAGCGCGATCACATCGCGCTGTTCAGGTCTCAGGAGCAGCAGGAGCTGCCCTTTGCGCTATGCTTCCTGTCCCCCGGTACACGCGATCTGTTTGATCGCTGTGTGCCAGGGGTTAATGTGCAGGGAGCGGTCCGTGACCACTCCTGGCATATAGTGCCGGGTGTCAGCTGTGATAATCAGCTGACACCCGGCCCCTGGGAGCGCAGCTGATCGCATGGGACGTACTATTCCATTCATGGAAATTAGGTCCAGGGTCACATGGACGGAATAGTACGTCGGATTATCTCTAAATAAATATTTGAAAAAAAAAACAATAAAAGTATACATATTTGGTATCACCGCATCCGCACCAACCCGACCTATAAAACTGACCCACTAGTTAACTATGAACACCATTAAAAAAACAAAGAAAAACAAGGCAAAAAACGATGCTTTATCTTCATACTGCCGAACAAAAAGTGGAATAACACGCTGTCAAAAAGACGGATATAAATAAACATGGTACCGCTGAAAACGTCATCTTGTCCTACAAAAAAAGAGCCCCCAAACAGCTCAATCACCGGAAAAATAAAAAAAGTTATAGCTCTCAGAATAAAGCCATGCAAAAATAATTATTTTTTCTATAAAATAGTTTTAATTGTATAAAAGCGCCAAAACATAAAAAAAGATATAAATGAGGTATCGCTGTAATCGTACAAACCCGAAGAATAAAACTGCCTTATCAATTTTACTACACACGGAATGGTATAAACGCCCCCTCCCCCGAAAAAATTCCTGAATTGCTGGTTTTTGTTCATTCTGCCTCCCAAAATTCTGAAAAAAAGCGATCAAAAAATGTCATGTGCCTGAAAATGGTACCAATAAAAACGTCACCTCGTCCCACAAAAAACAAAACCTCACATGACTCTGTGGGCCAAAATATGGAAAAAATTATAGCTCTCAAAATGTGGTGATGCAAAAATTATCTTTTGCAATAAAAAGCGTCTTTTAGTGTGTGACAGCAGCCAAACACAAAAACCCGCTATAACGCCTCTTTCACACGTCCAACTCCTGATATTTCCGGTACCAGAGATGTCAGTGTCCGTGTGTGTAATTCTTGTGCACATGTGAGGCATGCGTGTGCCGCATCAGTACGGGCGCCAGGGAAGAAGTGTTACAGTAAGGAGTAAGGGTATGTTTCCACGTTCAGTATTGGCAGCGCTTTGAACGCAGCAGATACCCGCTCCGTCCAAAGCGCTGCCGGCTTTTGTACGCGCGGTGATTCCGCATGTGTTCACTGAATACATAAGAATCACCACATCCTATACATAGGCCTGTGCTATTTAGCTTGCGGAGACACTCAGTAAATAGAAATGCTGCTGTCTATAAAGAAGCGCCGCATGTGCAGATACGCAGGGATGCCGGAGGCGTCCCTGCACACATAGTGGAGATGGGATTTCATAAAATCCCATCCACTATGCTGTAACGTCTGGCCGCTGCAGATTCTGCAATCCGCAGAAAATACTGAACGTGGAAACATACCCTAAGCACTGTTCCCCGGCGCCGATGCGTGTCACATGGATGATATCCATGTGTGTAATGCGTAGCACGTGTGCTGGGTGTTTTGTTGCCCATGCTGACATTAAAAAATGGACATGTCAGCGTGTTTTGCCCACAGACACATGGTCCGTGGAAACACTGACATGTGCACAGACCCATTCACTTGAATAGGCAAATAGCACTCCGTTCCTCCCGAGTCTCTCCATATGGCTCAGTAGTACTATACAGTCACATATGGGGTATTGCCACGTTCAGTAGAGATTGTGGGACAATTTTTGTTGCCATTTTTACCCACTTGTGTGAAAATGTAAAATCTTTGACTAAAATAAAATTTTGGTGTTAAAAATGTAGTTATTTTGTCCTCACTGCCCAATGGTATAAAATTCTGTGACACACCCATGGTGTCAATATGATCACTGCACGCCTAGCTGAATTCATTAAGAGGTGAAGTTCATAAAATGGGGTCACTTATGGTAGGTTCTGAGGTTTTGGCACCTTATGGGCTCTCCCAGTGGGTCATGGCACCTGCTAACCATAACAGTAAAATCTGACGCTCCTTTCCTTCCGAGCTCTGCCATGCACCCAAACAGTGGTTTACCCCCACATATGGGGTATCAGCGTACTCAGGACAAAATGCACAGCAACTTTTGGGGTCCAATTTCTCATGTTACTGTTGAGAAAATAAAAAATTGGGGACGAAAAGATCATGTTTGTGGAAAAAATATGATTTTTTTAATTTTACGGCTCTACGCTATAAACTTCATGGCAACCTTTGACACACTCAATACAGGAATGAATATGTCCCATGGATTTATGTATTTTTTTTCATCAATTAAGGAATTTCCTCTTCTGACCTTCTGGGGGCATAACAACACAATACCAGACCCCAATCAGAGGACAATAAAACGTTCACACTCCTTATCTATGAACTGTTCCAATATTTATGTTCATCTCTATCTCCCATAATGACAGTTCTGCTTCACGTCACTTGTCTTATCTATTGCATTGTTTCTGTGCTGTGTTGTGTATAAATATGTGATTCTTCAGATGTTGTATTAGTCTATGCCTGAGGAAGAGACCTGAGTAGTCTCGAAAGCTTGCAATTTGTTACCATCTTTTCAGTTAGCCATGAAAAGGTATCAACCACTGAGGACTCTCAAGTCTAAATATTTTTCTAAGTATTTTGTGTGACATAATATGTGATTTAAGGGCATGAAAATTCAAAGTTGGAAAATTGTGAAATTTTCAAAATTTTCCCCAAATTTCTGTTTTTTTCACAAATAAATGCAAGTCATATCAAAGAAAATTTACCACTGACATGAATTATAATATGTCACGAGAAAATAATGTCAGAATCATCGGGATCCATGGAAGTGTTAATGGGGTTATTACCTCATAAATTGACAGTGGTCAGAATTGTAAAAATTGGCACGGTCACTAACATGCAAACCACCCTTGGGGGCAAAGGTGTGAAGGGTATGGAAATTCAAAGTTGGAAAATTTCAAAATTTCAAATATTTGTTAAAAAATGAAAATTTGGCAAAAATTAACGCAAGTCATATCAAAGAAATGTTACCAGTCTCAGAATCACCGGGATCCATTGAAGCGTTATAGAGTTATTACCTCTTAAAGGGACAGTGGTCAGAATTGTAAAAGTAGGCCTGGTCATTAACATGCAAACCACCCTCAGGGGTTAATGAGACTTTAATGCATTACAAGAATTATGTATAATGTGTGTAGAACATTACCTCCCTTTATAACCACAGTTGTGATTGCCACTGATAAATGGTAAAACATCCCACATATAAATTTATGCAAAATTCAGCCAATAAGCTAAAGCATCTGCATTACAGGAACTAAAATGAAACTGTTATGAACGCAGCAATTTTCTATTGCATTTTGGTTGTTTTAGATAGGCTTTTGTGTATTTTATACAATACTGAATAAGGAATAAATAACTTCATAACTCACCTAATTCTGCCTCTGTGATATTATTGAATTGAGTGTAAAACATGGGCTCCACCATTCTTGTTTTTTCTGTAAATTCAAAAGTTGAATTAAAAAGATTTGATCTCTTAAAAGGTAAATGAAGCTTTTCAGTCACCATTATATCAAAGTGTGAAAAGGTGTCAAAATAGAGATTAGAAAACAGAATCACTCACTCATCCAGCCCCCCTCACTTTATTTGATGATAATGGATTTGATGGTATTTGGGTAGATCTCAGAGTTTGGGATATTTTTCTATAACCCAACCATTACTAGTACTTCTCAAAAACTTTGTCCCTGACTTATTTGGAGATTTCCTTGGTCTTCATCGAGTAGTTTGTTTAGTGATGCCAATCCTTAATGGTGTTGCATTCTCTGTGCCCTCAGCTGTCAGCTTCAGGAAGGCTAGTTATCAAGAACAGAGGGGTCCCTCCATTTTTGACAACCAACCTTGCTAAAGCACGTGGGCTGGATATCAGCTAGAAGGGGCCATGTATGTAATGTTCGGCTCAGGTTCCAGTAGAGTTTAAGGAACAGAGCGTCATGTTACGCATATGGAGGGGATTCAGCCCGTCCCATGCGTACTACAGAAATAAGCAGCCCGCAGCTTCCCCAGGGGAAAAAAGTTGCACCAGTCTATATAGAATGCGCCAATTCGTCTGGCGGCTTTGCCTGGCTCTTTCCACTCGCCCTGTAGCGGTGGCAACTGGGCTGATAGTTGGGGGGTTGATGTCACCTTTGCATAGTCAGGTAACATCAAGCCCCAAGGTTAGTAATGGAGAGGCATCAATAAGACACCCCCATTACTAACCCCACAGTCACATTGTAAGAAAACACAGACACCCAAAAAAAGTCCTTTAATTGAAAGAATGACACAGAATCCTTTAATAATCTTAATTAAATCATACTTATGACCTCGCCTATTTCCACTGAAGCCCTTGATATCCTGTAATAAAACTAAAATAAAAAAACAACAATACACCATATCTGTCCATTGTTTTGTCCCACGCCATAATCCATGTCTGGGGAGAAATAGTTTTAAACATGGACGGTGCCAAGATGTGACCATCCAGGCTGAGAACCCCTGGTGACTGAGTGGCTGCGAGCACAGCGTCAGTGACATCAATGAGGCTCCGTTCCCAGCCGGGCTTAACTGCAGTGACCTCAGTGAGAACCCTCTCACGCTGCTAGCAAGGATCTCACCAAGGTCACGCAGTTCAGCCCGGCTGGGAACGGGGCCTCAGTGTCCAGATGTAACCTCAATGATGTCACCATCGGTCGCTGAGGCTCCACTCACAGTAGTTCATTCCCCAGTGGTTCTCAGCCTGGATGGTTGCATCTTGGCACCATTCAGGTTGAAAACTGTTTATCGCCCAGACTTGGATTACGGAGTGGGACAGAACGACAGATAGGTATGGTATATTGTTGTTTTTTATTTTAGTTTTATTACAGGAGATCGATGGCTTCGGTGAAATTAGGTGAGGTCGTAAGTATGGTTTTATTAAGATTATTAAAGGACTTTTTTTCTGGGTGTCTGTGTTTTCTTACAATGTGACTATGGGGTTAGTAATGGGGGTGTCTTATTGATGCCTCTCTATTCTTGATAACTAGCCTTGCTGAAGCTGACAGCTGAGGGTTGCATCCCCCAGCTGTGAGTTTTGCCTGGCTGGTTAGCAAAAATACAGGGGAACCCACGTCGTTTTTTTTTTAAATTATTTATTTACAGAGCAGGAGCAGCTAATGATACTACCATCCACCGCTCCTGCCTCACTGTAATTAGCGGCAGCAGGTGTCAGATGATGGGATCAGTAGTTCTATAAGCTGACACCAGTGACCCAAGGTAAAGTTTATACCTCCGATCACAGCTGAGTGCTTTCGCAGTCATTTGACAGCGTGGGAACTGCGGCTCTCTGACCGGCGGGAATGATTTCACCGCTGATCAGAAGCAGTGTTTGCTACGCTGTCATGCACACGACAGCGCAACAAACACCCGGTGTTCAGGCAGTCGAACCCGAACAGTAACACGGCCTTCCTGGTGAAGTCCTTGTTCGGTATCCATGCTCGAACAGTAGGTGTTCGGTACGGACGCCGAACTTTACTGTTCGGGTTCGCCCACCTCTAAGTACAGCTAATCTGTCAGTAAGTTTTTGCTATGCAATCTGAGGGCGGCATGAGATAGGGGATTAGATAGTAATTTCAGTGATGTGTCACTTACTGGACTGTTTGCTGTTTTTTCAATACAATGAGTGTTTTCTAAGCAGGATATTATCACTGCTGGACTAGCTGCCCATAAATCCTGGTCCAACCCTGCCCCAGCACTGATTAGCAGCTCACTGTCAATATACAATGTATACAGAAAGCTGCAGAGCTCCACTATATGCTACATCTAAAAACTCTGATTGTGTCACAACTGCTGCAACCAATAAACTAAGTGACACAACACTGTAATCTGGTCTCTTTCAGTGCATTATATTGGTCTCAGATGAGCTAACAAAAACCTGCTGACAGATTTTCTTTAAATAGGCAGTCGGTTACTACTTGGTTACCATCTGTTTCTGTGGGGAGGTCACTCTGACATTACTAAGGCTGTGTTTGTGTTAGATAGAAATAGAATGGATACAGTCCTAGGAGACAATTCAGACAAATTTTCCAAACTTGTTGAATTAAAATTTCAAAAGATTTTATTATCTCTACTAGATATGATTTATTTGTATACAAAAACAGAAATTTCATTTTAATATATTGGATTTGCCTAAACAGAGCTTTGACAAGAGCCTAGTAGAGATGTTCAGCCAGAATATGAAATGAGTAGGTTAAATTCTTCAAACTCATTGTGAATAATTGATACAATTTAAAGGAGTTGTCAGATTGGAATTATTCCTGCTAATGAGGGGCAAAATTTATAAAGTTTAAGATTAGGGTCAGGTAACAAACTGATACATTGCAACTATTGATACCAAATATTCATTGTAAAATTCACTGTACAAATTGCTCTAGCTGCCTAAAGTACAGTGGGTACAAAAAGTATTCAGACCCCTTTACATTTTTCACCCTTTGTTTCATTGCAGCCATTTGGTAAATTCAAAAAAGTTCATTTTTTTCTCATTAATGTACACTCTGCACCCATCTTGACTGAAAAAACAGAAATGTAGACATTTTTGCAAATTTATTAAAAAGAAAAACTGAAATATCACATGTTCATACGTATTCAGACCCTTTGCTCAGTATTGAGTAGAATCACCCTTTTGAGCTAGTACAGCCATGAGTCTTCTTGGGAATGATGCAACAAGTTTTTCACACCTGGATTTGGGGAACATCTGCCATTACGGTCATAAGTATTCAAACCCTTTGCTCAGACACTCATATTTAAGTCACATGCTGTACATTTCCTTGTGATCCTCCTTGGATGGTTCTACTCCTTCATTGGAGTCCAGCTGTGTTTAATTAAACTGATAGGACTTGATTTGTAAAGGCACACATCTGTCTATATAAGACCTCACAGCTCACAGTGCATGTCAGACCAAATGAGAATCATGAGGTCAAAGGAACTGGCCAAGGAGCTCAGAGTCAGGAGTCTGAATACTTTCTGTACCCACTGTAAATCTTTAACAATGAATGGAGCATAAACAAAGACCAATATAATACCTGTTTTATACTTACAGAAACAAAGACATTAAATAAGAAGATAAAGTATAGTAAGTGCATGCTTACCTACAATCTGTACTGTTCTGGTCCGCGTTACATTGTATTCCTTGCCTTTATGCACATAGTTAAATGTACACGTGTAGTTTCCAGCACCTGATGACGTAGAATTACTGACGATAATACGATTTTGAATGGAATTATAATTTCCTTTCATGGGTTTACAGTCCTGTGTTAAATCATTATTAAAAGAAGTAATCTCAATATACACATGAAGGAATAGTCTCAATATATACATACATTTTTATGTACTTTCTCCAGAAGAAGAAAAGAGAACCTGCCAGCAGGTTTTTCTACCCCAAACTAATGGCATCGAAGCAGTTGCTCTTTAGGAGATTAAATTCATACCTTTGTTGCAGATAAGCGATTTCTCATGTTTTAGAAGTCCCATACAGAATTTTTATACTAATGAGCCGAAAGTGCAGATTACTGCTCTCCTGCCCCTCTTCCTTTTTCTCTTCCTGCCGCCAGCCTTTGATGATTAACTAACAGGGCTGTCTTGTCTGAGTTACCGGATTCCTCCACCTCAAATTTTGTGCAAGTGCCATTATTCCTTGAGGCAGCACATTTGTTTACTGACAGTCCTCTTCTCGAAATGTCATCAGGAAGTGCATTAGAGCAGCAGGGTGATTTGCTGCTGAAGGAGAAAAAAAAAAAAAAAATCTCTCTTTAAATCTTCTGCTTCAGCGAGTGTGAGCGAGCTGAGTGTGACCGATTGCAAGTGTGAACGGTGGTAAGTGTGACTTGAGATTCAGTGACTTTGGATTCAGGGAGTTTCCAAGGGAGGATTTACTGAATTGCTGTTACTGTATATTTTATTAATACTTTTTATTTATTTTTACTTATCTTTGCTGTCTGGTGAATCCCCATTAGAATGTGCTCCACTATTGCCAATGCCATCCAGTGTACATCTTGCCACATGTATGCAGTCCTTGAACAGCCGTCGAGGGTGCATACTGCTGTGCGAGATGTGAGCACGTTGTGCATTTGGAAGCCCAAATCTTGGATCTAAATGTGCAGCTGGCAACACTGAGATCCATAGACAATATGGAAAGGAGTCTTCTGCTCACTGAGCAGACGCTCAATGGGATAGATGAGGGGGGGGATGCTAGGGTGGAGCTGCAGGACACTGAAGTAGGAAGCTGGGTGACAGTTAGAAAGCGGGGTAGAGGGAAGAGCGCCAGGGAGGCTAGTCCTGATCTGGCACACCCCAATAAGTTTGCAAAGTTGGCAGATGAGGGGGTTGTCAGTACAGGGGTAGCACTGCTGCAGCCAGGCATGTCCTCTGAAAGCCGGGGGAGTGTCTGCTCCAGTAAGGGGGGAATTAGGAGAGCAGGGCAGGCCAGACAGGTGCTGGTAGTGGGGGACTCAATTATTAGGGGAACAGATAGGGCAATCTGTCACAAAGACAGGGATCGTCGAACAGTGTGCTGCCTACCTGGCGCTCGAGTCCGACACATCGCTGATCGGGTTGACAGGTTACTGGGAGGGGCTGGTGAGGACCCAGCGGTCATGGTGCACATTGGCACAAATGACAAAGTTAGAGGCAGGTGGAAGGTCCTTAAAGATGATTTCAGGGAATTAGGCTGCAAGCTTAAAGCAAGGACCTCCAACGTGGTATTTTCTGAAATACTGCCGGTACCACGTGCCACACCAGAGAGGCAACGGGAGATTAGGGAGGTTAATAAGTGGCTCAAGAATTGGTGTAGGAAGGAGGGGTTTGGGTTCCTGGAGAACTGGGCCGACTTCTCAGTTGGCTACAGGTTCTATGCTAGGGACGGGCTGCACCTCAATGGGGAGGGTGCAGCTGTGCTGGGGGAGAAAATGGCTAGAAGGTTGGAGGAGTCTTTAAACTAGGGACTGGGGGGAGGGTATTCATTTTATAGGAGGGGAAGGCAGTACAGATAGAGACCTGGGCACAAATAATGAAATTTGGGGGTGGGGGTGGGGTTAGAACAGTTAATAATTTAAGAAAGAATAGAGGTTCAGAGAGATACATAAAGTGCATGTATACTAATGCTAGAAGCCTCACCAACAAAATGGCGGAATTAGAATTAATTTTGTTGGAAAATAATTATGACATGGTGGGGATATCTGAGACTTGGCTGGATGAGAGCCACGACTGGGCGGTTAATTTACAGGGCTATAGTCTGTTTAGAAATGACCGTAAAAATAAGCGAGGTGGGGGTGTGTGTTTATATGTAAAATCATCCTTAAAACCCATCCTGCGTGATATCTGTGAATCTAATGAAGATGTAGAGTCTCTGTGGGTGGAGATTAGGGGAGGGGGGAAAAATAATAAATTACTGATAGGGGTTTGTTATAAGTCTCCTAAAATAATGGAAGCAACAGAGAATATCCTCGTAAAGCAAATAGATGAAGCAGCAACTCAAGGAGAAGTCATTATTATGGGGGACTTCAACTACCCTGAAATACATTGGGGAACAGAAACCTGCAGTTCCAGCAAAGGTAATAAGTTTTTGGCAACTATGAGAGACAATTACCTTTCACAACTAGTTCAGGACCCAACAAGAGGGGGGGCACTGCTAGACCTAATATTATCCAACAGGCCAGACCGCATATCAAATATAAGGGTTGGGGTCACTTGGGTAATAGTGATCACAAAATAATAAGCTTTCATGTATCCTTTAATAAGATGTGTAGTCGAGGGGTTACAAGGACACTAAACTTCAGGAAGGCAAATTTCCAACGGATGAGAGATGATCTTGGTGCAATAAACTGGGACGATATCCTGAGACATAAAAATACACAAAGAAAATGGGAGACGTTTATTAGTATCCTGAATAGGACCTGTGCACAGTATATACCCTATGGGAATAAACATGCTAGAATTAGGAGGAAACCACTATGGCTAAATAGAGCTGTAAGGGGCGCAATAAGGGACAAAAAGAAAGCGTTTAGGGAATTAAAGCAAGTAGGTAGTGAAGAGGCATTAAATAAATACAGAAGACTGAATAAATTCTGTAAAAAGCAAATCAAGACAGCAAAGATTGAGGCAGAGAGACTCATTGCCAGAGAAAGTAAAAATAATCCCAAAATATTCTTTAACTACATAAATAGCAAGAAACTAAAAAATGATAGTGTTGGTCCCCTTAAAAATAGTCTGGGTGAAATGGTGGATGAGGATGAGGAAAAAGCCAATATGCTAAATGCCTTTTTTTCAACTGTATTTACACAAGAAAATCCCATGACAGATAACATGATCAGAGATAAAAAAAATTTCTCCATTAAATGTCACATGCTTAACCCAGCAGGAAGTACGGCGGCGTCTAAAAATCACTAAAGTTGACAAATCCCCGGGCCCGGATGGGATACACCCCCGAGTACTGCAGGAATTAAGTACAGTTATAGATAGACCTTTATTTTTAATCTTTAAAGATTCCATAATAACGGGTCTGTACCACAGGACTGGCGTATAGCAAATGTGGTGCCAATATTCAAAAAGGGGGCAAAAACTGAACCTGGAAATTATAGGCCAGTGAGCTTAACATCTACTGTGGGTAAAATCCTGGAGGGTTTTTTAAGGGATACTATATTGGAGTATCTGAAGCTGAATAACCTCATGACACAGTATCAGCATGGGTTTACGAGGGACCGTTCTTGTCAGACTAATCTGATAAGCTTTTATGAAGGGGTAAGTTCAGGACTGGACCAAGGGAATGCAGTGGACGTGGTGTTCATGGACTTCTCAAAAGCTTTTGATACAGTGCCACACAAAAGGTTGATACATAAAATGAGAACAATGGGGATAGGGGAAAATATGTGTAAGTGGGTTAAGAACTGGCTCATGGATAGGAAACAAAGGGTGGTTATTAATGGAGCACACTCGGACTAGGTCACGGTTAGCAGTGGGGTACCACAGGGGTCAGTATTGGGGCCGCTTCTCTTTAACATATTTATTAATGACCTTGTAGGGGCATACAGAGTAGTATTTCAATATTTGCAGATGACACTAAACTCTGCAGGGTAATAAATACAGAGGAGGATAATTTTATATTACAGGAGGATTTATGTAAACTAGAAGCTTGGGCTGATAAATGGCAAATGAGCTTTAATGGGGATAAATGTAAGGTCATGCACTTGGGTAGAACAAATAAGATGTATAATTATGTGCTTAATTGTAAAACACTGGGCAAAACTGTCACTGAAAAAGACTTGGGTGTATGGGTGGACGACAAACTCACATTTAGTGGCCAATGTCAGGCAGCTGCTGCCAAGGCAAATAAAATAATGGGATGCATTAGACGAGGCATAGATGCTCATGAGGAGAACATAATTTTACCTCTATACAAGTCACTGGTGCGACCACACTTAGAATACTGTGTGCAGTTCTGGTCTCCGGTGTATAAGAAAGACATAGCTGAACTGGAGCGGGTGCAGAGAAGAGCGACCAAGGTTATTAGAGAACTGGGGGGTCTGCAATACCAAGACAGGTTATTACACTTGGGGTTATTTAGTTTGGAAAAACGAAGGCTTAGGGGTGATCTTATTACAATGTACAAATATATGAGGGGACAGTACAAAGACCTTTCTAATGATCTTTTTACTCTTAGACCTGTGACGGGGACGAGGGGCATCCTCTACGTCTGGAGGAAAGAAGGTTTAGCCATAATCACAGATGCAGATTCTTTACTGTAAGAGCAGTGAGACTATGGAACTCTCTGCCGTCTAATGTTGTAATGAGTGATTCCTTACTAAAATTTAAGAGGGGACTGGATGCCTTTCTTGAAAAGTATAATATTAAGGCTATATTCACTAGTTTCCTAGATACAGCGTTGATCCAGGGAGCTAGTCTGATTGCCGTATGTGGAGTCGGGAAGGAATTTTTTTCCCCAATGTGAAGCTTACTGTTTGCCACTTGGGTTTTTTTTGCCTTCCTCTGGATCAACATGTTAGGGCAGGTTAGGATAGGATATGGTTGAACTAGATGGACTTAAAGTCTTCCTTCAACCTTAATAACTATGTTACTTACTGCACTGTGCCAGGGTGTATTATGGTGTGGGCATGAACAAAGGAGGCAGGTCACTCAGACAAGAGTGACCTGTTCAATGGCTGTAGGCCAGTGGCAGGCAAAAGAAAGAGGAAAGGAGACAGGAGAACTGTAAGTGCAGTGCCAGATGGATGCTGTCACGCGGTCTTATGATATGTGTACGATTTCAGTAAACTATTCTTAAAAGAACAACACTCTATACAACATATAGATTAGCAACATCAGCATGTAAATATAGAATAGATTTACCTGACACGATATCCGTTGAACTCAGGGTTAATCTTGAGGACTTGATACACTGTCACAGGAAAGAGACAATTTGCACCCACCCTACGTCAACCTCCACCTCCACAACGAACGGTCGTGATGCATCTCGTTGGATGAACGGGTGCCGAAGCAACATTGTTCAAGAGGAAAAAGCTTGCAGCTTGTCCGACCTTTAAAATCCGTCCCTTTTCTTGTCATCAGAAGGTTTGACAACAATGGAAATACAATAATCCGGTAGTATTTGCAAACCCAGAAAACTGCAGAGCCTTAAGATCCTCTGGCTGATCCATTCAAGCACAGCCCACCTTCAGGTCCATACGAAACCGAGCGACACAAGGAACCAAAAACTGAAGTCCTGTACGGGGAATACACACTTATCAGTTGGCTATATTATGCTCGCAAGATCTGCAAGACCTGTCTCAACTTGCTCCTGATAGAACAAATCTGGGGAGTAAATTAAAATGTCATCCAAATAACACCACAAACAGCCCCACCAGATGACGAAAATGTCATTACAAATGGAATACGCTGTGCATATCAACCAAACATGACAAGTTCATAATGTCCTCCGGCGGTTAAACGCCGTTTTCCCATTCACCCCCTTTGATCCTAACAGATTATAAAGCCCCACTGAATCCAATTTAGAGAACCATTGCGCCAACATTTGATTGAAGAGATCAGGAATCAGGTGATACGATCGACAGATCCATTAAGTTCGCGGAATCCAAGCAAGGCGTAGCCTCCTCTTTTCTTTACAAGAAGAACCTCCGGACCACTAGGAAGATGAAGGTCTATTGCCCTTGGCCAGACTTTCCGAAATATATCTTCATAGCCTGCCTCAGACCAAAAGTAATACCTAGCTTAGTAATAGCATCAGGAAGAAATTAAAGAGCATCATACACGCGATGAGCAACTCTGACACCCTCTCAGAGACACATCCCCAAAGTCCTCCAAAAGCAGCAAGTACTAGGCAACGCCGCACTGAGACTGGTTCATGCAGTACTTTTGCAAAACTCCCCATTGGCTTATACTCTGGACTGCCAATTAATCCAGTTATGTTACCAACCAGGAAGTCCAAAAAAAGGAGTAGGTAGACGTCCACACATAACAAGATAATAGTTCCCTGTATTGCCCCTACCCGAAGGTCAATGTTATGAACCATCATGAACAAAGCTACCTGGCCGAGAGGCCTGGCTCATGGAGAAATGGGATCGGTTTGACCAAAACACTCGATGCATACCTTGAGCCGAGAAACTGAGCGTCAACCAGATTAAGCCGGACCACTATCAAAAGAACAGAAAATCTTCCACTCTCGTACCAACCACCACCGTCCACTGTAAAGGACTGAGAAGAACTAGCGGACGAAATACATATTCCCAGTTGTCGTCCACCACACAACCTGGATTACAGTTTTCGGCACTTTTTGCTCAACAAGGCACGGATGGACACCCCCAAAAATGTCCCCCTCCCGCAGAAGAAACACCTTCTAGTCTGCGGCGTACCGCCAATCCCCTCTACGAATGATGCCTCCCAACTGCATAGGCTACCTCCGAACAGATAGGAACCTCAACATAAGGACTTAAAGGGGATTAACACAGGCGAGTTACCTCGACCTCTCCCGGCCGTCTATCAGTACGGATAGCTTGGCCATAGAGCTCCAGGATGGAGGAAAAACATACTGAGCCAAAACGTCCTTTAATTTGTACAAAAGCCCATGACAAAATGCTCCTAAGGCTGGTCATTCCACCTGATTCTGACCATCTACGGAACTCAGAAGCAAATTCTCGCCGGACGATCCCGATGACTACGTAATTTGTCTCAGCAAACCCGATCTGGTCATCATAATACCAACCCAGGGCAGTAAAAATCGATCTACTGACTGAGACCGGATCCCGGAGAGGGAAGCCCAGATTGAGGTCCCCTGTAGAGCGAGATACAATTCCACTACTTGCTCTCCCCCTGATGATCGAGCCAAAGCCGAAACAATTTTACATTGTTCCCAGGAAGGTAAAAAATGTCTGCCACCATGAACCTGTCCGGAGAGCTACTTCAGGTTCAAATCTGGTTTGCTCCGAGGGAGACAAAACTTTGGACTTAATGTCCGTCAGCTCCATGGATAATCCCTGCAACTGCAGAGCCAGCTGGGCTACTGGATCCATGGCAACTGGGAATAATTTTATGGGCCAGTGAAAATGTCACGCGGTCTTATGATATGTGTACGATTTCAGTAAACTATTCTTAAAAGAACAACACTCTATACAACATATAGATTAGCAACATCAGCATGTAAATATAGAATAGATTTACCTGACACGATATCCGTTGAACTCAGGGTTAATCTTGAGGACTTGATACACTGTCACAGGAAAGAGGAGGACCGGGGGTCTAACCTGACCCTAAACTGGGGTCCTAACTAATCCCTCACCTTGGAGGTACTGATAATGGTTCAGAGGTCCAAGTCTCCAGCCTAACCCTGTCTCCTATCAGTCCCTGAACCCTGTAATCAGTCCTAAGAAGGATTCTGATTACCACCAAAGGGATATGGGCTGATCTCTGCTAAATACACAGATTAGACATATAAGACAGACTGGAGAAAACACAGACTTGCATACACACTCAAACACAGAAGGAACATAAATGATCTGGGATATTAAACTCTAAGCAAGGTGAGCTTAAAACAACTAAGGAGCTCTTTAACTTAAGTCTATACAGATACAATCCTATCTGTGGTCTGCATGAAGAATTTCACTGGCAACTCCCAACACAGACAACCAGAGATTTAAAGGAAACCAATCAACAAATAATTAATTGCAGCCGGGAGAAAACTGCACCCAGTCCCAGAACTGAGCACAGACAGAATTAACTCCCTAACTGCCAAACACAAAGAAACAGCAACTCAGCTGTGAGAAGTCAGAATGTGCAACCGCGACGATCTTCGTGGCGATGCACACATGACAGATGCACTTGCAGCTCTTTACCATAAAAATTTTGCAAGGGAATTATAAAACGTTATAAAAGGTTAGAAATTGCTTTTCTACAGCTAAGGTTTGAATTTGATCTCCTTGACAGTGATTTTGCTTAGATGACATTAATTTGGGGTAGAAAACCCTGCTGACAGATTCCCTTGTTAGGGGCATTTACAAGATATGTTTGTAGTTGCAGATATACTTAAAGGGTTATACAGTCAAATGATATTAATTACCCATACTTAGGACCTATCTCACACTTGATACCCTCACCAATAATAAATGGTAGTATAGATAAATGACTTGGCACAACCGTAGGTTGGTGCTGAAAGTAGGGTCTCAGACCTTGAACTGTAGCAGAATATAACTTGGCACTCAATGGATGTGTAGGCAAAATATTTAATGTGGTCCAAACATAGTACAACAATGCAAACGTTTCGGTCAAACCATGTACACTGACGAAGGTCATGGTTTGACAGAAACGTTTGCATTGTTGTGCTGTGTTGGACCACATTAAATATTTTGCCTACACATCCATTGAGTGCCAAGTTATATTCTGCTACAGTGCATAATAAATGGGGCTGCTCTGCACTGCTTTGTTCAATGTGCAGCGGCTATTGTCGAGTAAATCAGAATATCGCCTATTCAACTAATTTGGAATTGTTCTGCAATATCTGGTTTCTCCTGCTATACATTAGACAGAGCTGTGATATTCTGCAACAATTATATTTTCTATAAAATAGATTTTATTGTGTAAAAGCATAAAAAACAATATAAATGTGGTATCGCTTTAATTGTACTGACCTGAAGAATAAAGCTGTCTTATCATGTTTACCACACTGTGAACGGAATTAAAAAAAAAACCTCAAAACAATTCATGAATTGATGGTTTTTGTTCATTCTGCCTTGCAAAAATCAGAATATAAAGCAATCAAAAAATGTCATTGTAATGTGCCTGAAAATGGTACCAATAAAAACATCAATTCATCCTTCAAAAAAAAAGCTCTCACATGACTGTCAGCAGAAATATAGAAAATTATAGCTCTCAAAACATAACGATGCAAAAACTTGTTTTTGTAAAAATAATTTAGGATTGTTTTAGTGTGTGATAGCAAACATAAATAAGTATAAATCTGGTATCTCTGTAATTGCACCAACCTGAAGACTAAAGTCATCTAATCACTTATACTGCATGAGGAACAGTGTTAAAAAAATAAAACCAATTCTTGACCTGCTGTTGATTTGTTCATTCTGCCTCCTAAAGATCACAAAAAGGCTTTAGAGTACATTTATCCTGCTCTCTATGCTGAGAGCTTACACTGGGGTTTCCGTGAAAATCTTTGAAATACGTCATTCAGATGGAACCTCAATGCAAGACTCCCTATAATCAGGTAGATTGAGACACTATGAACTCTGTCTGGCCTTCCGTGTCCGTCTTATTAAGCATGGATAAAAGCGCAATCAACCACAGTTTTGTGCACTTCTGAAAAGATGGACACAACTGAACAGAGGCTAAATGGAGTCCAGAGTAACTCTGCTGCTTCTTTATAGTGAAAGGATCCATCAAGGGTTTCATCTGAATCACGTCATTTGGATATTTAGATGGAAACCTCAATGTAAGTGTTCAGTGTAGAGTACAGAATAAAGTTATTCAAAATTTTATGCAATTTTTTTCAAAAAAGCTCCAACTCAATCCACAATAAAACAAGTCCCCACTCAGGTCCATCTTCTGTTAATTGAAAGATAGGAGGCTTTCATGTTACTAGTATCTCTAAGGCGCTGTAAAAATGTTATGACTACCCCTCTCAAAAAAAAATTAAATCCAGCAAAATCTGTACTCCCAAATCCAAATGTCCCCCTTCCTTCTGAACTCCACAGTGTGCCTAAACCTCATTTTGCGTCCACATATTTGGCACCTCAGTAGTGATGAAAGTCTGCTTAGTTTACGGGGCGCATATCTCGAGAAGCAAAAGCTGGGCAAAACATGCTGGGCACTACAATGTACGGACACTACAATGGTAGATGTGCAATTTTTACTCAGCAACATCCATTATTTCTTGCTTCTGGGAAACACCCATGGAGTCATAATCGTCACTACACCTGTAAATAAATTCCCAGAGGTGTGTAATTTCCAAAATAGGGTCACTTGACTGGGGATACTGCTCTTCTGGGACTTAAGGGCTTTGTAAATGAAGTCCGCAAACTATTCTATGAAAATTTGTTTTCTGAGAATCAAATAGCACGCCTTTCCTCCAGAGTCTCACGTATGGCTAAGCAGTCCTGTACAGCCACATATGGGGTAGTGCCATGTACAGCAGAAATTGTGTGACACATTTTGGTGCAATTTTTGCCCATTTCCCATTGTGAAAATGTAAAATCTGGTGCTAAAACAATTTTTTCGTGGTAAAAATGTAATTATTTTTTCTTCACTGCCCAAAGGTATAAAATTCTGTGACACACCTGTAATGTCTATATGATCACTGCACCCCTAGATGAATTCATTGAGAGGTGCAGTTAGTAAAATGGAATCACTAACTGAGGGGTCTGCTTTTCTGGGACCTTAGTGACTCTGTTAATGTGACATAGCATCCACAAACAGCAGTAAAACCTGCAATACAATATAACACGCCTTCCCATCTGAGCTTTGCACTGTGCCTCAAAAGGAGTTTTCAACCACTAATGGGGTATTGGCATACTTAGTATAAAACGAAAAGGACAGTTTGTCACGCAATTTCTTATATTACCCCTTTTGAAAATTAAAAACTTTGGGTCAAACTAACATTTTAGTGGAAAAAATGTTAATTTTTCATTTACTCAGCCCAATGTTATTCAAATCTGTGAATCGCTTGAGGGCTAAAAATACTCACTACTCCACTAGATGAATTCCTTGAGAGGTATAGTTTCCAAAAGGGTGTCACTTGTGGGGTTGTGTTGTCTGTTTTGGCCTGTTAGGGGCATTCCTTTCCTTCCAAGCCATGCCATTGTTTTGAGCACTTTGAGGGGTGCTGTTTTTACAATGGTGTCGCTGTTGGGTAATTTTGCACTCCCAAAGTCATGTGGTGCTCCTTCCTTTGTGAGCCCTACTGTGAGCCCAAACAGTAGTTTTTCACCACAAAGAGGTATCAGCATACTTAGGAGAAATTACACAACAAATTGTATGGTCCATTTTTTAGTCTTACCTATGTGAAATGCAAAATTTAGGGCTAAAGCAATATTTTTGTGGGAAAGAGTAAAAATTTCCTTTTTTAAATTCCACATTGCTTTAATTCTTGCAAAGTACCTTAAGGGTTAATAAACATCATGAATGTGGCATTGAACACATTGAGGGGTGCCATTTTTTAGAATGGTATCACTTTTGGGTATTTTCTGTCATATAGACCCCTCAACGTCACTTCAAATGTGATGTGGTCCCTAAAAATTTGGTTTTGTAAATTTTGTTGGAAAAATCAGAAATTGCTGATCAACTTTTAACCATTCTAACTTCCTAACAACAAAAAAATATGTTTAAAAAATTATGCAGATGAAAAGTAGACATGTGGTAAATGTTATTTATTAATGATTTTGTGCAATGTAACTATCTGGTTTAAGTGAATAAAAACAAAAAAATAGCAAAATTTTCCACATTTTTGCCAAAATTCCAATATTTTTCCAAACAATGCAAAAATATTGTCCTAAATTTACCACTTATATAAAGTACAACATGTCAGAAAAACAAAATTTTAGAATCACTGGGATACATTGAAGCATTCCAGAGTTATCTATATATAAATAAAATTGAATGTGTGTGTGTGTGGATATCACCAACCAATCACCGAGCATCTTTCATTTCACCAGAGCTGTTTAAAGAAGTTGAGCTGTGATTGGTTGCTATGAGCAACAGTTTTCTCACTCCTCTACAACACCTCAGCAGACAGTGACTGGGTGGTTCTGACCCCAGGGCCTCTTAAAGGGATTATTGGTATGGAAGTTAGGGCAATTCCACTAAGAGCTCTGGTTCTGACCCCAGGCCCCTCTTAAAGGGATCCCCGGTGTCAGGAACACCGCACTATACTTGCTCACTGAGCCAGTGCGTGTTTCCTGAGTAAACCAACTGTGCCCAAAGATACCTGTGGAGCGGAGCAGCAGCAGGGAAGATGTGTGCTTCAGACAACCAGGACCTGAAGCATGTGACTGCCAAAGGGCGGAGCCGGCCACAGGTCTCTCAGAGGAAGCAGTAGCAGATAGAGAATGCTTCAGACCAAAGGACCTGAAGCACGTGACTGCTGGTGGGTGTGGACTAAGCTCCGGAGAGCTATGAGGTGAAGGAAAACTCCTAGAAGGGTAACTACGGGACACAGTTACCAAGGGGCATATACAGAACGGATAATCAGGATGTAGCCAAGGGGTCATACACATAGAGGGCGACGAAGTAAAAGAGGAGCAGGCAGAGCGTAATCAGAGAATAGCCAAGGGGTCGGACACAGAGAGAGCGGCAAAGTACAAGAGGAGCAGGCGGAGCGGGGTCAGAACGTAGCCAAGGGTCATACACGTAGAGGGCAGCAGAGTACAAAAGGGACAGGCAAAACTCGAAACAATGACACAGCAAAATCAGAACCAGACAGACAAAACATAGCACAGGCACAAAGCACTGGCACAAGCACAACAGAGTCAAACACACTTGGCCAAGGGTCAGGGTATAAGCGACAGAGGATGGCCCCACAATGAGGCTATAAAAAGCCTCCCAGAATCCCAGAGTGAGGCCATCCCGGTTAACCCTAAAACCACCTAATCCCAGAAACTCAGCAGACCATGACACCCGGTACGGAAGTGAGGGCAAATCCACTCTGCACTTTGGTTCTGACCCCAGGCCTCTCTTAAAGGGATCATTGGTATGGAAGTCAGGGCAAATCCATCCAGCGCTTTGGTTCTGATGCCAGGCCTCTCTTAAAGGGATCCCCGGTATGGAAGTTAGGGCCTTTCCACTCAGCGCTCTGATTCTGACCCCAGGCTCTTTTAAAGGGATCCCCGGTATGGAAGTCAGGGCAATTGCCTTCAAATGTTCTGGTACTGACCCCAGGCCTCTATTAAAGGGATCATTGGTATGGAAGGGAGGGCAAATCTACTCTGCGCTTTGGTACTGACCCCAGGCCTCTCTTAAAGTGATCTTCGGTATGGAAGTTAGGGTAAATCCATCAGCGCTCTGATTCTGACCCCAGGCCTCTCTTAAAGGGATCATTGGTATGGAAGTCAGGGCAAATCCATCCAGCGCTTTGGTTGTGACACCAGGCCTCTCTTAAAGGGCTCCCCGATATGAAAGTTAGGGCAATTCCACTCAGCGTTCTGGTTCTGACTCCAGGCTCTCTTAAAGGGAGCCCCGATATGGAAGTCAGGGCAATTGCCTACAAATGCTCTGGTACTAACCCCAGGCCTCCATTAAAGGGATCATTGGTATGGAAGTCAGGGCAAATCCATCCAGCGCTTTGGTTTTGACCCCAGGCCTCTCTTAAAGGGATCCCCAGTATGGAAGTTAGGACCGTTCCACTCAGTGCTGTGGTTCTGACCCCAGGGCCTCTTAAATGGATCATTGGTATGGAAGTTAGGGCAATTCCACTAAGCGCTCTGGTTCTGACCCCAGGCCCCTCTTAAAGGGATCCCCGGTGTCAGGAACACCGCACTATACTTGCTCACTGAGCCAGTGCGTGTTTCCTGAGTAAACCAACTGTGCCCAAAGATACCTGTGGAGCGGAGCAGCAGCAGGGAAGATGTGTGCTTCAGACAACCAGGACCTGAAGCATGTGACTGCCAAAGGGCGGAGCCGGCCACAGGTCTCTCAGAGAAAGCAGTAGCAGATAGAGAATGCTTCAGACCAAAGGACCTGAAGCACGTGACTGCTGGTGGGTGTGGACTAAGCTCCGGAGAACTATGAGGTGAAGGAAAACTCCTAGAAGGGTAACTACGGGACACAGTTACCAAGGGGCAAATACAGAACGGATAATCAGGATGTAGCCAAGGGGTCATACACATAGAGGGCGACGAAGTACAAGAGGAGCAGGCAGAGCGTAATCAGAGAATAGCCAGTAAATTTCTCTATCTCTTCCAGCGACTATTTGATAAAGGCCACTGCGTTGGCCGAAACGTCAGTCAGTCGTCTCATAGCTATTTTCTTTCACATCAAGTGTGCAATAAAATTTTCAATTTAAGCATGACATACGCAGTTTAACGTGTGCAGTGATTCTCCATAGACTTTAGATAGTGGGATACTCTAATCCCTTTTCACTTGCACCGTATCATCACTCATTTGGTTGTGTGCTAGCCATCTTTTTGATATTTCCCTCTTAAAGGGAGCCCCAGTACGGAAGTGAGGGCAAATCCACTCTGCACTTTGGTACTGACCCCAGGCCTCTCTTAAAGGGATCTCCGGTATGGATGTTAGGGTAAATCCCTCAGTGCCCTGATTCTCACCCCAGGCTTCTATTAAAGGGATCATTGGTATGGAAGTCAGGGCAAATCCATCCAGTGCTCTGGTTCTGACGCCAGGCCTCTCTTAAAGGGATCCCCGGTATGGAAGTTATGGCCATTCCACTCAGCGCTCTGGTTCTGGCCCCAGGCTGACGGGATGATGTGGGATATTAGAGGTAGTAGTCCGGTGACTCTGGCTGACGGGATGATGTGGGATATTAGGGGTAGTAGTCCAGTGGCTCTGGCTGACGGGACGATGTGGGATATTAGGGGTAGTAGTCCGGTGGCTCTGGCTGACGGGATGATGTGGGATTTTAGTGGTAGTCCGGTGGCTCTGGCTGACGGGATGATGTGGGATATTAGTAGTCCGGTGGCTCTGGCTGACGGGATGATTGTGGATATTAGGGGTAGTAGTCCGGTAGCTCTGGCTGACGGATTGTGTGGGATATTATAGTGAATGTGGCTATGCGGAGTGGGCGGGGCTATACACTCAGGTTTATATATATATAGATATAATCATTACAATTTTTTATAACTAACAGTAGTTAATTACTATGCCTGGGCAGCGCCGGGCTCTTCAGCTAGTTAACTCATAAAGTGACAGTGGTCAGAATTGAAAAAATTGGCCTGGTCAGGAAGGTGAAAACAGGCTCTGGAGCAAAAACGTTTATGTAAATTTTAATTTTTTTAATGTTTTGATGTCAAATAATTAAATAAACCTGGTATGTAATCAAAGTAGATACAACAAATAGGCTTTATCTATGCAATATTATAGCTCATCATCTACTCTACATTTTTCATTGTTACATAATGACATTTTTAATTATTATCACATTTAAAAATCCTACACTTTGGGGACATAGGATTAAGATTTGCACATGCCTCCATACTTGTGGCAGTGCTAAAAGACACAATGTCTGTTGAGCATGCGTATGGCCTCTGCAAAAATAGACACATTTAAAGTGAATTAAAAATAATTTCACCAGTCTCTTACCTTGTACCAAATGATGTTCGTTTTATTGTAATACAGATCAATATATGGACAATCTACATGGTAAGATGGAGATGAAAATTGTATTGGTCCATAAAGTACCAGACTTGGGCACAGTTTGGGGTGTATTTTTAAAGTAATCTCAACAGTGTGGTTGACATTTCTAAGAATAAAATAACATATTAATGTTAAGTATAAAATGTATGTAAATCATTTCAATCCCAAAAACTAGAACTAGGACCCTGTAAACACTGCTTCCTTTAAGCTAACAGCTTTGATAGAGTTAAAAATACCACCCACATGCAGGATACTACCTGCAAATTATAGTCACTGCAAAGCTTAAAGCACCACTCCAATTTTTTTTATTTCAGCCTTGGAGTGGTGCCACTAATGTAAGGTCCATGACCCTAGTCTTATATTTACCAGCCTTTGTCTTCAGTTATTTCCGACGCTTCTCTAGCCCCAATCTGAAGCCTTGTGACAGCAACTTCCGACTGATCGGAAGTTAGAGGTAATGGTCACAAGCTCTGAATGTAAGTCTGTGAGGGGCGCGTTGTGGTCTCTTTCTGGCTCTTATAGACTTACATTGAGTAGTGACTTCAGGTCGCCCAGCAAACACTGGCGCGATCCAGCAGGTCACAGGCTACAGAAGACCAACCAAAGAGGCACCGATAACAGATGAAGATGGTGGCTGGTAAGTATGAGACTGCAGTGAACTTATGTTAGTGACATCACTCCAGTGGTAAAATAGAAAAAAATGTTGGACTTGTACTTTAAAGTGACTGTCGACCCTAGGACTAAACAGTGGCTATTAGTGATGAGCGAACGTGGGCGGATAAGGTGTTATCCGAGCATGCTTGTGTGCTAAACGAGTGACCTCGGCGTTCTCAAAAAATATGTCCAAGTCCCAGCAGCTGCATGCCATGCGGCTGTTCGACAGCTGCAACACATGCAGGGAGTGCCTATTTGTTAGGCAATCACTGCATGTGCTGCAGCTGTTGAACAGATGCAAGACATGCAGGTGCGGGGACTTGAACATATTATAGCAGTATAGCAGAGCTGACAGCACTGTGAGAGGACAATTGCAAATGTGTTTTGTTTGTAATGACACAATGTTCAACTCTGCTGTACTATGTTGGTCTTAATAAGGCACAGCTCTGCAGCAGGGCTGACAGCACGATGACACAAAGTTCTCCCCCTTTAATTTAAAACAAGCTCTCGAATCATATTCTTAGGGAGATCTGCGTCCAGCCCATAGACAGATCTTAACAGCTCATTTACAAATAAAAAAAAATATATAGATTTCTATGGAATAAGATATCGGATCACAGATATCAAGGTATCATTTTACTCAACTTTCTGTGACCTGTATACCCATGTAGATGAGAATTGATTGTACTGACAAATCCCTTTTGGCTATGTGCACACACTGTGTAAATGGATGCTGACATTTTTGCACCATTTCTGCAGCTCTTCGCAGGAAAAACGCAGCTTCAATTTTGCCCTGAAATTTTTCCATGCGTTTTTGACTGATTTGAGTGAAATCAATGGTGAAAAACGGAGGGCAAAAATTCACGGAGATTTGCTATGCTGCAGATTATTTTCTGCACCAAATTCTCAAGTCAAAAATATGCAACATGTGCATGACACTTCAGGTTTCTCATTCATTTTGCTGGGCTTTGTTTCAGGTTTATCAAGAAAATCTGCAAGGAGAAAAACGCACAAAAAACACACTAAATCTGCAACGTGTGCACAATCCCTTAAAGTCATTGAAATCTATAATACGTTTCCAATATTCATGTAAAAATGTATATTGGTTAACTATCATGGATCCATTATAAAGTGAAGACATGATGCTAATGTGAACAAAGCCCACCATACACTATTTTCTTATGCATACATGTGACTCACTATGTCAGTAAATTCTACATTTGTCCCCTGAGACTTTTACTTCGAAAACTCTCGAATAGAGATCGGAGAATCTGAAAATCACCCAGGTATGTGTTTTGCCAATGTGTAATAAGGATGAATAATTCTGTCTCTATTTTTTTTTATATATAAAGCATATACATGTCTCCTGGCCTACTGGCAAAATGCAGAAAAGGTGAATTTTCAAAGATTCAATCACCTCCATTTCTGTGTCTAAAATTTTTTATAGCAATTAAATAAAAAAAGATTGTCATTTGTACAGTCGATTATCATGCGTTACCATATTGTGTAATTATTTATTGCATTTTTATATTTTGATGGCTCTTGTTTTATTTGGATGCTTTAACATGGAAAAATTATATTTAAATAAATGAATAAGTACTGAATAAAAATAACTTTATTCAAGAAATAATTTTCTTGCTAAAAGCTCCGGGATGCGCTGTTGCTCCTCTGTTAGACAAGGGCTTGCGCTCACACATTTCAATCTAAAATAAGTGATTAAACGGGATGAGTTACATGAAGGTAAAGAATGAAAAGGTTGTGCCCTCAGTAATCATTAACCTACCTGTGATCAAGGCTGCAAATAACAGAGAGCACAAGAATACTAAAATAAACTGTATAGACAAAATGTCAATGCTTCATACAAGTTAACCAGTGCAGAAATAGGCCATATTCATGTTCCTGACCAGGCACTACATGCAGTTTACATTTTCTTCTCGTTCAATTATTCAGTAATTTTTGCATCTATTTTTTGTGATGCAATGAGTCTTAATATTTATATTATTTTCACACTTCCATTTTTTATATTTTTGCTGATATTGAGTAAAAATAAAGAAAATACATTTCTGTGTTTCATCTTTTTTTACGACCACAAAGTAAACACAATTTAACATTTGTTTCCTTTTCTGTAACAATCATTTTTATATATTGGATGCATTTGTTTGTTTTTATTTCTACCGGGATGGGACTATTTGAATTGGAAGTGGCTGTTTTTTATTTCATTATTTTTTCCCACTTTTTATTAATTTACTTATTTGTCATTTAATTTACAAATTTTGTTTTTAAGGTGGAAAGCATTTCAATATTTAAAGAGAAACCATCATTTTTACTTTTATTCTATAAATCAATAGTACATGCGGAAAAAAACAAACTTTGTAATATATCTCATGAAAAAATTCTGCTTTTTGATATGTGTGCTGTCTCTGCGCATTGGGCAGCACACAGACTAATTGTAGCTTATCTGCTTCATGCTACTTACATACACCTATTCATAAATTGACTTTGTAATAATTGTAATAATTGATGAATTATATGCAATTTCTGTCGCAACTTTGCACATATGGATCTATATGGGTTATGTAAACAACAAGTATTATATATGTAATGCATGATGCAATATATGAAAAATATTCAGTTTTATGGTATACGGCTTAAATGTATCCATGTACATATTCTGATTCATGAGGGAAACTTTATTCTGATGCTCCGATACCACTGATTTTTCACCAGTGATCAAATCTTGAACCCAATACAATTTTCGAATATGTCTTTCAATCATTTGAAAAGAAAAGTAATTTTAGAAAACTCTTTCAAACTCCTATTTTTCTCCTCTTTGGTATATTTTGCATCATGTAGATCTCCATTCTACCTTTTCTAATGGTCTTAAAACTTCAAAAGCACCAAATGTAATTTACGTGAATGTATAAATTCGTTTACTGGAATAACAAGAACACTTACTGGTACGTTAGAAAGCACAAATATATCCCAGTGTCATTTAAAGATGTTGGAAGAAACCATAGATTATTTCCATTACTGTGCACCCGGTCACTTTCATTGGAAGAAATCGGCAGAGAAGTTGTTTTCCGATACCATGTGATATCAGTGACATTAATAATAATTGACCTATCCTCTATGCACTCTATAACAAATGCCTCATCTTCATTTGCATTCTTTTTTTGACTAGAAGAAACTGTAAAAGTAACATTAAAGATCCATTACAATCAAGAAGCAGAATATACACCTACAGAAAAAGACTTGTTACAATTTCTCCCATTCAGGCAAACAAGAGTTTCATGCATGTCCTCTATGCAATACAGAGCCAGAATGTCTCCTCCTGGTAGAGTTCTGGCTCCCTTCTTTTGGCTAGCAAGTCTCTCAATGACAGTTCTAGTACACGGCAGCTGCAGGAAAAATTGCGTCTGCCTATGACTTTCCCCTCCACAGGATAAGTTATGGCTTGCTGATTGCTGGGGATCTCGCTATTTCTAAGAGCAAGACTCTGCAGTACACCTTCTTAATAAAATTGTTTTACATCTTGATGACACATTGGTAGGACTGGTCAACAATTTAGGATTGATGTAGGGTTCGAAACCCGTCACTTCCACTGATCAGCTGATATCTGCTTGGCAGTGGTTGGCTACAGTGGTGGCCAAAAGTATTGGCACCCCTGCAATTCTGTCAGATAATACTCAGTTTCTTCCTGAAAATTATTGCAAACACAAATTCTTTGGTATTATTATCTTCATTTAAAAAATTCTTCAAACGTATTTTATTATGCATTCACTATTAGTCATACAGACAATTAATTTCTGACATTTCGGCCATTGTGGCCTTTATCAAAGAAATTGCTCTAATGGCGGTATGACCGCTTTTTATATGGTAAGAGAGGCAGGATGAGCAAACAGGAAGAAGGTCACTATTGTCTAAACAGTCCGGCTTTGTTCATTTATTTTTTTGTCACAAAAATATCTATTTGGGCGTTTTTCTTTATTCTTAGATAAATTTCTTTGATAAAGGCCACAACGGCCGAAACGTCAGAAATTAATTGTCTGTATGACTAATAGTGAATGCATAATAAAATACGTTTCAAGAATTTTTTGAGCGTCAGGTTACTCATGTGATATGCTTCATTTCCTGATGACAGTGGCTATCCTTTCCCATATTTTTACACTATTATCTTCATTTAGTTTGTCTTCAATGAAAAAACACAAAAAGAATTGACCTAAAGCCAAATTGGATATAATTCCACACCAAACCTAAAAAAGGGGGTGGACAAAAATATTGGCACTGTTTGAAAAATCATTTGATGCTTTTCTAATTCGTGTAATCACCAGCACCTGTAACTTACCTCTGGCACCTAACAGGTGTTGGCAATAACTAAATGACACTTGCAGCCAGTTAACATGGATTAAAGTTGACTCAACCTCTGTCCTGTGTCCTTGTGTGTACCACATTGAGTATGGAGAAAAGAAAGAAGACCATAGAACTGTCTGAGGACTTGAGAAACCAAATTGTGAGGAAGCATGAGCAATCTCAAGGCTACAAGTCCATCTCCAAAGACCTGAATGTTCCTGTGTCTTCCGTGCGCAGTGTTATCAAGAAGTTTAAAGCCCATGGCACTGTGGCTAACCTCCCTAGATATGGAAGGAAAAGAAAAATTGACGAGAGATTTCAAGGCAAGATTGTGCGGATGGTGGATAAAGAACCTCGACTAACATCCAAACAAGTTCAAGCTGCCCTGCAGTCCGAGGGTACAACAGTGTCAACCCGTACTATCCGTCGGCGTCTGAATGAAAAGGGACTGTATGGTAGGATACCCAGGAAGACCCCACTTATTACCCCGAGACATAAAAAAGCCAGGCTGGAGTTTGACAAAACTTACCTGAGAAAGCCTAAAACGTTTTGGAAGAATGTTCTCTGGTCAGATGAGACAAAAGTCGAGCTTTTTGGGAAAAACCATCAACATAGAGTGTACAGGAAAAAAAAGAGGCATTCAAAGAAAAGAACACAGTCCCTACAGTCAAACATAGCGGAGGTTCCCTGATGTTTTCGGGTTGCTTTGCTGCCTCTGGCACTGGACTGCTTGACTGTGTGCATGGCATTATGAAGTCTGAAGACTACCAACAAATTTTGCAGCATAATGTAGGGCCCAGTGTGAGAAAGCTGGGTCTCCCTCAGAGGTCATGGGTCTTCCAGCAAAAAACACACTTCCAAAAGCACTATAAAATGGTTTGAGAGAAAACACTGGAGACTTCTAAGGTGGCCAGCAATGAGTCCAGACCTGAATCCCATAGAACACCTGTGGAGAGATCTCAAAATGGCAGTTTGGAGAAGGCACCCTTCAAATATCAGGGACCTGGAGCAGTTTGCCAAAGAAGAATGGTCTACAATTCCAGCAGAGCATTGTAAGAAACTCATTGATGGTTACCGGAAGTGGTTGTTCGCAGTTATTTTGGCTAAAGGTTGTGCAACCAAGTATTAGTCTGAGGGTGCCAATACTTTTGTCTGGTCCATTTTTGGAGTTTTGTGTGAAATGATCAAGGATTTCATTTTTGCTTCATTCTCTTTTGTGTTTTTTTCCTTGCAAGCAAATTAAATGAAGATAAAAATAGCAAATAATTTGTGATTGCAATCATTTTCAGGAAGAAACTGAGTATTATCTGACAGAATTGCAGGGGTGCCAATACTTTTGGCCACCACTGTATAAACAATGTATGGAGAAGAACACTACAGCTCAAATGCACTGTGCAGTGGCCACCGATAGGGCACCTATTTATCAGTCCATGACAACTTCTTTAATAAAGAGTCATTCGAGCATGCACACCCCCTCTATATTCTTTGCCTGGGATCTGTTAGTCCTGTAGCCAATGAATAGAGTCGTGGTGCTTAAATTTTACCCCAAGTCTATTAAACGGGGTATTCTTGGGATTGGAGTGGAGCGAACTTATTGCAATGAGCAAATTATCACCTATTCTATGGAGAGAAATATCTTGCTTACTTGGGATAATCCCTTCAAAAGTGGATTTTAGGGAGAATTGCACATATTTTTTGCTGCATTTTTCCTAGTGTTTTCTTCTCCAGATGCATCCTGCTTTAGGTATGTCATGTGCCGCCTGCCGTCACCAATTGATAAAGCTCCTTACATATTGATTTATACAGCAATTATTGAAGTTCATTTAGAACCTTAAAATTCCAAATGGTAGGATCCCAGGCTCATGGCGATTGCCGACAGCAAATTTTTACCATGTCATGATGATAACACTTTTTCAGATTGAAGCTGGCTCAGAAATCTACCAAATGACAAGATCTGGCTTCTAAAACGTCATGTAGCCAACTGGTATTGCTTGGAAAAACTGATGAGGGCCTGCTATGCATATAATATACTATTACATGTCAATACTGACATTCTGTTAGTTGGAAGATTATGGAGTAATGAGATGATCAGATATCTGCTGGTGCTAATAGACCTGGGAACTCCCCTCTATAACATCCGTGTTCGGTATAAAGAAAAGGGCTGCATTCATAAGAAATCCCCTTTAATTCTATGGAGTAGACGGCAAGCACTCACTAAGGGAGATTTAGCAATACAATACATTGGGAGACATGGGGCCTAAGGAAATACATTTATTCATCAGCTACATGTTCCACACAAAATTCACATGGTTTGTAAGGGGTGGGAAATACTTACAGGAAAATAAAGAGGCAAGTAGTGCAAATCTGCAAAACAATTCCATGACAAACCTAATAAAAACAGAAAAAAAATGCAGTTTTATTCACGTTAAGTAATTTGCAGATATGATTCTACATATGAAGTTATTATACTTTACAAATTTTGTATCTCTGGGTATCAGCAATATAAATGAACTGCTTAACCCCTTCATGCCATTGCCATTTTCCGTTTTTGGCTTTCGTTTTTTCCTTCCCTTCTGCCAAAAGCCATACATTTTTTATATTTACATAAATATGGCCATATTAGATCTTGTTTTATGTGGGACGAGTTGTATGGCACCATTGATTTTGCCGTATAGTTTGCTGAAAAATGGGAAAAAAATTCCAAGGGTGTGAAATTGCAAAAAAAGTGCAATTACACAACACTTCTTTTGTTTCTTTTTATTTACCATGTTCCATATGTGGTAAAACTGGCCTGGCAATATGATGCCACAGGTCAGTATGAGAACGCAAACATCAAACATTTGTAGCTTATTTTTTTATTCACTTGGTGAAAAAAAAAAAATTGTATCAAAAAATGTTTTTGCATTTCTCGATATTTTCCAAGACTCGTAGCATGTCCATTTTTCAGAACCTGGGGCTGTTTTACGGCTTATTTTTTGCACCTTGAGCTGTTTTTTTATTGCTATAATTTTGGGGTAAATACAATGTTTTGATCGCCTCCTATTACATTTTATTGCAATGTTGCGGTGGGCAAAAAAACATAATTCTGGAGTTTTCATTTCTTTTCTCGTTATGTTGTTTACCAATCTGTTTAATTGCTATTTTATATTTTGATAGGTCTGAAATAGAATTCAAGATTCTATGATCACAGTTTTATACTGAAAAAAGATCAAAAAATGTTGTGTACACCAAAATGTTACCAACAACCTTAACTTATCCCTCACAAAACCAGCCCCCACTCAGGTCCGTCTCCTGTCATTGGAAATATAGGGGGTTCCCACAATACTGGTACAATAAAGATTCTGGAAAAGCGACATGGCTCCCATCCCTTCAAGTAAAATCCAGTGAAATCTGCGCTCCCAAATCCAAATGCTGCCCTCCTTCTGAGCCCCACTGTGAATAAACCTCAGAAAGAGGCCACACGTTTGGCATTATTGTAGTGAGGGAGTCCAATAAACAATTTACAGGGTGCATGTCTCCATAAATGCAAGTTGGGCACAATGTATGGAGTCGCTACAGTATATGGAAGTACTACACTTTATGGGGCACAATGTGTGGTCACTAAACTAGTAGATTTGCAGTTCTCCAGAAAAAAAAGCATGGTGTGGATATTTCAAAATAGTCACTGCAGCCGTAAATGATTTCATTGAGAGGGGCAAATTCCACAATGGAGTAACTTTTGGTGTTTTTTTTGCAGTCCTGGCACCTTAGGTACTCCACAAATGTCACCCATAAACTATTCTAGCAAAATCTGTGCTCCAAAAGCCAAATAGCTCTCCTTCCTTCTTAGCCCTGACAGGACAACTGGTTGCAATTGAAGGAAACATGAATGTGGCCAAGTACAGAGATATCCTGGATGAAAACCTCTTCCAGAGTGCTCTGGACCTCAGACTTGGCTGAAGGTTCACCTTCCAACAAGACAATGACCCTAAGCACACAGCTAAAATAATAATAATAATCTTTATTTATATAGCGCCAACATATTCCGCAGCACTTTACAGTTTTAGGCTATGTGCACACGTTCAGGATTATTTGCGTTTTTTTCACGGGAAAAAATGCGTCAAAAACGCATGAATTAAGCATCCTATCATTTAGAATGAATTCCGCAATTTTTGTGCACATGGTGCGCTTTTTTCCACAAAAAAAACGCATCTCGGAAAAAGAACCAACATGTTCATTAATTTCGCGGAATTCTAGCGGTTTTCCCGCTATATTATTGACCTAGAAAGTTCAGGAAAAAATCGCGGTAAAAACGCGTAAAATCCGCTCAAAAAACGCACCAAAAACACGCAAAATCTGTGCAAAAAATGCGCGTTTTTACCGCAAAAAAAGTCCGGTTTTGCTCAGGAATATTCTGCAAACATTCCTGACGTGTGCACTTAGCCTAACAGTTTCAAAACACTAAGTAACAACGTTAACAATACAATAATTAAAGCAAAATAAGCCGCCCCTGCTCGTGAGAGCTTACAATCTACAATGAGGTGGGGGAGATACAAAGTACAGGTGTGTATATACAATGGTGCATTTACAATGATGGTCCAGCCATCTTGAGGAGTGAGGGATGGATGGATGGAGATAGTAAATGGGCTACACATACACACTAAAATAACAAAGGAGTGGCTTCAGAACAACTCTGTGACCATTCTTGACTGGCCCAGCCAGAGCCCTGACCTAAACCCAATTGAGCATCTATGGAGAGACCTGAAAATGGCTGTCCGCCAACGTTCACCATCCAACCTGACGGAACTGGAGAGGATCTTCAAGGAGGAATGGCAGAGGATCCCCAAATCCATGTGTGAAAAACTTGTTGCATTATTTCTAAGAAGACTCATGGCTGTACTAGCTCAAAAGGGTGCTTCTACTCAATACTGAGCAAAGGGTCTGAATACTTATGACCATGTGATATTTCAGTTTTTCTTTTTTAATAAATTTGCAAAAATTTCTACATTTCTATTTATGGGTTGCAAAGAGAATATTAATGAGAAAAAAATGAACTTTTTGAATTTACCAAATGGTTGCAATGAAACAAAGAAACAAAGAGTGAAAAATTTAAAGGGGTCTGAATACTTTCCTTACCCACTGTACATCTGTGGCCTCGTTTCCCGGTACTTAACTGCATGCAACCTCCGATCGTCACAAGTTCTCCTTCTCTACTCCCCTCTAATCTCCTCTTCCCACAATTGCATACAAGATTTCTCCTGCGCATCACCCCTACTCTGGAACTCTTTACCACAACATATCAGATTCTCGCCTTCCATGGAAATCTTCAAAAAGAACCTGAAGACCTACCATTTCCGAAAAGCCCACAACCTGCAGTAACCACCGATCTACTAAACCACTGCACGAGTAGCTCTACCCTCGCCTACTGTATCCTCACCCATCCCTTGTAGCTTGTGAGCCCTCGTGGGCAGGGTCCTCTCTCCTCTGCAACCAGTCATGACGTGTAGTGTTTAAGATTACTGTACTGGTTTTTATTATGTATACCCCGCCTCAGATGTAAAGGGCCATGGAATAAATGGAGCTATAATAATAATAAAATAATAATTAACAGAAATAAACACTTGAAATAGATCACTCTGTAATGACTCTATATAATATGTGAGTTTCACTTTTTGATGATATTCTAATTTAGTGAGAAGCACTTGTAATTTTTTATTTTCACATCTAAATATTATAAAGTTTTGTGAATCACCTATATGTTAACAATGCTCTGTACACCCATAGATGAATTCCGTGAGGGTTTAGTTTCCAATATGTGGTCACTTGGGGGGTTTCTGCTGTTTTGTCACCTCAAGAGCTCAGCTAATGGAGTCTACAATCTGTTCAAATGGAATTTGTGTTCTAAAAGCAAAGTAGCACGCCTTCCCATCCGATCCCTGCCGTAAACTCAAACATTAGTGTACAACCACATATAGGATACTGCCACATTTGGTAAAAATTGCATAACAAATTATGGGGTGCATTTTCTCCTAATACTCTCCTATGTAAATTATAAATTTGGTGCTAAAACAGGATTTTAGTGTAAAAAAATGTAAGTATTTGTTTTCGCATTTAAATGTTATAAAGTTTTGCGAATCACCTGTGGGTTAAACATGCTCAGTACACCACTGGATGAATTCCTTGAGTGGTCTAGCTTCCAAAATGGGGTCACTTGTGGGGGGTTCTGCTGTTTTGGCATGTCAGGGGGCCAGAAAATGCGGCATGGCATTCATAATCTATTCCAGACAAATTTACGCTCCAAAAAGCAAATAGCGCTCTTTCCTTTGCTAGCCCTGACGTGTGCTAAACAGCAATTTTTGACCACATATGGGGTATCATCATCTTCGGTAGAAATTGTGTAACAAATTCCGGTATCCGTTTTCTCCTACTATCCATTGTGAAAATTATTTGGGGCAAAAACAACATTTTAGCAGAAAAAAAGTCATTTTTGTTTTCACTTATCTACATTTTGAAAACTTATGTGAACCACCTATTGGTTTAACATGCTCAACAAAGCCCTAGATGAATTCCTCGATGGGTCTAGTTTCCAAAATGGGATAATTTGTGGGGGTTTCTTTCTGCTGTTTTGGTAGCTCATGTCATTAGACATGGTGTCTGCAATCTGTTCCAGCCAAATTTACATTCCAGATACCAAAAGTCTCTTGGTCCCTTCCGAGGCCTGATACATGTCTAAACAGAACGTTTTGACTACATGTGAGGTATCGTCACACTCATAATAAAGTGGGTAACACCCTTGGATAAAATCCTTGAGGGTTGTAGTTTCCAAAATGATGTCACTTGTTGGGGGTCTCTGCCTTTTAGGCACTTTAGGTGCCCTGCAAATGTGACATGGCGCCTGCAATCTATTTTTGCCAAATTTATGTTCCAAAGTTCAAATGGTGCTACTTCCCTTCCGAGTCCTGCCGTCTGTCCAAATAGAGGTTTTTGACCACATGTGGGGTATCAGGATGCTCAGAAGAGAACAGGAAGCAAATTTTGTGGTCCATTTTCTCTTTCTATTCCTTGTAAAAGTGAAAACATTGGAGCTAAAGCAACATTTTACCGGAAATATTATTTTTTTTTTAATTCCACTTAGCATTAATTCCTGTGTAGCACTTGGAGGGTTAAAAAAATTCTGACAACAGTTTTGAAGTATTTAAGTACTTTTGGGAGTTGTCAATATATAGGCCCCTTAAAGGCCATTTAAATTTGAATAGGTCTCTAAAGAAATAGGTTTGATAAATGTCTTGAAAAAATTGCAAATTGATGCTCAACTTTTAACCTGTCTAAAATCCTAACAAAATAAAATAACGTTTGAAAAATGACGCAAATGTAAAGAAGACATAACAGAAATGTTATTTATTATTTTGTACAACATGACTAACTGGTTTCAGGATATAAAAATTGAAATATTTTCACAAATAAAAACGCAAAACAGATCTACCTAAATTTACACAAAAATCTAAGTATAATGTGCCATGAAAAAACTGTCTCAGAATCACTGGGATAAATTGAAGTGTTCCAGATTTATTACCCCATGAAGAGACACTGGTGAGAGTTCAAAAATTTAGTTTTTCTCATTTAAGTCAAAATTGGCTCGGTCACTAAGGGCAAAACTTAAAATTGATCATATCACAGAGAAGAGGGTTCAAAACAGAAACAAACCCCATAATAAATAAATTAAACATGGCTGTAATTCATTGAAAATATCAATGTCGTAAAAGATAAGATGGGGCAGCACGGTGGCTCAGTGGATAGCACTGCAGTGCTGGAGTCCTGGGTTTGAATCCCACCAAGGACAACATCTGCAAGGAGTTTGTATGTTCTCCCCGTGTTTGCGTGGGTTTCCTCCGGGTTCTCCGGTTTCCTCCCACACTCCAAAAAAAAACATACAGATAGGGAATCTAGATTGTGAGCCCCTTTGGGGACAGCGACGATAATGTGTGTGCAAACTGTAAAGCGCTGCGGAATATGTTAGCACTATATAAAAATAAAGATTATTATTATTTCTTTCTAAACATCAAGCGCTAAACACCTAGAAAATGAAAATATAAGTATATAATGATAATTAGGAAAAATTACCTCTCCAATAGCGATTACCGCCAGGACTGCAACAGTACATAAACTACTGTTATGTCTGAGATGAGTGAGAAATGACTTATGTTGCCAAACGTGTTCTGCTTTTGTTATCAGATGTAGATGATAGATTATAGATTTATGTAGAACCGTTTCACTGTAAACATTACTTGGAAACATTACTTGGAAATACTTTAGTGTGGTTATGCTTGAAGTCATCTTCCATGGTGGGCTCTAGGCTTAGGACATTCAAGCATTTAGGAACGTTTTAATATTGTGAAAGAAGTTTTAAAATATGTGCTAATAACACACTTAGGCCTCATTCATACATAAGGATTTGTTTCACCATACCATATGTGAGAAAAACATGTGATTTTCATGAGTGCTTAGACTCCAATTTTCATCAGTGCTTGGTTAGTTTGCGTTTTTTTACCACTAGTAATTCATCAGTGATTTTCACAAACAACAAAAAATAATTTGCAAAGCTTCTCCTACACTTTGCAATGTTAAAAACAGACAGCACATGGACTACACAGGCATAGCATCATTGTGCTGTCCAAGGTTTAAAGGGACCCATAGACTTATATGAATGATTTTAATCCTTTGATCAAAATCTGAGAAGTCTCTTTGATTTTGTTATAGACACATGGTCCACAAAACAAACATGGACATGTGAACAGCCCCATAGATGAAAATGGATACATGTTCTCTCCCTTGAAAAAAAAATAAATCACATACATGGACTTTCTGCAAATTAATAATATCTTTTTGTGTCTCATTTATACAAAATTTTCATGATATTGGTTTGCTTTCAGTGAATTGTAAGGATGGTGTGACCGCTGCCGTCACTTTCCTACCCCTGAAGACACCAATTGCATCACTATGATGTAAAGTGTTATATGAATTGAGTCTTGTGTCACATGTAAATATTGTGTATGTGTAGCCCTGGTGTGAAGGCACACGCAGTACCCTGGAGGATGTGTGGAGAGGTAACAGTTTAATGCTCAATAAACATTCACTCCAACACACACTTAGACACACCCATAGGTTATATATAGCTAGTCAGTTTCCTGTCAAGAAGACAGAAGTCAGTCAGTCTAGTCTGGACTTGGAGGGAGGAGGTCAGTCTAGCCGGGAGGCTTCTGAGTGGGTCATCCCACGAGTCTGAAGTCTGTTCAGGAAGAGAGAGGAGTGAGCATCAGGACCTTCAGTCTCCTGTCCCAAGGACAGTGGAGTTCAGAGACGTGCTCCTGAACCAAAAGATTACTGAGCACCTGTTAGCAAGCTCTGGAAAGAAGCAAGAAGGGACTAATCTGCATAGCCTGTGGAAGTGTGGAGTGCTTATGCTACAAGCGCGGACAGGGCGAAAGGCATAGTGGAAGGAATTCAGAAGTGCCTTAGGATTGGATTATCCTGCACATTGTCACCGGTCACTGGGGACCGAAGCATCACTATAGCTCCAGGCATAGTGATAGAAAAACCAGAGGCTTACTGGACCTTAGGTAGCAGAAAGCAGCCCTTGGAGTGTCGGTACGTAACTGGGGTCAGGGAGAGTGGGAACTTGGAGTCACTGCAGGACCACATTAGGAACCCAGCTCTCTCAAAGGAAGGCTCCGACCACAAAACTGACCGGGCAGTACAGCTTGGAGAAGCTGGAGATTCTGGAGTGAACTACGCTTTATGCTGGTTGAACTCACCATTTTGAAAGTCAAGGAGGCCCATAACCTGTTCAGCTGTTGCCTCAAAGCACATCCTCCACCCGATCAGCCTCCCTGGGACCTGCCTTACCATCTGACAAGTAAAAGGTATGGGAAGAAGCTTCTATGTGTGAGACTGAGTTATTTGATTGCATCCCTGCACAACCCCACCATAACTATCGACCTGAGGGAAGAGTCCCACCTGTAGGGGACCCGACATCTAGCTGCCTCACCATCCACTCAGAGATCTACAGCAGCGCTGGTCTTAGTGATCAGAGAACTACAGGTGGCGTCACGAACTGTATATATACCTATCCCCTGTAAATATCCCCCCCCAACATACGCCTGACCGCCAGGGCCACAGACCGAGCCAGCGCTACCTGTGACAACCCCATAGACTTCCATGGGCTCGGCTCTGAGTACCCCATTGCTCTGGTAAACCACAATTGTGGTGCGGGTCGAGACAAACTTGGCGTCACGAACAGGATGCGAAACTCGCAAAATTGCGAGCCCTGTGTGCCTGTGGAGGTGTTTTTTGTGAAAAAGGACTGTTTGCTATTTTTGGCGCTAAAATCCGCCATTTTTGCCACCAAATTCGCGCCCTGAGGCGCTGGAGAAGAAGGTGGGCGTGGATTCGTGGGCGTGTGCCCCCCTGTGGCGCGAAGAGAATGCCTGCCCTCTCAAAGTGCTATTACAATATGCGATCCTGCCCTACAGCAAAGGAGGTCCGCCTCCTCTTCACCTTCCCTGCGAAGAGGAGGAGACGCAAACCCCGCCTCCACGGAAGGGACCGGACGGCTCTAGAAGAAGAGAGACGGTTCTGGAACATCATGGAAGCAGGACGTGTGCAGCCGAGCAGGGAAGCGGAGGAAGGCAGGCCCCGTTCCCCAGCCAAGCTGCCACTAGAACCGGAACCATCCGTGGTCCTGCACCTGCAGCAAGCATTGCTGGAGATTAAAGAGGAAAATGCCAGATTGAAGAAGATGGTTTTGGAACAACCTGGCAAGGAGGAGATCGAGAGACGCCGGCGTACCCAGATGCAGCGGCGGCTGTGGGACGCGGTGTTCTCTCCCCTCGACGACCCCCCACGATTCGAGTTACCGAAACTTTTGCTGCCCAAGGCTAAGAGCAACCGGAGGCTACCCCCAAAAGGACCGACCCTGAACCTACCGAGGAAGCGGTGGAGGCGAAGGAGGTTGAGGAGGTACCGCCAGTTCCGGAACGCCCGCCCGGCCAGGAGGCCGCAGCAGATGATCGATCCCCGGCAGGGACACCGGAGGGGTCCTGTCCATCATTACCAGACGTCGACTGGGATGAGATGGCGCGCCTGGATGATGTCGCCTACACCGCCCAGTGGGAACGTGAGTGGCAGCGTCGCGAAGAGGAACAGCGACGCCGGCAGGAGGAAGAGTGGGAAGCACAGCGGAACCGGCAGCGGCAGTACGAGCAGCTGATCGCGGACAAGGAAAGTGTCCGCCGAGAAAAAGGTACTCTAAGGGAACCGCGGCGGCAGGGGTGTGTGACAGAGTTCCAGCTCCGGAAGGGCTGGGGCTTCATTAGAGAACCGGGCCTCTACCCAGGGGTCTTTGTCAGTCGCAGGGACGTAGAATCCCACCTGCCCATCGGCCATCCCGGGAGGGACCTAGTTAATGGAGACATAGTCAACTACACACGGCACTGGGGTATGAAGGGATGGTATGCCCTTAATGTCACAATCGTCCGTGACCCCGTCCCTGACGCAGGTAACGTCACCATTGCCAGCGCATCCCAGTCACAATCTACCGCTGCATCAGGCCGTGCCCCGGCATCGCCCCAAGAGAGTATATCACAGTCGGAAGTGCCCCCTGCGTACTCTTCACTACCTTGTCCTTCTACTACATCGCAACCTGCGATCCATTCCACATCGCAATCAGCAGTCTACACAACGTCGCGCACGGCGACTATTTCTGCATCGCGAGAGAAAGTGGCTATTACAGTGACGCAGACAGCATCTCACAAAGCGGAAGCGCCCGGCGCGCCCCTAGTGGTTCGCACAAGGACTGTAGCGACCCAAACTCTGATAGCAGGTCACGACTTGTTGGTCATGGGATCTAAGGATCATCGTATTGTTCCAGCCCCCGGGATGGAAAGTATAATGGAAGCCTGCAAGAAAATGTGAAGAACGGTAGGACCCAGACAGGGTTTACCGCAGCTGAGAAGATGTATATAAGTTTTTATAAAAGTGAAAATAGTTTGTACCGTTGATACGAGTATATAATGTTTGCATATTTTGCCAAAAATAGAATGCCCGGCTGGGTAAGCAGATAAAGAGAGTTTTGCACTTTATAGTATTTATGTGATAAGTGGTCGCATATTTGCACCAAGTTTATAGGGAATACTCTAGTTGAGTAAATAGAATCTGATATAATGTGAATTATTTGAAATGTGTCTTATAATGGACTGCGTGGCTGAGGACTGAGCCAGCCCAAAAACTGTATCCTGTAAATAGTTGCGCTTAGGTGCATAATATTGGTTTTACATGAAACCACCTCAACTACCTCTGAATATAAAACCCGTGTGGTGTGGCACTGAGTGAGGTCTGCATTCGGATGTCCTGCAGCCCACCCAGGACCCACGTTGAAGGTTTGGTGCGGGTCCTTCACAAGAATATTGTCATCTATTTATATGAAAATGTCTATTTAGTATTTTGTATTTTTCTATATGTTTTATGCAACGTTCAAGAAATCCGTACCTCCCGGATGGGAAGAGTTAATGTTAATTGTTTAAATGCAAAACAAAATGTCTTCTTGTATTTCACAGCCCGGGAGTGCTGTATTTTACCATGGGGGAATGTGTAGCCCTGGTGTGAAGGCACACGCAGTACCCTGGAGGATGTGTGGAGAGGTAACAGTTTAATGCTCAATAAACATTCACTCCAACACACACTTAGACACACCCATAGGTTATATATAGCTAGTCAGTTTCCTGTCAAGAAGACAGAAGTCAGTCAGTCTAGTCTGGACTTGGAGGGAGGAGGTCAGTCTAGCCGGGAGGCTTCTGAGTGGGTCATCCCACGAGTCTGAAGTCTGTTCAGGAAGAGAGAGGAGTGAGCATCAGGACCTTCAGTCTCCTGTCCCAAGGACAGTGGAGTTCAGAGACGTGCTCCTGAACCAAAAGATTACTGAGCACCTGTTAGCAAGCTCTGGAAAGAAGCAAGAAGGGACTAATCTGCATAGCCTGTGGAAGTGTGGAGTGCTTATGCTACAAGCGCGGACAGGGCGAAAGGCATAGTGGAAGGAATTCAGAAGTGCCTTAGGATTGGATTATCCTGCACATTGTCACCGGTCACTGGGGACCGAAGCATCACTATAGCTCCAGGCATAGTGATAGAAAAACCAGAGGCTTACTGGACCTTAGGTAGCAGAAAGCAGCCCTTGGAGTGTCGGTACGTAACTGGGGTCAGGGAGAGTGGGAACTTGGAGTCACTGCAGGACCACATTAGGAACCCAGCTCTCTCAAAGGAAGGCTCCGACCACAAAACTGACCGGGCAGTACAGCTTGGAGAAGCTGGAGATTCTGGAGTGAACTACGCTTTATGCTGGTTGAACTCACCATTTTGAAAGTCAAGGAGGCCCATAACCTGTTCAGCTGTTGCCTCAAAGCACATCCTCCACCCGATCAGCCTCCCTGGGACCTGCCTTACCATCTGACAAGTAAAAGGTATGGGAAGAAGCTTCTATGTGTGAGACTGAGTTATTTGATTGCATCCCTGCACAACCCCACCATAACTATCGACCTGAGGGAAGAGTCCCACCTGTAGGGGACCCGACATCTAGCTGCCTCATCATCCCCTCAGAGATCTACAGCAGCGCTGGTCTTAGTGATCAGAGAACTACAGGTGGCGTCACGAACTGTATATATACCTATCCCCTGTAAATATCCCCCCCCAACATACGCCTGACCGCCAGGGCCACAGACCGAGCCAGCGCTACCTGTGACAACCCCATAGACTTCCATGGGCTCGGCTCTGAGTACCCCATTGCTCTGGTAAACCACAATTGTGGTGCGGGTCGAGACATGTAATGTGAATTACATGGTATTGGGGTGTTTGCCTGTATAATGTTTAGTGTGCAGTTGGCAATAGGGTGAGTTTAGAGTTAATGTTTGGGCAGGGCCGGTTTTAGACAAAGAGTTCAGACCCTTAAATGAGTGCAATCGACTGCGAAGTCATTCAAGGCTTGTTTCCCTTGACATCTTTACATCCAATGTGGAAGAAGCTCTGGCACAGAACAGTCACTAGTAGATCAATCTTTCCCCATGTAAAGGGTTGGCCGAGGAGTGAACTTACTGGGGGCAGCTGCATTCTTCACTCCGGGGTGTTGTTCTCCCGTGACAGAGCGTATAGAACAATCAGAGTCAGAGTCCAGAATCACGTCAAACAGTTCTGCTTTATTTTCCTCTGGACACAGCACATCCAAGACACCATAAGCACATCTTATACGGTACCAGCAATACATTTTCCAAAACTCCGCTTCTTCTCCTCTGCTACACCAGAATGGACAGCAAAGTATTAACAGGACGAGGAGTCTTCAATCTCTTCCCCTGGAGACACTTCAATCCAGTATAGAAAGACACATCTACTAGGTCGTCCATCTCTCTCTGGTTATCCTGCCCGGATACTTGCTGGTGGCCCACTCGCTACTACGCTCATGCACGCACTCTTCTGCTGAGCGTTCCCACAGTAGATCTTCCACTGGACTACTGCTACGTAAACCCACAGACTTTGGGCTCACGCTACCACGGTGAATCCTTCACCGGCTGCTCAGGGGTTGCTGGTCCCCTCACACTTCTTTTTTATGCCCAGGTCCCAGGAACGTGGATGTCCTCACACTAGCAAGGTCGACATCCGACTGATTTTCACTTGGAGGAAATCTTCCCGACAGACCCCCGCTTGGAGGGATCTTTCCCTGACAAAAAGTCCCTAACCATTTGTCCCTATTGGACTGGATGTGCTCAATGCCCCCATCTAGCGTCCTACCTAAATACTGCATTGACATATTTTTATAACTTCCTAACTGGATCTCTAACATGCCCCCATTAGTGATCCCCGCAAACTATATCTAAACCCATATATATATATATATATACTACCCTACTAGTGCCCTCCACTAGTGACACCAAGGATGCACTATCTACCTATACTTATACCCCCACTAAACAGATATGACACAGGGAAATGACATCATACAATACATAACAGACATACTGTACATTAACATACCTAAAAGAATGCAAACATTTGAAGGGTTAATACTCTTGACCTCCTTACACCCATACAGTATCATGTTTTCATACGCCGGGCAATATGCTGCTGAGAACAATGATTTTTGTTCCACGATAAATGACCAATCACCCAATAAATCAGCAGCATTTTGCCTGTTTGTTGGGTGATATCTGACATGTTCACACCTATGAACTCTCATCTGCGATGCCAGTATTTATAAATGTGGATACTACATAGCTACACAGTATGTGACACACACATAACTATACACACACATAGCACACACGCATGTATATAAACACACTTAGCCCACACGCATGTATACACAGAGAACATATACTGTACACATATATTCAGTGGCTTGGAAAAGGATTCACCCCCCTTCACTTTTTAGCTATTTTTATATTATAATCTGTGTGTAAATATTTTTTTAATTCAATTTGTGTGTGATTCATCAACACTAAATAGCCTAAGTTGGTGAAGTAAAGTGAGAAAAAAATAGTCAAAAATTGAATTTCTGAAATCAAATAACAGAAATTGGCATGTGCATATGTATTCACGCCTTTTGCTATGAAGTTCCTAAACATTTCTGGTGCAAGCAATTACCTTCATAAGTCACATGCTTAGTGAAAGGAAGCCCACCTGTGTGCAATCTAAGTGTCACATGGTCTCTCAGTACATACACACCTTTTCTGAAAGGCCATAGAGGCTGCAACACCATTAAGTAAGAGGCATCACTAACCAAACAACACCATGAAGACCAAGGAGATCTCCAAACAAGTCAGGGACAAAGTTGTTGAGAAGTACAAGTTAGGGTTGGGTTATAAAAAAAATAACCCAATCTCTGATGATCCCCTAGAGCATCATCAAATCCATTACCATCAAATGGAAAAGACATGGTGCCACAACAAAACTGCCAAGAGAGGGCTGGCCACCTAAAGTTCCTGCACGGGCAAGGAGGGCAATAATCATAGAGGCTTCACAGAGACCAAAGGAAACCCTGAAGGAGCTGCAGAGTTCCCAAGAAGAAACTGTCCATAAGACCACAATAAGCTGCACACTCCATAGAGGTGGCCTATATGGAAGAGTGGGCAGAAAAAAAGGCTTTACTTACACACAAAGATTGTAAGGCTCATTTTGAGTTTGCCAAAATACACGTGGGAGTCTCCCAAAATGTATGGAAGAAGTTGCTGTGATCAGATAAGACCAAAATTGAATTTTTTGGAGACCAAGATTAAAGCTATGTCTGGCTCCAAACCAACACAGCTCATCACCCCAAGAAAACCATCTCCACAATGAAACATGTTGGTGATGGTAGCATCATACTGTGTGCATGCCTTTCGGCAGCAGTGGCAGGGAAAATGGTCTGAGTCGAAGAGAAGATGGATGATGCAATCTGCAGGGATATTCTTGAGCAAAACCTGTTTCAGTCTGTCAGTGATTTGAGACTGGGACTGAGGTCCCCTTCCAAGATGACAATGATCCAAAGCATACTTCTAAAGCAACACTCGAGTGGTTTAAGAGGAAATGTGGAAATGTTTTGGAGTGACCTAGTCAAAGCCCAGACTTTAATTCAATTGAGAATCTGTGGTCAGACTTGAAGATAGGTGTTCACCAATAGGTGTTCACCAGAGGAAACCATCTAACTTGAAGGATCTGGAGCAGTTTTGTCTTGAAGAATGGGTAAAAATACCAGTGGCAAGAGGCAGAAAGCTCATAGAGACTTATCCAAAATGTCTTGCAGCTGTAATTGTGGCAAAAGGAGGCCCTATAGGTACTGACTTCAGGGGCTGAATATTTATACACGCGTATCAAGGTTTAGGTGGAGGCATATAATAAGAGCAGGGTTCTGACAAATCTGCTGCAGGAGATTGATCTGATATGCAGAATGCTCATTTGCTGGCCCTTTCATGCTGCCAGCATCAGTACTCCAAATGAGTATATTCTGATATCAGTCCAAATGAAGGAAGGTGAATAGTCTGGGGAAAAGCAGAGGTTTGAAAGCCACATAAAAGCATTTTTTTTTTACTGGAATGAAGACAAATCCCCTATTAAAGAGATTTGCAAAGTTTCATGACTTTCCATGTTGAACATATACAGTACAGACCAAAAGTTTGGATACACCTTCTCATTCAAATATTTTTCTGTATTTTCATGGCTATGAAAATTGTACATTCACACTGAAGGCAATCAAGCTATGAATTAACACATGTGGAATTATATACTTAACAAAAAAGTGTGAAACAACTGAAAATATGTCTTAGATTCTAGGTTCTTCAAAGTAGCCACCTTTTGCTTTGATTACTGTTTTGCCCACTCTTGGAATTCTCTTGATGAGCTTCAAGAGGTAGTCACCGGAAATGGTTTTCACTTCACAGGTGTGCCCTGTCAGGTTTAATAAGTGGGATTTCTGGCCTTATAAATGGGGTTGGGACCATCAGTTGTGTTGTGCAGAAGTCTGGTGGATACACAGCTGATAGTCCTACTGAATAGACTGTTAGAATGTGTATTATGGCAAGAAAAAAGCAGCTAAGTAAATAAAAACGAGTGGCCATCATTACTTTAAGAAATTAAGGTCAGTCAGTCCGAAAAATTGGGAAAACTTTGAAAGTGTCCCCAAGTGCAGCTGCAAAAACCATCAAGCGCTACAAAGAAACCAAGAGTCCGAGTCACCAGCCTCAGAAATCGCAGGTTAACAGCAGCTCAGATTAGAGACCACGTCAATGCCACACAGACTTCTAGCAGCAGACACATCTCTACAAACAGCTGTTAAGAGGAGACTTTGTGCAGCAAGCCATCAAGGTAAAATAGCTGCTAGGAAACCACTGTTAAGGACAGGCAACAAGCAGAAGAGACTTGCTTGGGCTAAAGAACACAAGGAATGGACATTAGACTAGTGGAAATCTGTGCTTTGGTCTGATGAGTCCAAATTTGAGATCTTTGGTTCCAACCACCGTGTCTTTGTGCGACGCAGAAAAGGTGAACGGATGGACTCTACATGCCTGGTTCCCACCGTGAAGCATGGAGAGAAGGAGGTGTCATGGTGTGGGGGTGCTTTGCTGGTGACACTGTTGGGGATTTATTCAAAATTGAAGGCATACTGAACCAGCATGGCTGCCACAGCATCTTGCAGCGGCATGCTATTCCATCCGGTTTGCGTTTAGTTGGACCATCATTTATTTTTCAACAGGACAATGACCCCAAACACACCTCCAGACTGTGTAAGGGCTATTTGACCAAGTAGGAGAGTGATGGGGTGCTACGCCAGATGACCTGGCCTCCACAGTCACCAGACCTGAACCCAATTGAGATGGTTTGGGGTGAGCTGGACCGCAGAGTGAAGGCAAAAGGGCCAACAAGTGCTAAGCATCTCTGGGAACTCCTTCAAGACTGTTGGAAGACCATTTCCATTGACTACAGTACCTCTGGAAGCTCATCAAGAGAATGCCAAGAGTGTGCAAAGCAGTCATCAAAGCAAAAGGTGGCTACTTTGAAGAACCTAGAATATAAGACATATTTTCAGTTGTTTCACACTTTTTTGTTAAGTATATAATTCCACATGTGTTAATTCATAGTTTTGATGCCTTCAGTGTGAATATACAATTTTCATAGTCATGAAAATACAGAAAAATCTTTGAATGAGAAGGTGTGTCCAAACTTTTGGTCTGTACTGTATATAAAAGAAATGAAATTTTACTTACTCTTTAAGTGAGATGTCAGATTTCAAAAATCGGGCTGCATCCGAAAAGCAAATACTGGCTGTCATCGGAAGGGGATTATAACTATACTTGTTTAATTGAAATATTAATTTAAATCACAGTAAATGTAAGTATAAATTCTGCCGAGTACTGCACATTGCCTAACTAGCCAAAAGTAATGAGGAAACGAAAGTGAGATTTTCAAGTTTGACAAACCTGCTGATTTGGGTAGGGCTTGTTCCAGTTAACTTTATCATAAAATACAGCTAAGCAAAGCAGTTATAAAAAAGCAAGAGATAATGTGCAGACATCGATGTGACTGATCTTGATCAAAGTCCATATAAAGACATCCTCCAATATCAGCAAACATCGTAGTATATTTGTCATAAGATTAAACGATAGGAAGAAAATCAACCCAGACAGAAAACTGAAAAACAAGTATATACAGTATTAGGCGAATACAAAGAAATGTAAGACTAAGTGGGTTTAAAAGAGACTAAAGATCTGTATTAAATTATTAATCATGAGTCACCTCGGTATTTCTTTTACAGATAAGTGAGAAGGATAATATGCGCTTTAGCTAGTAATGGTTTTCCTAAAAGATGGAGACTTTTTCCTGCGAGAGAAATCTTGTATCCGATTGTACAAAGAGGAGATAAGAGGGGAGTAGAGAAAGAGATCTTGTGAGGATCGGAGGTTGCATGCAGGTAAGTACCGGGAGACGAGGTCACAGATGTATGGAGGAGACAGGTTGTGGATGGCTGTGTATGACATGGGTAGGGTTTTGAACTGGAGTCTTTGAACAATGGGGAGATAGTGAAGGGATTGACAGGAGAGACCAGGGAATAGTGCGGGAAAGGGGGCAGGTGAATTGGTCGGGCAGTAGTGTTTAGGATAAATTGGAGAGGTGCGAGAGTATTAGAAGGGAGGCCACAGAGTAGGAGGTTGCAGTAGGCAGGAAAAGATGAGGGACCCATCGGGACTACAAGATACCATGTACTTTCAGCTGCATCACATCTAATGTGGTGTACCTAATTATATGTACTAAATGTCCAACTGGGGGTCTGTATGTGGGAGAGACCGGGCAAAAACTGAGAACAAGGATGAATTCTCATCGCCACACAATAAGAGAAAAAAGAATGGATCTACCTGTGGCAAAACATTTTTCTTCCCCTGGTCATAGCATGTGGGATATGAAATTACTTATATTGAAAGGTAGCTTCACATCTCAGAGACAGAGGAGAGTTTGCGAATACAAACTGATGGTGACCTTTGACACTCTTAATGCTGGAATGAACCTATCACACGGATTTATGACGTTTTACATCAATTAAGGAATTTACTCCAAAGACCCTGTGAAAACATCACAAAACATTACCAGACCCCAATCAGAGGGCAATAAAACTTTCACACTCCATATCTATGAACTGTTCCAATATTTATGTTCATCTCTATCTCCCATAATGACAGTTCTGCTTTACGTCACTTGTCTCATCTATTGCATTTTTTCTGTGCTGTGTGGTGTATAAATATGTGATTCTTCAGATTTTGTATTAGTTTAGCCTGATGAAGAGACCTGAGTAGTCTCGAAAGCTTGCAATTTGTTACCATCTTTTCAGTTAGCCATTAAAAGGTATCAACCACTGAGGACTCTCAACTCTAAATATATTTTCTAGGGTATGCACTAGTGTTTTTTAAGATTCTAGGTTAAGGAATGTACGGATCCAGGAAATATTTTTGATTTGGATTCAGCAGGAGGTGGAAAGGGCTTGGATATGTGGTTTGAAGGAGAGAACAGAATCAATGGTTACCCCGAGGCAGCAAGTATGTGGAACTGGGAAGAATGAGCAGCCATTGACTTTGTTGAGGGGGTTGAGTGAGATGGGGAAAAGAGGATAAATTCTGTTTTGCTCATGTTAAGTTTTAGAAATTGTACAGAGAAGAAGGTTGAAATAGCTGACAGATATTGTGAGATTCTGGTTAGTAAGAAGGTGATATTGGATCCAGAGAGATAGCTCTGTGTGTCATCGGCATAGAGGTGATACTGAAAGCAGTGGGACTCTATGAGCTGTCCCAGGTTGATCCGCTTATTCTAAAGGGATTCCTACACGTGGTCCTTCAGCATTTAACCCGTGGTATGTTGTTCTGAGGCTCATGTATGTTTGTGTTGTGAAGACTGCCTGGCACTATTGAGAATAAGCATTTCTGCACTATGCATGCATTTTTCTACAAACTATTTTTGCATTGTGCACTTTATTGTTTTTTTATTTTTATGCAATTGAGTAGTGCCCGGCACTCTTTACAATCCATTAATGAGGAATAGTAGGAAATAAATGAAGTAGGGTACTCATGAATTTTTCGAAGGATAATTTATTTTTTGTACCACTGGGTGGCAGTATAACAAAAGAATATATATAAGACTATATGATGCATTTTCTCAAATAATTTTTAATAAAACTATGTAAATAACTAGAGATATTTATAAAATGCACATGGTTTTTCCTTCTGTTAATTAATGTGGATAATTAATTTCCAGAGGTTAGTATATATGAATTAAGGATGACTTTGAGAGGATAATTGTGTCCTGAAAAAAATCTGTATAATGGTACCACTTGTTGTCTAACCATGCACCATTTTTAATGTGTATGTCTTATTATGTGCCATTATATCAAATAAAGAATTGTCTGTTTTTTAATAGAGTTTCCTAAGTTTTTTTGTAGAATAGTTTAATTATTGGTTGGGAAACTTAATATTTTTGCCCAAATTATCGGATAGTTATGTAGGAGCATTAGCAGAACAAATGTACATAGGCTGTCACCAGACAGCAACTGTTAATTTTAAAGAAAAAAAATGAAAAAAAATTGTGTGGGCTCCCGTGTAATTTTAATAACCAGCAGAGGGAAAGCTGATGGCTGGGGGCAGATGTTTAGAGCCTGGGAAGGGGGTAATACCCATGGAGATTCCCATGCTATTAATATCAGCTCACAGCTGTATATTTAGCCTTTTACTGGCTATTAAAATGGGGGACCCCCCCAAAAAAATGATATGGAGTACCCCTATAATTAATAACCAGCAAACGCTATGCAGACAGCTGCAGGCTGATATTAATAGCCTAGGAAGGGGTCATGAATGCTGGCCCCCCACAGGCTATAAACATCAGCTCTCAGCCGCCCCCAAAAAGGCACTTCTCTATGATGCGCCAATTCTGGCACTTAAGCTCACTCTTCCCACTTGCCTTGTAGTGGTGGCAGGTGGGGTGATAGTTGGGGGGGTTGATGTCACCTTTGTATTGTCAGGTGACATCAAGCCCACAGATTAGCAATGGAGCGGCGTCTGTATGGCACCTATCCATTACTAACCCCATAGTGATATTATAAAAAAATGTCCTTTATTTGAAATAATGACAAAGACTCCTTTAATAATCTTAATTAAACTATACTCACTGAACGCCTAATCCACTGATGCCAACGTCTCCTGCAACAAAAATAAAATAATAAACCACAATATTCCTCGCCTGTCCGCAGAGAAGATAATCCATTATGTCCCACGACGATCCTGATTACTTTTAGAGCAGTCACATCAGTGATGTGACTGCTCTCAAAGCAAGCCGGCAATACACTGACAGCAGGTAATTGCTCCTGCAGTGTATCACTAAGCTGCAGTGAGAGCGTTCACCAGAGTTCATTAGATGATCAGCTCCGGTGATCTCCTTTACGGCACCACTGCTTCATTGGAAAGTTCTCACATAGCAGTGCCATAAGTGAGAGCAGCAGAGCTGATCAGCTGATGAACTCTCACGGCAGCGCATTGATACACTGCAGGAGCGATTACCTCCTGTCCATGTATCGCTGGCGGCCTGGTAGAGCGGTCACATCTCCCGAAGTGACTGTTCTACATGTGAGATCACCATGGGACAATCTGGATTACCTGGACTACAGTGGACATGTGAGTATTTGTTGATTTATTATTTTACATTATTTCTAGGAGATGAGGGCATGGGAGATTAGGTGTTAGGTGAGTATAATTTTTTAAAATTTTTATGTGAATATGTGTCTAATTTTACTTTTTTTTTTAACTGTGAGCACAGGTGCCAGCAGATGATACTACTCTACCATCAGCGGCACCAGCTGTCACTCTTATCAATGACAGCAGACATATCCCGATGGGAGCTGCAGTCTCATCGGCCCACGCCCCTGTGGGTCACATTGTCGGGGTCGTATCGACAAACCACTCGTCCTCCAGTCACTCCAAATTCAGGCTATGAGCATGGGTTAACCAATCAAAGAATGAGTCAGACAACAGGCTGGTTCAAACTCAGTGCATGCTCTGTACTGCTACTGGCGTCAGTAAGGGCTCAGCAACGTTCTGCCTTTATTTTCCTCTTACACAAAGTTAAATACATTGTACACAAGAATATGGGCAGTGCATAGGAAGGAAAGGGCTGGGTAAGGAAAAGGGGTTAGCCATATATGTCTATGTCTGGTATTCTGCCATCTGGATTGGTTCCACTGTTCCTTAGATCTTCTTCTAAGTCCTCCCTTCATCGTCATCCTTAAGTTTCATTTTCACAGAGAATCGATACTGCTTTTCTTGTATATCACGTGGTTTCTCAGTTCCCAAAGGTGGGGGCAGACACCGGTGCATTTCTTGGAGACAGGCACTAGCCGGTACTGGTGCCTTCTTAGAATAAGTTTCGATCTGAGTAATACTTGGCAAGGAAAACTTATTGTTTCAACAAAGCAAAGGAAGCTAGACAGTATAAAACATATAAATATATATATATTGTCCCTGACAACATTAAGCTGCGTGATGCTGTGACCGACAGTCTTACCGGCGGTTGTGTTATGGCAGGTGACAGTCACAGCTTCGGGGTCACTCTGACATCTGACAGCATGACCCCACAGTGCTCTGACCGGCTGTCTTACGCGCTCCGTCATCGCACGCACTGAGCAGTGTGTGTGGACAGGGAAAAATAAAGTCCACGCAACAAAATGGCTATGATCTCCTCCACAGCCCAGGGGGATGCAAGGTCACAGCTAAGAGCAGAGAGCGGCCTCAATGCAAGAGATGCGGTCGGAGTCCGACTGCTGTAATGAGGTGTGCAAGTGTCGTGCCCAGACACTTACCTCAACTAATGAAATGACAGCCCCAGTGGCAAACATAGTCAATAAATAAAAAACTATTAAAGTAGTTAACTAATTTGTATTAAAATAATTGATTGTATAATCAATAATTATTAATACAAAAATTAAAATCCCGGCACCTTCCTTTAAAAGGAAATCTGTCATCATGATTACTCACCCAGCGCCACCTCCCCCTGCTTTATTGACGGCTCTTTTGCCCAAAATTGCACAGAATAGAAGGTGTCAGTCAAGCAAAGAGCAAGTGGCACTGGGTGGGAAATAGAACTGGAGTGACAAAGACTAATCAATAGTGCTTCAGTCTCATTTGCATATAAATTCAAATGCAAATTTCTGTTTCAAAGTGTTTGCCCCTTCACAATGGTGAAAGAGGGGTTCAAGGAAGAACGTTTCACCTTGTGGAGAGTGCCCAACCAGCATAAGTTAACTTATAGGCCATGCAATGCATAGACTATGTCTGCAAAAGGAGTTTTTATTTTGGCGTCTTATCTTAAGTTATCTGGAAGGGCTCATTAAAGGGTCAGTATTGACCTTTACAATTTCTACATCCAATTAGAGGCACTAAAGCAGCAGAGCAGGAGCCAAGGGTCATTAGCATATTGCATCCAATGCTCTAGCATCGGATGCCATATGCTATTGTGACCCCTGCATTAGACTCTCTGTCAGCGGTGTCTCATCTAGCCAAACTAGGTCTCTGCTTTGCACTGAAGAGAGGTAAACTACCTGAAACACATGTCTGCAAATGGCGTTTTTGTTTTTACTTCTTGCACTTATGCATATGGCAAGACTTGTTAAAGGGTAAATATTGATTTTTAGGATTGCTACTTTGAATAGGTAGTGCTTGACTTTGATGAAAACAGACAGAAAGAGGACACTCAACAATATATGAGCGCTTTGCAATCCAAATTCTTCATATTTTGCATTTCACCTGCTTTGGAAGTGGAAGTGGACCCCCTTATCTATTGAGCCCTTCTGTGGTTGCAGAGGTTACGCTAACGATATATCTGCCCCTTGCACTAAATTCAGCGGAAGAGGGGCCCCTGTAACTGTTCAGCCGGTCCCGCATGACTCGAACATCCAGGTTTCTGCCCATCTCTAATAAAAATCACTGAACAAGACTTGGCATATGGATGGAAGGCAAAGTAAATGTTAGTGACCAGTGCTAGGCAGCTGCTGCCAAGGCAAATAAAATAATGGGACGCGTTAAAAAAAGGCACATATGCTCATGACAAGAACATAGGTCTTGCTCTATACAAGTCACTAATCTGGCCACACTTAAAATACCGTGTACAATTTTGGGCTCCAGTATATAGGAAGGGCATAACTGAGCTAGAGTGGGTGCATGGAAGTTATTAAGAGGATAGGTGTACTGGAATTTGCCTGAATAATCACAGTAAAAAATGAACAAAATGCACAGCAATATCAAATCGGCATAAACCATCTTATGTCACTTCTTTTAAAAGCTTCATCTTCATTCTTTGGGGTGGCTTTGTTTAGAAGCTGCCCAATGTTTATACTTGAATGTATAAAGCAAAGACGCCAGTGGCGGAGCCACCACAAAAAATGACTGAAAAGACACCAGTGAAAATGCTTCAGGGAAAGGAGCCCTTTGATTTTGTTTTGGAAATCTCTATGGTTCCATTGGCGTCAGAGTCATAGTTAGGGTTTTGATTCAGGGGAGGCAAAACTTCTCAGTGGGCCCCTAACCAGGAACACTTGATTACAACTGGGTGACGCACCCTAATAGGATGTAGGGAACCTGAGCAGATGACCGCACTGTTACTGAAAATAATCTCTATACAAAGACCAACGTTGATATCACCGTCATATAGTAAGTGGTAGATACCAGTCCTATGGAACATAGGCGATTACTGCAAAGTTATTGATGGTGACTTACCCCTGATGTTCTTTCTGACAGAATTGGTCACTTTTCCTGTCTCTGCTGTAAGGGGGTGAAAGAATGTTCCTGTTTTGCCCCACCCTTCAAGTGTATATAATATTACAGCATGTAAATAGTTATTGCATAAGTATAACACTTGGTGGTATTGCTACATAATGCTATGTACTACTACTAATGTTCATGGCACTGCCACATTCTTATGTGTTACCATTGTGTGTAAATATGTTTATTGCATACGTTAATGTGTCCTGCTGTATTATACTTGTGCATAGTTTAGGGAAAGTTAAGTGCATCCTGATGGGGCATTAGAGGAGTGCACTTTAGTACATAGTATAGCCATTCGGGTAAGTGTAGTACTGTCACGGGCCACTAGGTGTGGGAATACTATGGGCCTAATTAGGTTGAGTTTCTAGTTAGTTCTCATAGAGCTAAGTGTAGGAGAGGCTGCCTGGTAGTAATGTAAGGTCTTTTAGGAAGTTAGCTCAGATGGGCAGCGTGGCCAAGTGTCCACAAGGGCTTAGGCCCAGACAACCGGCAGCCACGCAACATTCCAAGTATAGCAACCCACGTTACCCACAGCCACTGCATAGTATCGCTGTGGGCCTAGACAGAAGAGGAAAGATGTGGCGCCTTACCACCTGGGCCAATGCTTTTAGGTCAGAAGTTGGCTGGGCCAAGGAACTGAGGGGCGCTGGAGCTTCGACGAGTTCAGTGCAGATGGGCCAGGTGCTTCACCGGGAGCCACTCAACCTAGTGATTGATGAATTCAGCTCTGAGGTGAAGCAGGCTGGAGGAGATGTCATTATGGCGAGGTCAGGCCTGGAAGGAACTGTTGAGCAGTCTGGGACGGTCCGGTCCGGGCGTGTACTGCATAGAAGTGACAGCAAGGCAGGGAGAGCAAAGGAAACTAAAGTAATACCTGTTGTGCCAACTGTGGATGTAACATGTGAAGAATTCAGTAAAGAGAGTGTTCAAGTTGTTCTGGACTGTGTCTCCATTACTGGGGGTCGCATGGAAGAGGGACCATTGGTGCCTGGGAAGCGCCCATGGGAAGTTAAATCTGGAGATACAGGTATACCAGAGGGAAGAACACCGTTTCATGTAGGTGTGGCACCCCAGGAGTTTGGTTGCCACAGTGACCTTGCCTCCCTCCAGGGGAGAGTGATGTCATGCCTGAAAGCAAAGAAGGATCCCTTTAACAGGTAACACAGCATACAACACCTTTCTTACTCCAGACCAGAAGGAGGAGCTCTAACACCTGATTTTCAGGAGAGCTTCTCTGGAATATCTGGCTGGGGAGGAGTTAGGAGTCTGGCTGGAGGGACGAGGGAGGACAGATGTGTGGAGACAAGCTGGGGACTGAGGGGCTATAGAGAGCTCATCCCCAGGTCTGAGCGCCAGAAACCGGACCCCCGGAGTCCGAGGCTGAGAGGGTGAAGTAAAGTCCCAGCAGCAGAATCCGGAGGGCAGAGGACGTCAGGTCCTCTGTCCCAATTAAGACCCTTCTACAAAGCAGCAGCACATGTGAACCGGAGACTCCCTAGAGAGTGATTCCTGAAACAGGTTACAGCTGCCTGTTATGAGAGTGAAGTTCTACTTAAACAAGAGACAGAGAGAGAGAGAGGAACTTGGATGGAGCTTATAGCAGCCAGTGCCTCAGAGAACAGCGCTAGAAAGGAGACCTCACATCCCACCTGAGATAAGGGGATTCCAAATTGCTTTCAGGCTGATCTACTCCAGCACTATCTGTACTCAATACCCTGGATACTTTGCCTGCAAAACTGTAAGTAAAGCTTTGGAGACTGCAACTCGCTGATTGTTTCTCAGTTTCTTCCTGCGTCACCTACTACACTCAGCTACATCTCTCAGTACCATTACTCTAATAGTACAACATCTACCTGCCCTGAGACCTCCAACTGCACTTGTGGAAAGCTATTCCAACTCTGCTGCATCACACCATCAGTCTCAGAGGATCTGCACTGCAGCTCTGCTCATCTCTGACCAGATACCACAAGTGGCGTCACGAATACCTTACTACAAACTCTAACATCCCCTGTAAATATTCCCCTTTCATTGGACGCCCAGGGCCACGGACCGGGTCACTGCCGCTGTGACACATCCCTTCAATACACCGGCCCGGTACCGGGTATCCTTCCCTGGTGGGCGATCCATGTTGGCGTCACGAACAGGATATCAAAGCCTGGTGTCACCAGGTCCTGTGTGCCTATATTGAACTGTTTATTGTGTCAGAGACTTTGCTGAAAGTTTTATGTGATTGCCGCCATAATAACGCCACAAGGCGTGCAGGGAAAGGAGAGGCGTGCCGTCGTGGGCGGAACCAGAGTGAGAGCGCGCGAAAAAGTGAGGTGCTGCGCGCAAAAACGGCAGCTTGCAGAGCACAGGGAGATGAGGCCTGGAGTCACGGCGTGCACCATTCACCGTGCCGGCAGAGCAGTAGCCTGGTAAGCCAGTAGAATCGCAGAGCCTGGCTAAGATTAACTAGGGGGAGAGAATGTCTCACGCAGGAGAAGATATAGTGGCGGACGCAGCTGCAGCCCCCATAGCGCTGCAAGATGCAGAGTCAGGTGCAGCTGCAGCTCCCCTGGCACAGCAGAATCCAGCGGCCAGCGCAGCCACAGTCCCCAGAGCGCAGCAAGATCTGGTGACCGCCGCAGCAGTCCCTATAATGCCGCTCTCAATGCCATATATACCGGAAGCGGCCTGGCTACCACAATACTCAGGGGAGCCGAATACCCTGAGCGATTTCAGGGAGAGACTGTGCAGTTTATTTGATGCGTACCTCCTGTCTGAAAACCAAAAGTAAACATTCTCATTGGACAGTTAACTGGTGTAGCGCAAAGAGAAGTAAAGTCCTGGCAGGATGCTGATAAAGAAACTGTTAATCAAATTCTAGCTAAGCTAAAGAGCACCTTTGACACCCGCACTGCAGCAGAAATAAAAATGAGGTTCTTTGGGTGCAAACAAAGGATGCAGGACAGTATACAGGACTATGCTCTTAATCTTCAGGAGGCACTGCGGGCCATAAAGCAGATTGACCCAGACAGCGTGCAGGATGGAGACAGATTGTTAAAGGAGCAGTTTGTTGAGAAACTCCTGTCCAGCACCCACAGGTCACAGCTGCGTATCATGGCCCAACAAAACCCTGACCTTAGCTTTGCAGATTTTAAGGACAGGGCTATCTGGGCGTTACACGAACCAAATGTCAGCCGTCCAGCGCCCCCTGTTGTGATTAGGCTAGAGATGGTTTCTGAGCAGAGGCTCCCTCTGGTGGTTACAGACAGTACTGAACATTCCAGCGAGGAATGGCAATCTAGGATCACTGACTGGACTGATATAAGGGAGGTTCCCTCCCATGATGGTTGCCTGTGATCAATTGTTCTGGTCTCAATTGTGGTTCCTGGTTCATTTGGAAGTTTGCTGGAGTCTTGCCTGCGTCTGCTGCTTTCAGATAAGATATTTTTTGCTTTTCTTTTTGTGCTTGCTTTTTGCGTAGTTTTCTGCACTTTTGGAGTTCAGCCGGGTCCCCTCCTGGGGCCTGTGCTCCTCTCTGTTTATCTGTAGCCACTGTTATTTGTTCATTTGCTTTTTCCTGTTTTTTCAGTGGCTGCGGCTTGGTTTTGTTACACCAGAGATCTGATTTAGGTGGATGAGATCGTGTGATCTCAGATTTTTTGGCAATCAGAAGTGTTGGATTTTTTAGGGGTTTTTTTGGATTGCAGTCAGAATTCTTTCCTGTACTTTTCTGTCTAGACAGATTGGGCCCCAGCGTTTGCTCATTCTATTTTCTGTCTGTGTCCGTGCTTTCTTCTTGTCTAACCGCCATTACATGTTTGGGATTCCTATTTTCTTTGGGGATCTGCTCCGGGGCAGATAGCTTTCATCTTTCTGCCTTTAGGTGTAGTTATCTCTCAGGCTGTGACGAGGCGTCTAGGATCAAAGAAGGAACGCTCCACGGCTACCTCTAGTTGTGTGGTTAGTTCAGGTTACTGCAATCCAATAGGTTCCAGCCTCTCTGCTGTATTACCGTTTTTGCAATTTCTCCTCAGCTACCTAAACATAACAGTATCACTGGCCAAAACTGAAAATTATATGGTACTCACAGAAGGGAAAAATAGTGTGGAAAGAAAAAAGTTGTCAGAGATTTTTTTTTTTTCTGTTTGTTGCATTTTTTCCCTCTTTTTCTCTGGGTGCTGAGGAGGATTTTTTTTTCTCTCAATGGAGTTTGCACAGTTGTCTGTCCGTGTGGATCAGCTTGCCACTGAGGTTAGGAGTATTGCTACCTATCTTGCTAGGTTGCCGGTTGTGGAACCTAGGATTCCCATGCCAGATTTGTTTTTGGGGGATCGGGCTAAATTTCTGAATTTCAAAAATAACTGTAAGCTGTTTTTTGCCTTAAAGCCTAAGTCCTCGGGGAGCGCAGCACAACAGGTTAAAATTGTCATCTCTCTCCTGCGCGGCGACCCTCAGGATTGGGTTTTTTCCCTGACACCTGGGGATCCTGTTTTGAATGATATTGATGTATTTTTTCAGGCTCTGGGTTAATTGTACGATGAACCTAATGTCACTGATCAGGCTGAAAAGACCTTGTTGGCATTAAATCAGGGTCTTGAAGACGCTGAGTTGTACTGTCAGAAATTCTGAAAGTGGGCAGTCCTGACCAAATGGAATGATGATGCTTTGGCAGCCCTTTTTCGGAAGGGGCTGTCAGAGAATGTAAAGATGTTATGGTGGGATTCCCTGTTCCCTCTGGTCTCAATGATTCTATGTCATTGGCTATTCAAATTGACAGACGTTTGCGTGAGCGCAGAGGTATGCGTGAGATGGTGTTGCCTTGTGAGCCAGCTCCTGGGCCCATGCAGTGTGATGGAGTGATTTATGGGGCACAGCGTCATGAGTTTCGAAAGCACAATGGGTTGTGTTTCTGCTGTGGTGATGCCTCTCATGCTATTTCCGTCTGTCCTGGGCGGGGAAGACGTTTTGCGCACTCAATTGTCTTGGGTAGTGTTCAGACTAAATTTCTGTTGACTGTTACCCTCATTTGCTCCATGTCCACATTTTCGGCTCAGGCTTTTGTTGATTCAGGAGCAGCTATTAACCTGATGGATTTTGACTTTGCCAAACGTTGTGGGTTTCCCATGATACCCCTGCGGAAGTCTATTCCTTTACTGGGCATTGATTCTACCCCTTTGGCAGAGAATAAACTCCAATTTTCTACTCAGGTGACAATGAGGGTTGAATCAGATCATCAGGAGAATTGCAAATTTCTGGTGTTGCATAATCTGCATGACATTATTGTACTGGGTTTCCCTTGGTTACAGACTCATAATCCTCTTTTGGATTGGAAATCTGTGTCTGTGACCAGTTGGGGTTGCCAATGTGTTAATACTGACACTCCTGTTTTTTCTGCCTCTCCCCAGTCTCAGGATGTCCCTGACTTTTTGACTGATTTTTCTGATGTGTTTAGCGAAAGTAAGTCTGCGTCCTTACCTCCTCACAGAAGCTACGATTGCGCTATTGAGTCAGTGCCTGGTGGTAAATTTCCTAAGGGTCGCCTTTTTAACTTATCTGTACCTGAACACGATGATATGCGATCTTATATCAAGGAGTCATTGGAGAAGGGTCATATCAGACCATCCTCTTCACCCTTGGGCGCCGGTTTTTTCTTTGTGGCCAAAAAGGATGGTTCATTGAGGCCGTGTATTGATTATCGCCTCCTGAATAAGATCACTGTGAAATATCAATATCCGTTACCCTTGATTTCTGACCTGTTTTCCAGAGTGAAAAGTGCTAGTTAAGCTTAACCTCAGGGGGACGTATAAACTTATTCGCATTAAGCACGAGGATGAATGGAAGACGACGTTTAATACCCCAGAGGGGCATTTTGAGTACCTAGTGATGCCTTTTGGGCTCACTAATGCTCCTTCCGTCTTCCAATTCTTCATGAATGATATTTTCAGGGATTTTGTGGATAAATTTCTGATTGTTTATTTGGATGATATCTTGATTTTTTCCAACGACTGGGACTCTCATGTGAAACATGTTCGGACTGTGTTCCATATTTTGAGAGAGAATGCACTGTATGTGAAGGGATCAAAGTGTCTTTTTGGCGTACAGAAGGTCTCATTTCTGGGATTCATTTTGTCTCCGTCTGTTATTGAAATGGACCTGGTCAAGGTTCAGGCCATCTGTGATTGGGTTCAACCTACTTCATTAAAGGCTCTACAGAGATTTTTGGGTTTTGCCAATTTTTATCGTAAATTTATTGGTAATTTCTCCGGTATTGTTAAACCATTGACTGATTTGACCAAAAAGGGTTCTGATGTGGTGAATTGGCCTCCTGAGACAGTTTCTGTGTTTCAGGAACTTAAGCAGAGATTCACTTCTGCTCCTGTTCTACTGCAGCCTGATGTTTCTCTACCGTTTCAGGTGGAGGTTGATGCTTCTGAAATTGGGGCAGGTGCCGTTTTGTCCCAAAGGGATCCTGAGACCTCTAAGAGTAACCCTTGTGCCTTTTTCTCTCGTAAATTTTCTCCAACTGAATGTAATTATGACGTGGGTAATCGGGAGTTATTGGCCATGAAGTGGGCTTTTGAAGAGTGGAGACATTGGCTGGAAGGAGCCAAACATCAGGTGGTGGTCCTCACAGACCATAAGAACCTGGTTTATCTTGAATCAGCCAAGCAACTTAAGGTACTGCCACACTAAGCTATCCCGCTAGCGATCTCGTTAGCGTTGCATACTAATGAGATCGCTAGCGGGATTGTTTCTATATCGCTAAATGCGGCCACATTTAGCGATATAGTTAACGACGCTATCGCCGTTAGCGATCTTCTTAACGACTTTAGCGGTACAAAAGTACCGCTAAATCGCTAAGAAAAGGTGCCACACAGCGATAAGATACTTACCCAGCGGGAGCGCCAGCGATGAAATAGGGTCCGGAACGATTCCAGCGACGAGCGAGATCACAGCAGGAAGCTCGTCGCTGGAAGCTGCCGCACTGAACAATATCGCTAACGGGATCGCTAAATAGTGACGTTTTTTAGCGATCCCGTTAGCGATATTGTTCAGTGTGGCATACCCTTTAATCCCAGACAGGCCAGGTGGGCCTTGTTTTTCACACGTTTTAATTTTGTGGTTTCTTTTATTCCTGGCACTAAGAATGTTAAGGCGGATGCCCTCTCAAGGAGTTTCTTTGCGGATTCTCCTGAGTTATCTGATCCTGCTGTTATTTTGAAAGAGGGTGTAGTACTTTCCGCCATCTCACCCAATTTGAGACTGGCTCTGGAGGGGTGTCAAGAGGATAAACCTGAGCGCTGCCCTGTTGGGAAATTGTTTGTCCCAGATCAGTGGAAGAAGAGTGCGATGTCTGAGATTCATTGTTCCGCGTTGGCTGGTCATCCCGGGATTTTTGGTACCAGAGATTTGGTGAGTCAGTCCTTTTGGTGGCCTACTTTGTCTCGTGACGTCAGGGACTTTGTGCAGTCCTGTGTGACTTGCTCTCGTTCCAAGCCTTGCTCTCGCTCTAGTGGTTTGTTGATGCCATTACCTGTGCCCAAGAGGCCATGGACCCATATCTCTATGGATTTTATTTCCGACCTCCCTGTCTCTCAGAGAATGACCGTTATCTGGGTAATCTGTGATAGGTTTTCCAAGATGATACATCTTGTGCCATTACCTAAGTTGCCTTCCTCCTGCGAGTTGGTGCCTTTGTTCCTTCAGCACGTGGTTCGGTTGCACGGCATTCCAGAGAACATTGTGTCTGACAGAGGAGTCCAGTTTGTTTCCAGATTTTGGAGGAAATTTTGTTCTAAACTTGGTGTTCAATTATCTTTCTCCTCTGCATTTCATCCTCAAACCAATGGACAAACCGAGAGAACAAACCAGACCTTGGAGACTTATTTGAGATGTTTTGTGTCTGCTGATCAAGATGACTGGGTCTCTTTTTTGCCTTTGGCTGAGTTTGCTCTTAATAATAGGGTAACTCTGCCACCTTGATGTCTCCATTTTTCAGCAATTCTGGGTTTCACCCTCGATTTTCTTCGGGACAGGCGGAGGCTTCTGTCTGTCCGGGTGTTGACTCTGTTGTGGAACAAATGCAGCAGATTTGGGAACAGGTAGTGGAGAGGTTGTCTCTCTCTCAAGAGAAGGCCCAGCGGTTTGCCAACAGGCATAGGACTGATGGTCCTCGGTTTAAAGTGGGGGACTTGGTTTGGTTGTCCTCAAGAAATATCCCTATGAGGGTTGCATCTCCAAAGTTTAAGCCTAGGTTCATTGGACCTTATAAGATCATGGAGATTCTTAATCCGGTGTCCTTCCGTTTGCTTCTTCCAGGGACATTTAAGATCCATAACGTGTTCCACAAGTCCTTATTGAAGAGGTTTGTCGAGCCAGTGGCTCCTATGGCTGCGCCTCCTGACCCTGTTTTGGTTGAGGGCAATCTGGAGTATGTGGTTGAGAAAATATTGGATTCTCGTTTTTCTAGCCGGAAACTCCAGTATTTGGTTAAGTTGAGAGGTTATGGTCAGGAGGACAATTCTTGGGTGTTTGCTTCGGACATCCATGCTAGGAGACTGATCCGTGCCTATCACCGAGCTCATCCTGATCAGCCTGGTTGCACAAGTGAGGGTTCGGGGACCCCTCCTCAAGGGGGGTACTGTTGTGAATGTGCTAGAGATGGTTTCTGAGCAGAGGTTCCCTCTGGTGGTTACAAACAGTACTGAACCTTCCAGCGAGGAATGGCAATCTGGGATCACTGACTGGACTGATATAAGGGAGGTTCCCTCCTATGATGGTTGCCGGTGATCAATTGTTCTGGTCTCAATTGTGGTTCCTGGTTCATTTGGAAGTTTGCTGGAGTCTTGCCTGCGTCTGCTGCTTTCAGATAAGATATTTTTTGCTTTTCTTTTTATGCTTGTTTTTTGCATAGTTTTCTGCACTTTTGGAGTTCAGCCGGGTCCCCTCCTGGGGCCTGTGCTCCTCTCTATTTATCTGTAGCCACTGTTATTTGTTCATTTGCTTTTTCCTGTTTTTTCAGTGGCTGCGGCTTGGTTTTGTTACACCAGAGATCTGATTTAGGTGGATGAGATCGTGTGTTTTCAGGTTTTTTGGCAATCAGAAGTGTTGGATTTTTTAGGGGTTTTTTTGGATTGCAGTCAGAATTCTTTCCTGTACTTTTCTGTCTAGACAGATTGGGCCCCAGCGTTTGTTCATTCTATTTTCTGTCTGTGTCCGTGCTTTCTTCTTGTCTAACCGCCATTACATGTTTGGGGGCTTCCTATTTTCTTTGGGGATCTGCTCCGGGGCAGATAGCTTTCATCTTTCTGCCTTTAGGCATCCCAATGAACGCTTTGCTGGACACTGGCTCTCAGGTGACAACAAAAATTTTCTTTTAGCCTCAGTTTTTTCATTTTCACGTGGTCAACAGGATAAAATGGATCCTAAAATTTGTTGGTCAATTTATCCTGAGTCCACAGATACCTCATATGTGGTCATAAACCACTGTTTGGGTGTACGGCAGGGCTCAGAAGGGAAGGAGCGCCATTTGACTTTTTGAATGGAAAATATGCTGGAATATTTAGCGGTTGCCATGTCGCATTTGGAGAGTCCCTGTGTGCCTAAATATTGGAGCTCCCCCACAAGTGACCCCATTTTGGAAACTAGACCCCCCAAGGAACTTATCTAGATGCATAGTGAGCACTTTGAACCCCCACAGGGGAACCACTTTTCGGGCACACGTTGGGGCTCGGAAGGGAAGTAGTGACGTTTTGAAATGCCGACTTGATGGAATGGTCTGGGGCGTCATGTTACGTTTGCAGAGCCCCTGATGTGCCTAAACAGTAGAAACTCCCCACAAGTGACCCCATTTTGGAAACTAGACCCCGCAAGGAACTTATCTAGATGTGTGGTGAGCACTTTGAACCCCCAAGGGCTACACAGAAGTTTATAACGCCTGGGCATCAAAATAAAAAAATCATATTTTTTCCACAAACATGATCTTTTAGTCCCCAATTTTTTTATTTTCCCAAGGGTAACAGGAGAAATTAGACCCCAAAAGTTGTTGTCCAATTTGTCTTGAGTACGCTGATATCCCATATGTGGGAGAAAACTACTGTATGGGCACACGTCGAGGCTCGGAAGGGAAGTAGTGACGTTTTGAAATGCCGACTTGATGGAATGGTCTGCGGGCGTCATGTTACGTTTGCAGAGCCCCTGATGTCCTAAACAGTAGAAACCCCCCAAAAGTGACCCCATTTTGGAAACTAGATCCCCCAAGGAACTCCTCTAGATGTGTGGTGAGCACATGTGAAACTGCTGAAAATATTTCTTATATGCTAGGTTCTTCAAAGTAGTCACCCTTTGCTTTGATGACTGCTTTGCACACTCTTGGCATTCTCTTGATGAGCTTCAAGAGGTAGTCCCCAGAAGTGAAAACTATTTCCGGTGACTACCTCTTGAAGTTCATCAAGAGAATGCCAAGAGTGTGCAAAGCAGTCATCAAAGCAAAGGTTGACTACTTTGAAGAACCTAGAATATAAGACATAATTTCAGTTGTTACACACTTTTTTGTTAAGTATATAATTCCACATGTGTTAATTCATAGTTTTGATGCCTTTAGTGTGAATGTACAATTTTCATAATCACGAAAATACAGAAAAATCTTGGTCTTCCTTTCCAGGAGGGATCCTCATGTGAGCCAGTTTCTTTGTAGCATTTGATGTTTTTTGCAACTGCACTTGGGGACACTTTCAAAGTTTTACCAATTTTTCGGACTGACTGACCTTCATTTCTTAAAGTAATAATCGCCACTCATTTTTCTTTACTTAGCTGCATTTTTTCTTACCATAATACAATTTCTAACAGTCTATTCAGTAGGACTATCAGCTGTTTATCCACCAGACTTCTGCACAACACAACTGATGGTCCCAACCCCATTTATAAGGCCAGAAATCCCACTTATTAAACCTGACAGGGCACACCTGTGAAGTGAAAACCATTTCCGGTGACTACCTCTTGAAGCTCATCAAGAGAATGGCAAGAGTGGGCAAAACAGTAATCAAAACAAAAGGTGGCTACTTTGAAGAACCTAGAATATAAGAAATATTTTCAGTAGTTGCACATTTTTTTGTTAAGTATATACAGTACTTCCACATGTGTTAATTCATAGTTCTGATGCCTTCAGTGTGAATTTACAATTTTCATAGTCATGAAAATACAGAAAAATCTTTGAATGAGAAGGTGTGTCCAAACTTTTGGTCTGTACTGTATGTTATGTGTTGTATGTTATATGTATGTTCTGTATGTTATGTGTTTTATATTATATGTATGTTATGTGTTATATGAATGTTCTGTATGTTATGTGTTGTATGTTATATGTAAGTTCTGTATGTTATGTGTTGTATGTTATATGTATGTTATGTGTTATATGTATGTTAGTTGTTGTATGTTATATGTATGTAATGTGTTGTATGTTATATGTTCTGTGTTATATGTTGTATGTTCTGTATTGTGTTTATGTAATGTATGTTTTTTTTTACATTCAACACATTAGCCGGATGATGGGACTACTACTGTCCTATCATTGGCTAATGTGTCAGTCACTGTCAGTGTAGCAGGCATAGCCAGATGGGACTTGTAGTCCCATCGGACGATCCCTGCATACACACACACACACACACACACAGCCAGCACAGCCCACACATACTCAGATCACGCACACACACACCCTCAGACCTCCACACACACACACATACCAAAGCCGGGCGGCATCGCTCAGCCAATGGTGGGGGATTTGAATCCCGCACCGCTCATTGGCTGAGCCAGCGGGTGGCTCAGCCAATGAGCGGTGCCGGCGCAGCTTTGGAGGGGGATTTGAATCTCACGCCGCTCATTGGCTGAGCCGGCAGGCGGCTCAGCCAATGAGCGGTGCATGCACAGTTTTGGTGGGAGATTTGAATCCCGGCCGCCATATCGGAATACCTATAACTTGGGTGTTCCAATATTGCGGTCGGCGTACTTCCGGTCGCGGTGCATTGTGGAAGCGACACAAACTCCGGAAGTGTGTGACAGAATTTATTGGTAATTATATATTAGATGAATTTTGAATAAATCCCCAACAGTGTCACCAGGAAAGCACCCCCACACCATCACACCACCTCCTCCATGCTTCACGGTGGGAACCAGGCATGTAGAGTCCATCCGTTCACCTTTTCTGCGTGCAAAGCAGTAATCAAAGCAAAAGGTGGCTACTTTGAAGAACCTAGAATATAAGACATATTTTCAGTTGTTTCACACTTTTTTGTAAAGTGTAATGTATAATTCCACATGTGTTAATTCATAGTTTTGATGCCTTCAGTGTGATTCTACAATTTTCATAGTCATGAAAATACAGAAAAATCTTTGAATGAGAAGGTGTGTCCAAACTTTTGGTCTGTACTGTATATCAGAAATTTTGTGCGGCCAAAAACAGCCTGTACCCCCATATGTACCCCTATACAGCCTGCACCCTATACGTACCCCTACATATAACCAACACACCTATATAAACTACTACATGTAGCTTGCACCCCCATATGTACCCTCATAGTGCAAAGGTGTCAAGGATGCAGCAGGACACATTAAGCGCTCCAGGAGTAGCATAGGAGTAGGTTGATGTTTGTGTCACTTTTACTATGAGAGCACCTTAAGGGGCAATGTGAGGGGAGGGTGGGAACTGTGGGAGGGGACATTATTGAGAGGGGCAGTGTGTAAGGAATATTACGGAGAGGGGCAGAGTGGGGCGGACATGACGGTAAGAGCAGGGGCGGACGCTGACAGCTTGGGGCCCTGTGCAAGAAATATGTCTAGGCCCCCCTCCCTGCCTGGCATGTCACTTATAATGAGGGGAATCTGGCTATGGAACACCCCCGGAGCTTCGGGCTCTGAGCAATAGGACAGATTCCCCTCGTTATCACTGCCCTGCAAGCAGGGACGTACTTAGAATATTTACTATGGTGCCATGTGAACTCTATTTGGGCTCCCACACCTCAAAAAATAGATACATTTATATTTTGTTACTGAGCCGGAGATATATCTCCATTAGGATTCGGTTCTGCTGAGCCCAACCATGTATATATTATATTATATGTCTGCTATGTATACCATCTGGTGTCTGATAAAGGGTTATTCCCCAAATAAATCAAGTTATCCCCAGTCCCAATGATAAGGGATTACTTACTGACTTTTGGAGGACTGACCACTGGGACTCCCAGCAATCCTGAGAACAGGACTGCAGCTCAGCCAAGAATAGATTGGAGGGGCACATGCTTGACTTCTGCTCTATTCATTGTCTATGGAACTGATGGAAACAATCGAGCGGAGAGCTCAGCAGCTCTATAGATAATGGAGAGATCAGAGGCCAAGAAAGCACAACTCTGCTCCATTCAGGACGAGTCTGCAGACTCCTGTGCTCAGAATCTCGGAGGGAGGGGCAGTGGTTGGATTCTATGGATCAGAGAAAACTTGATTATTTGGTGACTAACCATTTAAAGAGCCTGGCTGATTTTCCTATTCTTTACAATTACGGGATCATACAAGAATATATACTGGTGCTTCTGACAAAATTAGAATATCATCAAAAAGTTAATTATTCCAGTTCTTCAATACAAAAAGTGAAACTCATATATTATATAGAGTCATTACAAACAGAGTGATCTATTTCAAGTGTTTATTTCTGTTAATATTGATGATTATGGCTTACAGCCAATGAAAACCCAAAAGTCATTATCTCAGTAAATTAGAATACTTTATAACACCAGCTTGGGAAATGATTGTAAAATCTGAAATGTTGGCCTATTGAAATGTATGTTCAGTAAATGCACTCAATACTTGGTCGTGGCTCCTTTTGCCTCAATTACTACATCAATGCGGCGTGGCATGGAGGTGATCAGCCTGTGGCACTGCTGAGGTGTTATGGAAGCCCAGGTTGCTTTGATAGCAGCTTTCAGTTTGTCTACATTGTTGGGTCTGGTGTCTCTCATCTTCCTCTTGACAATACCCCATATATTCTCTATGGGGTTAAGGTCAGTTGAGTTTGCTGGCTAATCAAGCACAGTGATACTGCTGTTTGTAAACCAGGTATTGGTACTTTTGGCAGTGTGGACAGGTGCCAAGTCCTGCTGGAGAATGACATTTCCATCTCCAAAAAACTTGTTGACGGAACCATGAAGTGCTCTAAGATTTCCTGGTAGACTGCTGCGCTGACTTTGGTCTTGATAAACACAGTGGACCTACACCAGCAGATGACATGGCTCCCAAAACCATCACTGATTGTGGAAACTTCACACAAGACCTCAAGCAGTTTGGATTGTGTGCCTCTCCACTCTTCCTCCAGACTCTGGGACCTTGATTTCCAAGGTCTAGTGTGAAGGATCCACAATCAGTGATGGTTTGGGGAGCCATGTCATCTGCTGGTGTAGGTCCACTGTGTTTATCAAGACCAAAGTCAGCGCAGCCGTCTACCAGGAAATTTTAGAGCACTTCATGTTTCCCTCTGCTGATAAGCTTTTTGGAGATGAAAATGTCATTCTTCAGCAGGACTTGGCACCTGTCCACACTGCCAAAAGTACCAATACCTGGTTTACAAACAGCAGTATCACTGTGCTTGATTAGCCAGCAAACTCAACTGACCTTAACCCCATAGAGAATCTATGGGGTATTGTCAAGAGAAAAATGAGAGACACCAGACCCAACAATGCAGACGAGCTGAAGGCTGCTATCAAAGCAACCTGGGCTTCCATAACACCTCAGCAGTGCCACAGGCTGATTGCCTCCATGCCACGCTGCATTGATGCAGTAATTGACGCAAAAGGAGCCCTGACCAAGTATTGAGTGCATTTACTGAACATAAATTTTAGTAGGCCAACAATTCGGATTTTAAAATCATTTTTTCAAGCTGGTGTTATAAACTATTCTAATTTACTGAGATAATGACTTTTGGGTTTTCATTGGCTGTAAGCCATAATCATCAACATTAACAGAATTAAACACGTGAAATAGATCACTCTGTTTGCAATGACTCTATATAATATATGAGTTTTACTTTTTGTATTGAAGAACTGAAATAAATTAACTCTTTGATGATATTCTAATTTTGTGAGAAGCACCTGTATAGATACACACATACATACACGCATACACACTCATATACACATAGATACACACACATATATACACACATACATACACATACATTCATAAACACAGACGCACACACACACACGTATACACATATATACACATGTAAAGTCACACAAGGTTGGCTCCAGGTTTTCGTGGACCCTGGACGAAAGTCCCTTCAACACATACCACGATTCATGATGCACAAATATGAAATATAGGTATATTTAGGGATGAGCGAGTATACTCGTTAGGATTTGGTACTCAGCGAGAATTCTAGCGAGTAAATTTCACTACTCGCCTCGCAATATTCGGATCTCCCACCCGTCATGTGTTAGCCAATCACAGTAAAGCCGCGGCCTTCTTTGTTGTAGTATTACTGTGATTGGCTGGCCGCGCAGCGTCATAGTCATAGCCTATGAGTCATAGGCTATGACTATGTGTGCGGAGAATGTGTGCGGGGGTCTGTGAGGCTGTGTGTGTGTGTGAGTGTGTGTGTGTGTGTGTGTGTGTGTGTGTGTGTGTGTGTGTGTGTGTGTGGGCCTTGGCTCTACCTCTGCCAGGCTCTGTGGAGAAGACGAGGACTTCGGGGAATTAGGTGTGTGTGGTGAGTTTGTACTCTATGTTATGTGTTGTATGTTATGTGTAAGTACTGTATGTTATATGTTGTATGTTCTGTATGTCTTTTTTTTTACATTCACCACATTAGCCGGATGATGGGAATACTACTTTCCCATCATCCGCTAATGCTTTCAATGTAGCAGGCATAGCCGGATGGGACAAGTAGTCCCATCGGACGATGCCCATAGTCTCTGTCCACACACATTCTCTGCCCATTACTCGCATTTCCATAGACTTACATTGGATTCACTACTTGTTACAAATACCCGAGTTTTAGGAGCTACTCGTAACGAGTACAGCGAGTCCGAGTATTTCACTACTCGCTCATCCCTAGGTATAATACAATGCCAAAGATTTCACTTACTTTTTACATTACATGAGTGATAGCTATTGTAAATTCTGCAATAGCTCAGAAACCGAACAGTATAGTCCTCCATGCAGTAATACGGCACCACATAGTCCTCCATACAGTTTTATGGGCACCACATAGTTCTCCATACAGTATTATGGGCACCACATAGTCCTCCATACAGTATTATGGGCATCACATAGTCCTCCATACAGTATTATGGGCACCACATAGTGCTCCATACAGAATAATGAGCCCCATGTATTACGCCACACAGAATAATGATCCCCATATATTGCTCCATACAGAATAATGGACCCCATATAATGCTCCATACAAAACAATGGGCCCCATATATTGTTAAATACAGTATTATGGGCCACATATATTGCTCCATACAGAATAATTGACCCCATATAATGCTCCATACAGAATAATGATCCCCATATATTGCTCCATACAGAATAATGGACCCCATATAATGCTCCATACAAAACAATGGGCCCCATATATTGTTAAATAAAGTATTATGGGCCACATATATTGCTCCATACAGAATAATGGACCCATATACAATATTGCTCCATATAGATTAATGAGTCCCATAAATTGATTCATACAGTATTATCGGCCCCATATATTACTCAATACAAAATAATGGACCCCATATAATGTTCCATACAGAATAATGGACCCCATATATTGCTCCATACAGAATGGATCCCATATAATGCTCCATACAGTATAATGGACCCCATATAATATTGCATAGGGAATAATGGGCCCCCATGGGATGCATTAAAAGAGGCATAGATGCTCATGAGGAGAAAATAATTTTACCTCTATACAATTCACTGGTGCGACAACACTTAGAATACTGTGTACAGTTCTGGTCTCCGGTGTATAAGATAGACATAGCTGAACTGGAGCGGGTGCAGAAAAGAGCGACCAAGGTTATTAGAGAACTGGGGGGTCTGCAATACCAGGACAGGTTATTACACTTGGGGTTATTTAGTTTGGAAAAACGAAGGCTTTGGGGTGATCTTATTACAATGTATAAATATATGAGGGGACAGTACAAAGACCTTTCTAATGATCTTTTTACTCTTAGACCTGTGACGGGGACAAGGGGGCATCCTCTACGTCTGGAGGAGAGAAAGTTTAGTCATAATCACAGATGCAGATTCTTTACTGTAAGAGCAGTGAGACTATGGAACTCTCTGCCGTCTAATGTTGTAATGAGTGATTCCCTACTAAAATTTAAGAATGGACTGGATGCCTTTCTTGAAAAGTATAATATTACAAGCTATATTCACTAGTTTCCCAGATATTACGTTGATCCAGGGAGCTAGTCTGATTGCCGTATGTGGAGTCGGGAAGGAATTTTTTTCCCCAAGTGAAGCTTACTGTTGCCACTTGGTTTTTTTTTTTGCCCTCCTCTGGATCAACATGTTAGGGTAGGTAAGGATAGGATATGGGTTGAACTAGATGGACTTAAAGTCTTCCTTCAATCTTAATAACTGTGTTACTATATATTGGTCCATACAGTATAATGAGCCCCATATATTGCTCCATACAGAATAATGGACCGCATATCATGGTCAGTACTGTATAATGGGCCCCATATATTGCCCCATACAGAATAATGGACCCCATATAATGCTCTATACAGAATAATGGGCCCCATATATTGCTCTATACAATATTATGGACCACATATATTGCTCCATACAGATTAATGGACCACATATAATGCTTCATATCGTATAATGGACCCCATATATTGCTCCATACAGTATAATGGGCCCCATATATTGCTCTATACAGTATAATGGACCCCATACATTGCACCATACAGACTAATGGACCCCATATCATGCTCAGTACAGTAAAATGGGCCCCATATATAGCTCCATACAGTATAATGGGCATCATATATTGCTCCATACAGAATAATGGGCTCCATATATTGCTCCATACAATATTATGGGCCACATAATGTTAGGGGTCGAGTTCCCACTGCTGCACAAGGGGAATCTCGAGCCAGTCCCGCTGCGGGCCCCCATCCGTCTCCGGCCGCAGTGGAACCTGCTCAGCAGAGATGTCGGTCCCAGCATCTCGCCCATTCTAATCCTGTGCAGAAAATGACTGCTGCCTCTCCAGGTCCTGCTATTATAATCAGTGCAGGTCAGCGGCGAGCAGACGTATTTGGGACTAAGTCCTGTATGTTTCCTTCTGAGCATGCCCAAGGCAAGGTCTTCCATTGGAGACCAAGGGTCACATGCTCAGGTACTGCAGCAACTCCTATTGGTCCACCAGGAAGGTCCTGAAACTGCTTGTGTTCTGGAACAGTTTCTCATTGGTCCTTTTCTGGAAGGTCTTGTAGTTGCTGCTATAAAAGGGTTGTATGGCTGCACGGCCATGCACTAGTATCAATCCTGTTATGTGATTTGCGCCAGTGTGGTCATGTACGCATGCGGTTAGGGCTCGGCTGAAATAAGCCCCTAGAATACCGGCACCTCCGGTGAGGAGTTTTGTATGCACGTGTTCTGGGCTTGGCTGTAATAGCCTCTAGAATACCAGCTACTCCGGTGAGGAGTTGGTCGTTTGCGTTTCTGTCTGCATGACCACGGACTGCTATCCGCTCTGCAGTTATCTGTGTCCTCCTGTAGGGTTAACAGGACACGGTCTCTACCACAGCGACTCTGTGGAGTAACAGAGTTCGCTCATACCGCCATATAGTGCCACTGTATCTATGTCAGCGACTCTGTGCTTTAACAGAGTTTGCTTATACCGCCATATAGTGCCACAGCATCTATGTCAGCGACTCTGTGGTGTAACAGAGTTCGCTTATACCGCCATATAGTGCCATCTTACCAGCAGCAGGCTCTGCCTGCACGGTGAACCACGGGCTGCGAACGCACCTATTATTTATATTTATTTGGTGCGTTCCGCAGACCCTAACATAATACTAGCGCCAAACGTCTGGCTAGTAAGATGGTGGATGACCAGTGGCTACAGCGGTACATTCAGCAGCTGGAGGGTAGGTTGGCGGCCCTTGAGCGCACAACCTCAGCTGTGGATGTTACCGCAGTCGCTGTTCAGGCTGCTTGCGTGGCTGCAGCCAGTTTGTCCACTGCCACCTCTGCTCCTACATTATCCCACCTCCCGCTTCCAGACAAGTTTGCTGGTGACAGCAAGCAATGTCGGGGATTCGTGAGTCAGTGCTCTATACAGCACGAGCTTCTGGCTGCACGTTTCCCCACGGATTGGGCACAAGTGGGTTTTGTAGTATCCCTTCTGTCTGGCAGAGCATTGGAGTGGGCAACGCCGCTGTAGGAGCGCGACGATCGTGTGGTGCAGAGTGCTCCTCGTTTCTTGGAGGCTCTTAAAAAGGTCTTTTTAGGACCTCAGGTCACCCACGATACTGCACTCCAACTACTGGCAATGTCACAGGGTTCGTCCATGGTCAGCCAGTTCTCCATCCAATTTCGGACTCTGGCCTCTGAGTTAGAGTGGCCGGATAAAGTCCTCATACCGGTGTACTGGAGGGGACTGGCAGGCCATGTGAAGGACGCCTTGGCCACCAGGGAGATTCCCGCCACACTGGAGAAACTTATCGCAATATCTACCCGCATCGACCTCCGTTTTCACGAGCGGAGGTTGGAGCGGGCCCAGTGTAGGCAGAGGTTTCAGCTGGCTCCCACCTTCGCCAAACCTCTAGAATCCCCCATTCAGGCGTCTGACCCCCAAAAGGCCATGGAGGTTTCTCGAGCGGGACCTAAGTCTCCGGCTGCTCGAGCATCCATGGTCTGTAATGTGTGCCAGCAGCCGGGACATGTTGCCAACCAATGTCCACAGCGATCGTGTATAAGGTCGTATGCCGACGTAGTCTCCAAAAAGGCTGAGGAGACTCTTCCGCCTCATCGTCCATATGACTGTCCCATTGACCTCTTGCCTGGAACAGAGCCACCTCGGAGAAGGGTTTATCCCCTCTCTCTCCCGGAGACAGAGGCCATGTCCCATTACATCCAGGAGAACCTGGCAAGAGGGTTCATAAGGAAGTCAGTGTCACCTGCTGGGGCGTGGTTCTTCTTCGTGCAGAAGAAGAACGGAGAATTACGTCCCTGCATAGATTACAGGGGTCTTAACGCCATCATCGTTAAGAACAAATACCCGTTGCCCCTGATTGCTGAGCTCTTTGATAGGCTACGGGAGCAAAGGTATTTATCAAATTAGACCTGCGGGGTGCATATAACCTGATTCGCATCCATGGGGGGACGAATGGAAGAAGGCTTTTAATACCAGGGATGGGCATTACGAACATCTGGTGATGCCCTTCGGCTCTGTAATGCCCCAGCCGTTTTCCAAGACTTTGTCAATGACATATTCCGGGATATGCTCTCCACCTCAGTCGTAGTCTATCTGGATGATATACTCATCTTCTCTCCAGATACAGTATTGACTCCCACCAGAAAGATGTCTGCAGAGTCTTCAACCTCTTACGGGCAAATTTCCTTTATGCTAAGTTAGAGAAATGTGTGTTTGAGCAGGAGTCTTTACCTTTCCTGGGATATATCATCTCCGCCCAGGGATTGGCTATGGATCCTGCCAAACTACAGGCTGTGATGGACTGGCAAGAACCCCACTCTCTTAAAGCGGTGCAGCACTTTATGGGGTTCATTAACTACTATCGCCAGTTCATTCCCCATTTCTCTACCTTGATAGCTCCCTTGGTAGCCCTCACCAAGAAGGGAGCAAATCCCAAATTGTGGTCGGAAGAAGTCTCCAAGGCTTTCACTTCCATTAAGTCTCATTTTGCTAGCGCTCCCATCCTACATCGCCCCGATGTTGATAAGCCATTTTTATTGGAGGTGGATGCCTCATCCATTGGTGCTGGAGCAGTCTTCTTCCAAAAAGATGCTCAAGGTCGGAAACATCCTTGCTTCTTCTTCTCTAAGACCTTCACATCAGCGGAGAGGAATTATTCCATCGGGGACAGGGAGTTGCTAGCAATGAAGTTGGCCTTCTCAGAGTGGAGACCTCTGTTGGAGGGGGCTCGCTTTCCCTTCCAAGTCTTCACCGACCACAAGAATTTGGTGCATCTACAGACAGCCCAGCGGCTTAATTCTCACCAGGACAGATGGTCCTTGCTCTTCTCCCCGTTTCCTTTCACCCTCCATTTTCTCTCGGGAGAGAAGAACATTCGTGCCGACGCTCTCTCTCGCTCTGTGGTGTCCTCTGAGGAGGAGGAGCCTCGGCTTATTGTCCCCACAGAGAGCCTGAGAACAGTGGCCCCGGTTTTGCTAGAGTCTGTGCCTCCGGGCAAGACTTTTGTGCCCACCAATTTGCGACCGGAGGTACTCTCTTGGGCACATTCATCCAGGGTGGGTGGACATTTTGGGGCAAAGAGGACATCTGAGTGGCTGGCGAGGACATACTGGTGGCTGCATATGGTCTGTGACGTTGGGGACTATGTTCGGGCGTGCGTCTCCTGCGCCAAGAATAAGTCCCCTCGACAACGGCCAGCTGGGTTACTTTACCCTTTGCCGGTGGCAGACAGGCCCTGGGAAATGGTCGGGATGGACTTTGTGGTGGGCTTACCTAAGTCTCGGGGCTGCACCATCATTTGGGTAATCACTGACCATTTTTCCAAAATGGTGCATCTGGTGCTGCTACCATGGTTACCTTCTGCACGGGCTCTGGCAGCGTTGTTCGTTAGGCATATCTTTCGTCTACACGGCATGCCGGACAAAATTGTCAGTGACCGAGGCCCCCAGTTTGCGTCTCGGTTCTGGAGAGAGCTTTGTCATCTACTCAGTATTGAGTTAAATCTCTCTTCAGCATATCATCCCGAGACGAATGGGTTGGTAGAGAGGGCCAACCAGACCTTGGTCACCTTTCTATGACATTTTGTCTCAGCCAGGCAGGATGACTGGGCATCCTTGCTACCGTGGGCTGAGTTCGCACTAAATAATGCTGTGTCTGACTCCACCGGACAGACCCCATTCCTCCTAAACTACGGTCAGCATCCGCGGGTCCCGGTGCCCATGCCCATGTCTTCAACCGACTCCAGGGTGGCAGACTGAGCTGTGGAGGTATGGGACATTTGGGACTGCACTCAGGATGCCATTCAGGACTCCAAGGAGAGGATGAGGTCTTCCGCCGACGCACATCGGTGCCCCGCTCCGACATTTGCTCCTGGTGACTTAGTGTGGCTCTCCGCCCGAAACATCAGGCTGCGAGTAGAGTCCACTAAGTTGGCACCTCGCTATTTGGGTCCCTTCAATCATCAAGGTCCTCGAGCAGGTTAACCCTGTGGTTTACCGTTTGGCCCTTCCACCACGCCTAGGTATCTCAGACACCTTTCATGTGTCCCTCCTGAAACCAGTGGTCATGTCCCGGTTTTCCGAGTCATCTGCCAGGACATTGGGTTCGATCACGAGGTGAACGCTATTATAGGGTGTAAGGTGGTACGGGGCAAAAAGTTTTATTTGGTGGACTGGAGGGGTTATGGGCCTGAGGATAGGTCCTGGGAGCCTGCCGAGCATATTCATGCTCCACAGCTCGTCACTGCCTTTGAGCGTAGCGAGGCCCAAAGAAGGGGGGCCCTAGGAGGGGGGTAATGTTAGGGGTCGAGTTCCCACTGCTGCACAAGGGGAATCTCGTCGAGCCAGTCCCACTGCGGTCCCCCATCCGTCTCCGGCCGCAGTGGAACCTACTCAGCTGAGATGTCGGTCCCAGCGTCTCGCCCAGTCTAATACTGTGCAGAGGATGACTGCTGCCTCTCCAGGTCCTGCTATTATAACCAGTGCAGGTCAGCGGCGAGCAGAGGTATTTGGGACTAAGTCCTGTGTGTTTCCTTCTGAGCATGCCCAGGGCAAGGTATTCCCTTGGAGACCAAGGGTCACATGCTCAGGTACTGCAGCAACTCCTATTGGTCCACCAGGAAGGTCCTGAAACTGCTTGTGTTCTGGAACAGTTTCTCATTGGTCCTTTTCTGGAAGGTCTTGTAGTGGCTGCACGGCCATGCGCTAGTATCAATCCTGTTATGTGCTTTGCGCCAGTGTGGTCATGTATGCATGCGGTTAGGGCTCGGCTGAAATAAGCCCCTAGAATACCGGCACCTCCGGTGAGGAGTTTTGTATGAGCGTGTTCCGGGCTTGGCTGTAATAGCCTCTAGAAAACCGACTACTCCGGTGAGGAGTTGGTTGTTTGCGTTTCTGTCTGCATGACCATGGACTGCTATCCGCTCTGCAGTTATCTGTGTCCTCCTGTAGGGTTAACAGGACACGGTCTCTACCACAGCGACTATGTGGAGTAACAGAGTTCGCTCATACCGCCATATAGTGCCACTGTATCTACGGTATGTCAGCGACTCTGTGGTGTAACAGAGTTCGCTTATACAGCCATATAGTGCCACAGTATCTATGTCAGCGACTCTGTGGTGTAACAGAGTTCGCTTATACCGCCATATAGTGCCATCTTACTAGCAGCAGGCTCTGCCTGCATGTTGGACCCCGGGCTGCGAACGCACCTATTATTTATATTTATTTGGTGCATTCCGCAGACCCTAACACATACTGTATATTGCTCCATACAGATTGATGGACCCCATATAATGCTTCATATCATATAATGACCCCATATATTGCTTCATACAGTATAATGGGCCCCATACATTGCTCCATACAGACTAATGGACCCCATATCATGCTCAATACAGTATAATGGGCTCCATATATAGCTCCATACAGTATAATGGGCCTCAAATATTGCTCCATACAGAATAATGGACCCCATAAAATGCTCCATACAGAATAATGGGCCCCATATATTGCTCCATACAGTATTATGGGCCACATATATTGTTCAATACAGAATACTGGACCCCATATAATGCTCCATACAGTATAATGGGCAGGCAATGAGGCACAAATATCACTCTGTGCAGTTCTTATAACATAATAAAGCTGTGTGTGGGGGCATTCAGGAGACCCCCTTAATAGTGATCAGGACATGGTTAATGTCCTGCTTCAGGGAGCTCCCTTCCAGTACCTCCACCCTCTTACCATACCCTGAGATCAGCAGCACAGCACAGGCAGGGGTCAGCAGCAGAGGGAATCACATGCTGTGAGAATCAGCTCCCTCCTCCACGCAGTGTCTCCACATAGATGAGACTGGACAGCAGCATCAGCACTAACAGATGAGGACAGAGCCCCTCAGCATATACTTGTGTAGTATACAGCAGAGCGGGACGGCCTCTCCTGTTAGCGATGATGCTGCCACCGGCTCTCTTATAGATTATGCACCGTCGCATTAGTTTTTCCTGGGCCCCCTCCTGCTCAGGGTCCCGGTGCAACTGCACCGGCTGAATCGGCGGTATGTCCGCCCATGGGTAAGAGGCTGTGTGGGGGAATATTATGGAAAGGCACTGTATTGGGAGACATTATAGAGAGGGACGATATGGGGGACATTATGGAGAGGGGTGTTGTGTGAGGGATGTTACAGAGAGGGGCAGCATGGGTGGGACATTAAGGAGATCAGAGTAGGGGACATTACGGAGAGGGGCAGTGTGGGTGAATATTAGGGAGAGGGACAGTGTGGGGGGACCGTATAAAGAGGGATGGTGTGGTAGGACATTATGGAGAGGTGGAGTGTGGGCTAATATTATGGAGTGGGGCAGTGTATGGAGGATTTTTGTGCCACAGTGAAGGACAATTATTTATTCAGGGGCACAACATGGGAGATTTTTGTATTTATGGGGCAGAATAGTGATACTTTTATTTTTAAGTTTACCATGTCAGGAAGTGCTGCTGAAGGCCAGAGAAGAGGGAAATCAAAAGAGATGAGCTCTGGGCATGGAATCTCATCATGGCATCTTTACTATGACAAAAGGGATGGGGACAAAAGAGATGGGAACGACTTCAATCAAAGAAGGTGTCATCTATAAGATACCTGGATGTAAATGTTTATTTCTGATACTATGTGTCATCAGTATTGTGGCTCTTGTGTGGTCTGCAGTCTAATTATGACTAGTGACAACTCCCAGTATCTCCTTACCATTGTTAAGGGCCTACTAGGAGTTGCAGGTTCATGTGAAACCTGGGGCTGACCTGAAACTTCAATTGATTACTGTACTAAGCTTGGTGATGTATTCATGTACTGACAGTGTTTCTGGCGCTGAATTCATGTAAAGATAGTGGTTCTGTCACTGCATTCTTGTATTGACAGTGGTTCAGGCGCAGCATTAATGTACTTACAAGGGTGTTGGTGCTGCATTCATGTGCTGACGGTGGTTCTGGCACTTCATTCATGTACTGACAGTGATTCTAATTATGAAGCAATCCATAACGTGCTTCCTGTTAAAACTGAAAAATCCTCAAAACATAGTTTTGAGATTATGAGGTATCTGCTCCAAAAACTTAGTTTAGGTTTGATTGTGTTCACACTGATCTTTTGGAGCAGATACTGAGAAGAAACTGTCCAAATCCTTCTCAAATACTGAACACTTGGTTCTGATTATATCTTAACCCCTTCACCCCCAAGGGTGGTTTGCACATTAATGACCGGGCCAATTTTTACAATTCTGACCACTGTCTCTTTATGAGGTTATAACTCTGGAACGCTTCAACAGATCTTCGCGATTCTGAGACTGTTTTCTCGTGACATATTGTACTTCATGATAGTGGTAAAATTTCTTCGATATAACTTGCGTTTATTTTGAAAAAAACGCAAATATGGTGAAAATTTTGAAAATTTTACAATTTTCAAACTTTGAATTTTTATTCCCTTAAAACAGAGAAATTTGTCACACAAAATAGTTAATAAATAACATTTCCCACATGTCTACTTTACATCAGCACAATTTTGGAACCAAAATTTTTTTTTGTTAGGAAATTATAAGGGTTAAAAGTTGACCAGCGATTTCTAATTTTTACAACTAAATTTACAAAGCCATTTTTTTTAGGGACCACCTCATATTTGAAGTCACTTTGAGGGGTCTATATAGCAGAAAATACCCAAAAGTGACACCATTCTAAAAACGGCACCCCTCAAGGTACTCAAAACCACATTAAAGAATTTTATTAACCCTTCAGGTGCTTCACAGGAGCTGAAGCAACGTGAAAGGAAAAAATTAATATTTAACTTTTTAGCCACCAAACTGATATTTACAAACTTTTTTTTTTTTTTCACAAGGGTAAAAGGAGAAAATGGACAGATAAAGTTGTTGTGCAATTTCTCCTGAGTACGCCAATACCCCATATGTGAGGGAAAACCACTGTTTGGGCGCATGGCAGAGCTCGTAAGGGAAGGAGCGCCGTTTGACTTTTTCAAACTAAAATTGGCTGGAATTGAGATTGGACGCCATGTCGCGTTTGGAGAGCCCCTGATGCGACTTAACAGTGGAAACCCCCCACAAGTGACACCATTTTGGAAACTAGACCCCCTAAGGAACTTATCTAGATCTGTTTGTGAGCACTTTGAACCCCATAGTGTTTCACAAAAGTTTATAATGCCTGGGTGTGAAAAAAAAAAAAAAACAATTTTCCACAAAAATTATTTTTTAGTCCTAAATTTTTGCTTTTTCCCAAGGAAGTAGTAACGTTTTGGAATGCAGACGTTGATGGGGGTCATGTTCCGTTTCCAGTGCCCCAGATGAGCCTAAACAGTGGAAACCCCCCACAAGTGACCCCATTTTGGAAACTAGACCCCCTAAGGAACTTTTCTAGATCTTTGGTGAGCACTTTGAACCCCCAAGTGCTTCACACAAGTTTATTATGCCCGGGCATGAAAATAAAAAATCCTATTTTTTTCCCACAAAAATTATCTTTTAGTCACTAATTTTTTATTTTCCCAAGGGTAACAGGAGAAATTGGACCACAAAAGTTGTCCAATTTGTCCTGAGTACGCTGATACCCCATATGTGGGGGGAACCACAGTTTAGGCGCACGGCAGAGCTCGGTATGGAAGGAGCACCATTTGACTTTTTCCAACCAAACTTGGCTGGAATTGAGATTGGACGCCATGTTGCATTTGGAGAGCCACTGATGTGCCTAAACAGTGGAAACCCCCCACAAGTGACCCCATTTGAAACTAGTGTGTGGCCCAGCTATGTAAGGCACACATAAAATCCAGGAGAATGCACAGGAAGGTAACCACAAAAGCTTGTTATCATTCACTGTCACTCACACTTTCAGACACACCCATCTGAGGTATAAGGGGGAGTGACACGTAGCAGAGTCAGTCTGTTTCCTGTCTGAGAAGAGCTCAGATCAGAGAGTTTTCTGTCTTAGGACAGTGCAGTTCAGTCTGGACTAGGAGAGAGGACTGAATCCTCGCAGAGCTAGCGTAGCTCACCTGACAAGGAAGTGGAGGCTAGTACGGGTGAAGTGAATCATCCTAGCCTAGTCAGAGCTACCCTTAATCAGTACCTCAACAGAAGCTGAAACAAGGAGGAAACTGAGAGCTGCTCAGCGAGCTCTGGAGAAAGCTGACATTTCCATCGAAAGCTACAAGTGCTTATGCAAAGAGCAAAAGCAGGGCGAAGGGCGCAGTGGAGAAGACATAGAGAAGTGCTTCAGGTATTGGATTGCCTGCACTAAATAACCGGACACCGGGGTCCGAAGCGTTGCTAGAGTTTCAAGCATAGTAACAAGATACCCGGAGGCTATCTGGACTACAGGTCGCAGAGAGCAGCCCAAGCGCTGATACGTAACCGGAGACAGGGAAAACAGGAGTCTAGCCTGATCAGCAAATATAGACTTAGTTCTCCCAACATCTGCTAGTCAGAGCCATAGAAGTCTCCACCACAAAGTCGGCCGGGCTTGTCAGCTATTGAAAAGCTGGAGATTTCAGAGTTAACTTCGCTTCAGGCAAGTTGGACTCACATACATATTGAAGTAAAGGAGGCCTCTAACCTGCTCAGCGGTTACCCGAATGTGCATTCTCCACCCCGACCAGCTCCCCGGGACCTGCTTGAACCATCTACCAGTAAAAGGTATGAAAAGAAGCTGCATTGTGTGTGACTGAATTATTAGCTACACCCTGCATCATCACCATAGACTTCCAGGGATCAGTCTCACCTGTGGGAGACTTACCACCCAGCTGCCCCATAACATCCCCTGTGAAAGTCCTTATAGCAGCGCTGGTACAATTGACCAGAAGCCACAGGTGGCGTCACGAACTATTACAAATTCCCCTGTAAATATCCCCTAATTGTATGAGCGCCCAGGGCCACGGACCGAGTCCTGCTGCCAGTGACAAACCCCATAGACTTTCATGGGCTCGGTGCCGAGTACCCCATTGCCCTGGTACTAAGTGCGACTCATCTTTGGCGTCACGAACAGGATACGAAAGCTTTCAATTGTGAGTCCTGTGTGTCTATTGAACTGTTTGCTGCATTTGGCGCCAAAATACCGCCATCTTTACCGCAAAATTCGCACCCTCAGGCGCTGGTGAAGAAGGGGGGCGTACCTGAAAGTGCGCGCTGGTTCCCTGGCCCCGCCCCCAACACTGACGCGGCGGCAGGTCCTGTGAAACAGGAAGTGAACGCTCTGACATCACAGTCCAGCGACAAAGGTCCTGTCTCCACCGCTGTGCCTGCAACGAAGGTCCTGTCTCCACCGCTGTGCCTGCAACGCTGCAGCCTGTGAAAGAGGTAGGCTCAGATTAACCAAGGGGGCACCAATATGTCGCAGCAACCGGCAGACGGAGCGGCCCCCGCTGGAGGCCCTAATAGCCCACCGCTTGGCGTCGTACCGCAGGATGGGGGTGCAGGCCCCTCACCTGGTCCAGCGGTCCCGCTTATGCCCCTAACGCTCCCATACGTGCCTGGAGCGAAGTGGCTCCCCCAGTACAGCGGTGAGCCAGACACCCTGCCAGGATTTAAACGGAAGATATGTAGTATTTTGGATATGTACTCAATGACTGAAAAGCAAAAAGCTGCTGTGGTAATAGGACAGTTAGCTGGTGCGGCTGAGAGAGAAGTAGAGACTTGGCCCACTGCAGACCAGGAGTCGGTACCTGCGATTCTCTTAAAGCTACAGGCCATCTTTGAGGACCGCACAGAAACGGATCTCCGGATGGCATTTTATCAGTGCTTCCAGAGACCGGGTGACAGTATTAGGGACTACGCCTGCCGACTACAGGGGGCCCTGCGAGCTCTTAAACAGGCTAACCCTACAAGTCCCATTGATGAGAGCCACATGTTGAAAGAGCAATTCGTGCGGGGACTGAGGTCTCCAGAGGAAGGCAGGACTGTAAACTGGTGGTCCTTAGATCATCCAGATGCCACTTTTGATGCCCTAAAACACATGGCAATAAAAGGGCTGCGAACCTTGGAAAAGCCTGAGGTGGCAAATCAGTATCACCCGGGTGAAGTCACTCTTAAGCCGGCAGTACCCACCTTTTCCCCGCAGGTGGCAGAAGCTACAATGCAGGTGGCGCCCCCTAGTGAGTTGGAATGTCTGCGCTCAGAAGTGCGCCAGCTGACTAAGAACTTGGCCACTGTAATGGATGCCCTGCAACTGCGGAAAGAGGATGGAGGAAAGATCCTACTAGCCGACTGTCCGGAGGATGTCCCTTGGATGAACCGGAGGAAATGGAGGACGTCGCCTCACCGGAGGAAGACCACGCCACCCCAAGGAGCGACTCCTGATCAACACCATCCTCGCCGGGAGATCATCTGCTACCGCTGCAATCAAAAAGGTCATATGGCTCAGCAATGTCCTTTAAACGAGCCGATCCTGGGTCAGAGGGCCAACACCCAGGAGTAGACTCATCAGGCCCCTTGGACTGGAACCGCAGGTTCGTGGGTGGACGCCCCTACCTGTCCATGATTCTGGACGGGATTGCAATCCCTGCGCTGCTGGACACTGGATCTCAGGTGACCATCATACCTGATGTCCTTTACAATAAATTTCGGTCCATGGACAGCCTCCAGCCCCCGAGCCCTGACTTGACAGTGTACGCCACCAATGGTCTCCCTGTTGAAGTAATTGGAGCCAAAAACGTAAATGTAAAAGTGGGCAGGGTGGAGCTGAAGGATCAGGGACTCCTAGTAGTCAGGACTGTAAATGAGGAAAATGGCCTAAATGTGATATTAGGTACTAACATTATCAGTAACTGTCTGGGAGAAGTTGTGTTTTTGCTCCAACAGCTCGCTGAAGTTGCCAAGCCAAAGCAGAAGGGAGTGATCCAGAGGGAGATCCGGGCCCTGATGTGCCAGCAGCAAGCGAAGCTTACAGATGGTGAAATCGGTAATGTACGGGTCACAGACTCGAACCCCATTGTAATACCCCCAATGAGTGAAATGTTAATATGGTGTAGAGCAGCCATAGGTCTGAGGGGACAGAACTACCAAGCAGTAGTAGAACCCCATCGCTCAGAACACAGACCTACACTCATGATTGCTAGAGGGGTAGTGGAAGTAGTAAATGGGAGAGTACCAGTACGACTTCTCAACTGGGGGACGATTAAGTAAATTTGCCACGTTATGCTACAGTTGCTAAATTACATGCCGTAGATAATAATTCTATCCTCACAACCGAGTCCTTAGCCTCCTGCCAACCAGCGGAGAATAATGATCCGGCAACCCCAGTAGCGGACTGGTGTCAGCAGCTTCATATAGGGACAGACACCACTTCCGTCCACCAGAAACAGGGGGTACTACGGGTGGTACAAGAGTACGCACAAGTATTTAGCAAGCACCCACTTGACTTTGGGACCATTAAGGGAGTACAGCATCATATCCCTACAGGCAGTCATCCTCCCATCAAAGAGCGGTACAGGCCTATACCTCCAGCCCACTATCAGAAAGCTAAGGAAATGCTGCATGACATGAAGAAAGCCGGGGTGATAAGGGATAGTTGTAGCCCCTGGGCAGCACCTCTGGTTCTAGTGAAGAAAAAGGATGGTAGCATGCGAATGTGTGTAGATTATAGGCAAGTAAATCGTATAACACATAAAGATGCATACCCATTACCACGCATAGAGGAATCCTTAGCTGCTCTGAAAACGGCTAACTACTTTTCTACCCTCGACCTTACTAGTGGGTACTGGCAAGTAGCTGTGGCTGAGGAGGACCGGGAGAAAACTGCTTTCACCACCCCAATGGGACTCTGCGAGTTCGACAGAATGCCGTTTGGTCTCAGCAGTGCCCCAGGAACATTCCAGAGGGTGATGGAGAGCTGTCTGGGACATCTCAACTTCGAAACTGTGCTGCTGTACTTGGACGACGTAATTGTGTACTCTAAGACATATGAAGATCATCTGAAGCACCTGGCGGAGGTATTTGAGTCATTGTCCAAGTTTGGGATGAAACTAAAGCCCTCTAAATGCCACCTGCTCAAACGGAAGGTACAGTACTTGGGACACATTGTCAGTTCCGAAGGAGTAGCGCCGGACCCCGAGAAGGTCACAGCTATTCAGAAATGGCCAGAGCCGAAGAACCTAAAGGAGGTGCGTCAGTTCCTGGGACTAACAGGTTACTACAGGAGGTTTGTAAAAGATTACACTAAGAAAGCGGCGCCTTTGCAGGACCTCCTGGTAGGACAACCTCTTAAGAGCAGAAACCTTCCATTCAATTGGGGAAAAGAACAAGTTGAGGCATTCAAAGAGATGAAAGGGATCCTTACCGGCGATGAAATCTTAGCCTACCCAGATTACAGCCAACCGTTCCTGCTATACACAGATGCCAGTAACGAAGGATTAGGAGCAGTCCTCAGTCAGAAGCAGAACGGCCAAGAAAAAGTCATCGCATATGCCAGCAGAAAACTCAGGCCAACTGAGAGGAATCCGGAAAACTATAGCAGCTTCAAACTGGAGTTCCTAGCGCTGGTCTGGGCCATTACCGAAAGATTCAAACATTACCTTGCCTCCAACAAGTTCACTGCGTTTACAGACAATAACCCCTTGACGCATCTGGAAACAGCCAAGCTGGGAGCCATGGAGCAACGTTGGATGGCTCGGTTGTCAAATTATCAGTTTACCATCAAGTACAGAGCGGGCCGTAAAAATGCCAACGCGGACGCCTTGTCCAGAATGCCGCATGAATCCGACACGGAGGAAGAATCAGATGATCTGGAAGAAATCGAGCTACCTGCGTTCCATCGAAATGGGATGGTCCAAGAGCAACGAGTCTACAGAAAGCGGTGTGGTGAGATGTTGAACCCTTTACCCCATCACAGCTGGAAGGAGACTCAAGACAGCGATCCAGTGGTCAGCCGTATCAAGGAGTTGATAAGACACGAAGGTTCCTCCTTGGAGAAAGACGCACCCATACCAGCAAAGCTCCTGTGGAATGAAAGAAGCCGGTTGTTCATATACCGAGAGAAGTTGTGCAGGAGATACGTCGACCCAAGGACCCATGAGATGGTTTGGCAGATAGTGGTGCCCAGAGCAGACATCCAAATGGTGTTAGAGGCCTACCACGATCAAGCAGGACACTTTGGCTGGAAAAAGCTGGAGACCCTGTTGAGGTGCCGGTTCTACTGGGTAGGGATGCGCAGCTCCATCGAGAAGTGGTGCCGGAACTGTGGACCCTGTGGTCTCAGACGAAAAGACTATCATAGTCAGAGAGCACCCCTGCAGCCTATCCGGACGACTCGTCCTCTGGAGATCGTAGCATTGGATCACGTTAAGTTGTCCCCAAGCAGGTCAGGATACTCATATGCCCTGACCATGGTGGATCATTACTCCAAATTTCTGGTGGTCGCCCCTGTCAAGGATCTCACAGCAGAGACAGCAGCCAAGGTCTTCCAAGCAAGTTTCTGCAGACCACACGGATATCCAGAGCAGGTACTGACTGATCGAGGTCCAGCCTTTGAAGCTGAACTGTTTCAGGAATTCTGTCAATTGTATGGATGTAAAAAGATCAGAACGACGCCATACCACCCTCAGACCAACGGCCTTTGTGAAAAGATGAATCACATTGTCATGGATTTACTGAAAACTGTACCCCTGGAAGAAAGAAATCGGTGGCCAGACTTGTTACCTGACCTGGTTGACTTGTACAACCACATACCAGTAAGTTCCACCAACTGCACTCCAGCTTACCTTATGAGAGCAAGACCTGGAAGACTGCCAATGGATTTGGAGCTGGGAGTGGTAGAACCAGAGGCTGATGACAGTGCTGAAGATTGGGACACAACTCAACAGGAACAGTACAAGAGAGTACAAGCCTGCGTAGAAGACAGTCTCAACAAAGTAAGAGAAAAACAAGAGAAGAACTATAACAAAAATGCCCCCGCTAAGCCTTTAATGCCTGGAGAAATGGTGCTCAAAAGGAAAAGAAGAACGCACAAGTTGGATGATCAGTGGGAACAGGAGCCATATGTCGTGCAAAATTCCAATTTTGATAACAGAAAGGTCTGTGCCATTAGTAAGGATGGAGGAAAAACGACGGCAACGGTGTCCAGAGATCATTTAAAGTTGTGTCCTTGCCCATTAAAGCTCCGTGAAGAAAACCCTGTTGTCAATCAGGAAGAAAATAATGAAGCGGTCATACACACGGATTTGGGAGATTTATCTGCGGATTGGCCCAGATTGGGAGATGCTGTAATTATTCCTGTGCTGCAGTTTTATCAACCGCAAGAGGAGTCTCTACCACCAGTCATACCAATTGTGCCAGTAGAGCCAGTTCCAGAAGAACCTGTTCTGGCAGACCCTCAACCATTCGAACCCCAAGAAGCGGACCCGCAAGAAGCAGCACCACAAGAAGTGGAATCCCCTGGTGAAGCTGGTGAAGCAGTACCGCCTCGTCCAGTCACTAGCATGCTTGCCAGGTCCCTAGAGAGGTGGAGTCGTGTCTATAGTTTGCCGTTACGCAGAACAGAAAGGTTAGAGACAACTATACCTGATGCTACCCCACGTAGGTCAGAACGTATCACTAGAGGAAAACTACCTATTCGCTATCAGGATTAGTCCTAGTAAAATAGTTAGCAAGACCCAGACAGGGTTTATTGTCACTGACAAAATGTATAAAGTTTGAAAAAGTATTAATGTAATTATTTGAAATATGTTTTAACCATGCCAATGAACTGCGTGGCTGTGGACTGTGCCAGCCCAAGAACTTGCTTTGTAAATAGTTGCGCTACGGTGCATTATCTTGGTTTTACACGAAACCATTACTATCAACCTCTGAAGAAAAACCCGTATGGTGTGGCCTAGAGTGAGGTCTGCAGTCAGAAGTCCTGCAGCCCACCCAGGACCCACGTGGGAGGTTTTTGTTGCGGGTCCTCCACAAGTATCCTGTATTTATGAGCATGTCTTGATATTTTGATACTTTTGTATTCTTCATTGTACAAATTGTAACGTTCAAGAAGTCTTACCTCCTGGATGGGAAGAGTTAAAAATGTTGTTGTTAATGCAAAACAAAAATGTTTTTCTTTTCTCTTTTACAGCCCGGGAGTGCTGTGTTTAACCAAGGGGGATGTGTGGCCCAGCTATGTAAGGCACACATAAAATCCAGGAGAATGCACAGGAAGGTAACCACAAAAGCTTGTTATCATTCACTGTCACTCACACTTTCAGACACACCCATCTGAGGTATAAGGGGGAGTGACACGTAGCAGAGTCAGTCTGTTTCCTGTCTGAGAAGAGCTCAGATCAGAGAGTTTTCTGTCTTAGGACAGTGCAGTTCAGTGCCAGTTCAGTCTGGACTAGGAGAGAGGACTGAATCCTCGCAGAGCTAGCGTAGCTCACCTGACAAGGAAGTGGAGGCTAGTACGGGTGAAGTGAATCATCCTAGCCTAGTCAGAGCTACCCTTAATCAGTACCTCAACAGAAGCTGAAACAAGGAGGAAACTGAGAGCTGCTCAGCGAGCTCTGGAGAAAGCTGACATTTCCATCGAAAGCTACAAGTGCTTATGCAAAGAGCAAAAGCAGGGCGAAGGGCGCAGTGGAGAAGACATAGAGAAGTGCTTCAGGTATTGGATTGCCTGCACTAAATAACCGGACACCGGGGTCCGAAGCGTTGCTAGAGTTTCAAGCATAGTAACAAGATACCCGGAGGCTATCTGGACTACAGGTCGCAGAGAGCAGCCCAAGCGCTGATACGTAACCGGAGACAGGGAAAACAGGAGTCTAGCCTGATCAGCAAATATAGACTTAGTTCTCCCAACATCTGCTAGTCAGAGCCATAGAAGTCTCCACCACAAAGTCGGCCGGGCTTGTCAGCTATTGAAAAGCTGGAGATTTCAGAGTTAACTTCGCTTCAGGCAAGTTGGACTCACATACATATTGAAGTAAAGGAGGCCTCTAACCTGCTCAGCGGTTACCCGAATGTGCATTCTCCACCCCGACCAGCTCCCCGGGACCTGCTTGAACCATCTACCAGTAAAAGGTATGAAAAGAAGCTGCATTGTGTGTGACTGAATTATTAGCTACACCCTGCATCATCACCATAGACTTCCAGGGATCAGTCTCACCTGTGGGAGACTTACCACCCAGCTGCCCCATAACATCCCCTGTGAAAGTCCTTATAGCAGCGCTGGTACAATTGACCAGAAGCCACAGGTGGCGTCACGAACTATTACAAATTCCCCTGTAAATATCCCCTAATTGTATGAGCGCCCAGGGCCACGGACCGAGTCCTGCTGCCAGTGACAAACCCCATAGACTTTCATGGGCTCGGTGCCGAGTACCCCATTGCCCTGGTACTAAGTGCGACTCACTAGACCCCCTAAGGAACTTATCTAGATCTTTGGTGAGCAATTTGAACCCCCAAGTGCTTCATACAAGTTTATAACGTAGAGCCGTAAAATTAAAAAATCATATTTTTTCCACAAAAATGATCTTTTCACCCCAATTTTTATTTTCCCAAGGTAACAAGACCCAAAAGTTATTGTGCAATTTGTCCTGAGTACGCTGATACCCGATATGTGGGGGTAAACCACTGTTTGGGTGCATGGCAGAGTTTGGAAGGGAAGGAGCGCCATTTGACTTTTTCAACGCAGAATTGGCTGGATGCCATGTCGTGTTTGGAGAGCTCCTGATCTGCCTAAACAGTGGAAACCCCCGACAAATGACACCATTTGGAAACTAGACCCCTCAAGGAACTTATCTTGATGTGTGGTGAGCACTTTGAACCCCTAAGTGCTTCACAGAAGTTTATAACGTACAGCCGTAAAATAAAAAATCTTTTTTTTTTTTTGCAAAAATGATTTTTTCGCCCCAATATTTTATTTTCACAAGGGTAACAGGAGAAATTGGACCCCAAAAGTTGTTGTCCAATTTGTGCTGAGTACGCTTATACCCAATATGTGGGATAAAACTACTGTATGGTCACACGTTGGGGCTCGGAAGGGAAGTAGTGACGTTTTGGATTGCAGACTTTGATGGAATGGTCTGGGGGCGTCATGTCGCATTTGGAGAGCCCCTGATGCGCCTAAACAGTGGAAACCCCCACAAGTGACCCCATTTTGGAAAATAGACCCCACAAGGAACTTATCTAGATGTGTGGTGAGCGCTATAAAGCCCCAAGTGCTTCACAGAAGTTTATAACGTACAGCCGTAAAAACAAAAAAATCATTTTTTTTTACAAAAATGATATTTTCGCCCCCAGTTTTTTATTTTCTCAAGGGTAACAGAAGAAATAGGACAAATTGCACAATAACTCTTGGGGTCCAGAGTACGCTGATACCCATATGTGGGGGTAAACTACTGTTTGGGCGCATGCCAGAGCTCAGAAGTGAAGGAGCACCGTTTGACTTTTTCAACGCAGAATTGGCTGGAATTGAGATCAGACGCCATGTCACATTTGGAGAGCCCCTGATGTGCCTAAACAGCGGAAACCCCCAATTCTAACTCCAACCCTAACCCCAACACACCCCTAACCGTAGTCCCAACCCTAACCACAAACCTAACCCTAACACACCCCTAACCCTAACCCCAATCCTAACTTTAGCGCCAACCCTAACCCTAACTTTAGCCGCAACCCTAACCCTAATGGGAAAATGGAAATAAATACATTTTTTAATTTTATTATTTTTCCCTAACTAAGGGGGTGATAAAGGGGGTTTGGTTTACTATTTATAGCGGGTTTTTATGATTGGCAGCTGTCACGCTAAAAGACGCTTTTTATTGCAAAAAATAGTTTTTGCATCACCACATTTTGAGAGCTATAATTTTTCCATATTTTGGCCCACAGAGTCATGTGAGGTCTTATTTTTTGCGGTACGAGTTGACGTTTTTATTGGTACCATTTTTGAGCATGTGACATTTTTAGATAGCTTTTTATTTCGATTTTTGGGAGGTTAGAATGAACAAAAATCAGCAATTCATGAATTTCTTTTGGGGGAGGCGTTTATACCGTTCCGCGTGTGGTAAAATTGATAAAGCAGTTTTATTCTTCGGGTCAGTACGATTACGGCGATACCTCATTTATATCATTTTTTTATGTTTTGGTGCTTTTATAGAATAAAAACAATTTTATATAAAAAAATTATAATTTTTGCATCGCTTTATTCTGCGAGCTGTAACTTTTTTATTTTTTCACTGATGATGCTGTATGGTGGCTCATTTTTTGCGGGACAAGATGACGTTTTCAGCGGTACCATGTTTATTTATATCGGTCTTTTTGATCGCGTGTTATTCCTCTTTTTGTTCAGCGGTATGATGATAAAGCATTGATTTTTTGCTTTGTTTTTTTTTAAGGGGTTCACTAAAGGGGTTATCTAGTGGGACAGTTTTATAGGGGGGTCATTATGGACGCGGCGATACCAAATATGTGTACTTTTATTGTTTTGGTTTTTTTATTTACAGGAATAAATGAATTTATTGGGGAATATTTTTTTTTTTTTTACACTTTTTATTTTTATTTTTTTAACTTTTATACTTTGTCCCAGGGTGGGACATCACTATGTAGGGTGAGATCGCTGGTGTGACAGTGTGCACAGCACTCTGTCACACCAGCGATCGCTCTGGCAGTGCTGCAGGCTTCTCAGTGCCTGCTCTCAGCAGGCACTGAGTAAGCCGCCTCCCTGCAGGACCCGGTGGCCATCTTGGATCCGGGTCCTTGGAGGGAGGAAGGCCTCAGAACAGCGCGATCACATCGCGCTGTTCTGAGGGTCTCAGGGGAGCGTGCAGGGAGCCGCTTCCCTGCGCTATGCTCCCCTGTGCCAGGGGTTAATGTGACGGGAGCGGTCCGTGACTGCTCCTGACACACAGTCCCGGGTGTCAGCAGTGATAATCAGCTGACACCCGGCGGCGATTAGCTGCGCTCCCCCCGGGAGCGCAGCTGATCGCCCTGGACGTACTATTCCGTCCATGGGAATGAGGTCCAGGGTCACATGGACGGAATTATGTCCAATGGAATAAAGGGGTTAATGTACTGATGGTGGTTCTGGTGATGTATTCATTTGAATTCATGTAAGTACACCTTTAAATAAATCACTTTTTGCAAGGCTAATTCAAATAGATTCTATTTTGTTATACTCATACTGCTCTTACATGCAATTCATGTAGGGTGAGTTTTGGAAGTAGATATAGTGTATTACAGGCATCTAGTCAGGGATTATTGCCTTATAAATTCTAAGCCTTATGTTTTTACAGTGATCTGTACTCAGAAATTTATCAAAGCTGGCAGTGTTACTTGCGTTCTTTAAGAGTTTCTTGCTGCCACATACAAGAAAATATCTTTTCAGGGCCAGTTCAAATTCCTTCTATATTACACAATAATACTGCTCTTATCTGCAATTCGTGTAGGGTGACGTGTGGCAGTAGGCAGGGGCGTACATAGAAATCATGGGGCCCCATAGCAAAAGTCTGAATGGGCCCCCCCCCCCGAAAAAAAAAAAGCCAGAGCCATTGTAAATATAAAGTGCCAGCACAGTGAGGAGACACATTTAACAAAAAAAATGTATTATGCCCCCATAGATGCTCCATAGATTGTGCCCCATAGATGCATCATGCTCCATAGATAATGCCCCCATAGATGCTCCATAGCTTGTACCCCATAGTATAGGTCCCTTATACTGCCGCAGCTGCTGAAACCAAAAAAAAAAGACATACTCACCTCTCGACACCTGTGATATTTACCTGTCACCCGGTGCACCGCTGACCGCCGCTGTCTTCTGGGTCATCCGCAGTGAATGCTCAGGCAGAGGGCGCGGCGCGCACAAACTACGTCATCGCGCCCTCTGCCTGAACATTCACAGCAAGAGAGGATGCGAGCACACAGCAGCGCAGCGGTGGAACGGGACAGGTAAATATCCCTTATACTCACCTCCTCCTGGCGCGGTCTCTGCCCTGCTCTTCTCCCGCGGTCTCCGGCTCCTGTGTTCAGTGGTCAGGTGGTACCGCTCATTAAAGTCATGAATATGCCCATATTCATGACTTTAATGAGCGGTACCACGTGACCGCTGAACACAGGCGCCGGAGACCGCGGGAGAAGAGCAGGGCAGAGACCGCGCCAGGAGGAGGTGAGTATAAAGCACACAGCTGCGCTTCGCCTCCCCCGCCTCCCCTGCCCTGGTAGTACTGTGTCAGCACAGCTGACAAACCGCAGCGGCCGTCGCGGGCCCCCTCACCTGTCCGGGCCCCATAGCAGCTGCGTGGTCTGCTACAATTGACGGTACGCCACTGGCAGTAGGTATAGCGTATGACAGGCATCTAGTCCGGGATTATTGCCTTATAAAATCTAAGCCTTGTTGCTTTTTCAATGCACTCATTGACCTATTCATTTTTTTTACAGTGATCTGTACTCAGAAATTTATCAAAGCAGGCCAAATTAGCTGATTTAATGTGTCCATTCACAATTTTTCTGCAGCATCTTTATGGATAGTGGTGAGAGACTTTACGCTACTGGAGCTGGACTTACCACTTCTGAACTCGCCAGTGCTTTGTTTCCATCCATTTCTGTGTGCTTCTTGAAGTATGTTGGGGTCATTGTCCTGCTGGAAGACCCATGACCTAGGATGCAAACCAGCTTTCTGACCCCCGGCACTATTTGCGACTCAATATCCTTTAAGAATCTTCACATTTCATGAGGCACCCAGGGCTAGAGGCAGAAAACAACCCCAAAATATCTCTGAACCTCAACAATATTTGACTGTAACTACTGTGTTCTTTTCATTCATTCCATTTACAGCAAACAGTAAAATGATGTGCTTTACCAAAAACCTCTACCTTGTTCTCATCTGTCCACAAGACGCCTGCTGGCCCTCTAAAAATAGTGGGGGCTTCCTGCTGACTCTCTATAAGGCTGGTTTCACATTTGCGTATCTGTGAGCAGCGTTTGATCCGCATAGATCCACATGCATCATGAGTACATATCTTTAACATGGTGTACGCAGGGACATGCGTTTGCGTATGCATACGTCGTTTCGCGGTGTGCGACGGTGTTTCATTTTTGAAGCGTCAAAAATCTGTCAAATATGCACAGTCATGCACATGCAGATGAGTACATCAAAACTCATTACTGTCTATGGGAACGCATTGGTACGCAAGGACATGCGCATGGTGCATTCGATGCGCATGCGGATTTTAGACTGTGCATGTCCAGGAACTGATTACACCACCTGGAAATATCGAACGCATGCGCATAAATACCGCAAACGCATGCCAAAACACATGCAAACGCAGCATTTTTTTTGCGTCATGCGTAAGCTGATGCGTAAGCTGATGCGGATAAAAAATGCTGTGTTTGCATGCGTTTTGGCATGCGTTTGCGTTTGCACATGCAGATGATACACTGCGCACATATATGCAAATGTGAACTTAGCCTAAATTGTGAGGGCCACCTACTGGCCTTCCAAGTTTCAAACTTTACAGTATTAATACAAAAAAGAAAATGTGTCCACCTCAAATGGATAAATTATATTGCAATAGCAATATATGGCTATGCAAAGCATAGCTGGCTTCTGCCCTCCAAAAATGCTTAGTGACGGCTGGCTGCTGGCCCTCTAAAACTGTTGAGTGAGGGCTGGCTGCTGACCCTCTAAAATTAGAGCGAGGGTCGCCTGATGGCCCTCTGACAATAATGAGGGCCACCTGCTGGCTCTCTAACAATAGTAATGTCCGCCTGATGGCCCTCTATAAATAGTGGGGGTCTCCTGATGGCCATGAAAAAAAAAAAAAAAAATTGTGACTTTCAAAGTCCCTCCTTCATAAATTAAACAGGATGTTTCTGATCATGTCTCACACACCACAAGGCCAAATAAGGTAGTAAAATATAAAAATTACATTTCATGGTGAATGTTTTTTTTCAGCATTACAAGTAATGCAAACATGCAAAAACGCTACATGTAAACATGGCCCAAGGTGGGGATAAGCAATTTGTTTTCTCTTCCTTATCCTGCAAATAATGTTTCTTAACAATTTTTCCTGTAAAATCCATTTAACATCGGTCTTGTATGTTTTACTGTCAGTCTGTAAAAGTGGTGTAATACTCTGACAACATGCCATTTCAGCACTGTTTCCAGCAATTTCTAGACCCCCCTCCAGACCTCCAGGGGGCACAAGAAAAATGCTTGAGTTTCCCACTGACTTCCATTATACTCGTTACTCTGGTCGAGCACCCGAGCATTAGGATTTGCTCAACTTGAGTATCGAGTACCCGAGCATTTTAGTGTTCACTCATCACTATCCAGGACAGAAAAAACCCAAATTCTGCTTTTTATTAGATGAAGGTTACGCCCACATACCTCCCCTTGGTGAGCTCATATGCGAGCTGGTAATGGAATATGCTAAGTGTTATAGAATTTTATGAGCTCCCCACTTACAGGATATTTTTACCCCTGGATGTCCCAGGTGGTAGATATTGTCCTGTTTTCTGTTGTGATTTTACCATTCTATAAAGATGAAACATGGCATGGATTGCATCATCCATCGGACCCTTGCTAAGTTGGAGGGGTTAGAATGGTCTTACGGTGATCTGAGTGTTACGTTCTTCCCTTGCTACGACGCCAAAAATATATCTCCTATAAATATCAGATCAATTCAAACCCCAATATTCATCACTGATTACTGATTCCAAAGAAAAATCCTTTGAAGAGCCTTAGAAGCTCCTGTGCTTCTCGACCTCTGAATAACCGAATCCCAATTTTGGCATCTGGTTCCAGAGCAGATCTTCCTGGTGTAGTTACATGGTCTCCACTTCAATGGAGATTGAAGGGTTATTTCTTTCTCACTTCCCCAGTTATAATTAATGCCATATGTTCAATATGAGGGTGATATGTCCCATATCCGGAGATGTTTTATGGATTTTAATTTTTCTCTATGACAATCAGTGGGTTATAATGTCAGAAATCCTTCTAGGTTGTGTAATTCAGGTATAATTGAAGCGTTTATCAGTACGTTCCAATATCAATCAAATAGCAGTTCTCCAGAGAAAATGTTCAATGTGGTCCAGCCAACACATCTATATGAGCTTCAATGATCTCTGTTATTAATCTTCCATCATAATAATTGACATAAGGCACACAAAAAAAGAGAAAGAACATAGGTCCAGGGAAGGAGCAAGATCATGATACATTATGGGAGAATCTAACTGGAGACAAACCTGTTTATAATGCATTCAGTTGTTTTACACACTTCAATGCCTCTCTGCTGAAATTGACAGTGCATACTTGTCATGTCCATTGACCCTCGTTCTTGACAACAGTAGGAGTCCTGGAAGTTTGAACACCTTTTTAGCCTTCTTTTATAATTAGTCTATTAGTCTATGAAAGTATATGCTTTTTTGTCAATTAAATGTTTATAGGCAGATGCCACTAGTAAACCCAAAATAACAAGACACAGAGGAAGGATAATCACCCATTTGGAAGATCCTAAAATAAAAACAACAAAAGAATAAAAAAAAAACATTAAATGAAGCATAGCATCTTTGAGGCAGAATTTATGTTTTTGTACAGCATGTAAGCAAAACTATAAATGCAGGCTGGTTAGACCGTTAGACCAGATGGAGGTAAGGTAAGGGATCATATGCATAAGAAATCAGAAATGTTTTAGGTTAACGTTGACTCAGATACTGACCCGGTTGGATGTGAGACCTTTTAAATCTTTTGTTATGATTTCCTATACTCAGAAATTGCAAAGAACTCGTTTTCCTTTAGACTCTCCCCTGAAGAGTCTAATCATGTGTCACACTGCATACCCGATAACCACTCTTAGTTTGAACAACAAAGGAGAGAATATTAAATATTGTAAAAATATTAAGTCTTTGATCAGAAAGGCAAAAATGGGCACTTGATGTTACCTTATCTAGCAAGGAGCAATAACACTATACTCCCCTGTTGTAGCTGTTGAGGATAAAATGGTATCATGGCCACTTAACCTTTGGAGGTAAACTCAGCTTATTACTCTAGGATAGCCCCATCAGATGAGGAATTTCTGATATGCCAGATGTCATCTTCTTTACAGTGCACTACCTGGACAGTGCAGATTTGCTTGTTGCAGACCTAACTGAGAAGGAATTGACTGACTCTATCATGTCCTTTCCCAATAGAAAATACCTAAGGACCAATGGTTTTCCTATCAAATGGTACAACAAAATGCAGACCTTTTGGCTCCCAAATTGCTTAGACTGTAAAATTATATCGCCAACCTTTGAAGATGTCCAGATCGGTGTGGGAGAGGTGAGTGCAGCGATGGCACTAAGCTTCTATCTCAGTCGCCGCATCTTCACTGTAAAAGAAAACGTTGGCGGAGATAGAAGCAGTAAGTCATGCCAGTTCCTGAGGTATGTCGATACGACTCGACTGCTTTCCGTAGGGGAATTCATGTCTCAATATGGTGACCATAGTTTCATTCCAATACAGAAAACTGTAAACTAAAGTCCCGGTAATTCAGTTCCTTCCAATCTCAACCCTTTTTGTAGGCCTTGTGCTCCTCCTGGGCAAAGTTCTGTACCATTTAGATGATGTTCCTGACCTGAGCCCAGAACCTCATTGTTGCTGTTCACTCGAGCTCTGTTCTTTCTCTTTACCAAGGCCACTCTGGCCTGGACTCCAAATTGCCATATTTGTTTTAGTTTCCTTTAGTCCTTACAACCTACTATCTGTTGTGTAGTGGACATCCTTCTTCGCACACAACAACCATTGGCATGAAAGTCTGCAGGTTATTAGACTTTTCACTGCTGAATGCTAGGCCCTATCTGAGTCATAAAATGAAATCTTCCTCAGCTAGTGCCAATATAACTCCTCCCATCTGAGCTAGTCCTAACTATTAACCCTGCCTGCTACTAACTGTAGCTGGGCAGAAAATTACTACATCAGCGTTTCAACACATAGCAATGCAAGTTACCAACTAGACAAAACAGTACAATGCATAATATGACCACGATCCTTCCATGGGGATGTGACAGCATCTCCACTTCCTGATATGACAGTGGGGATGATGCTGATATCTGTAAAGCTATGTGAAAATAATGGCACTATATAAGTATAAGGACTCATTATATTGTATGGAGGATTATGTGGGGCCCATTATGCTGTATGAAGGACTATGTGGTGCCCATTATATTGTTTGAATTACTATGGTGGTGCATTATATTATGATGAAGGTAATATGGGGCCCATTATATTGTATGAAAGGTAATGTGGGACCCATTATACGATATGGAGGACTATGTGAGGTATGTGAGGACCATGATGCTGTATGGAAGGCAATGCAGGGCCCATTATATAGTATGTAATGCAATGTGGGACCCATTGTACTGCATTGAGAACTATGAGGCCCATTATACTGTATGAAAGGCAATATGGACCCCATTATATTGTATGGAAGGCAATATGCAGCCCATTATACTGTATGGAGTATTATTTGGGGCACATTATACTGTATGGAGTACTATTTGGGGCCCACTATATAGTGGATTAAGTAGTGCCCATTGTACTGTTTGGAGTGCTATGGGGTGCATTATATTATATAGAAGGAATTGTGGGTGCCCATTTTACTGTTTGGAGGACTATGTGGGGCCCATTATACTGAATGAAGGACTATATGAGGCCCATAATACTATACAGGAGAGTATGTGGGGCCCATTATACTGTGTGAGGACTATTTTGTGCCCATTATACTGTATGGAGGACTATGTGGAGTCCATTATACTGTATGGAGGATTATGTGGGGCCCATTAAACTGTATGAAGACCTACGTAGGGCCCATTATACTGTATGGAAGACAGTGTGGGGCCCATTGTACTGTATGGAGGACAATGTATGGTCCATTGCCTTGTATGTAGGGCTATGTGGGGTTCATTATACTGTAGGGAGCACTATGTGAGGCCCATTACGCTCTGTGGAAGACAATGTGGGACGAATTATAAGGAGAACTATGGAGAGCCAATATACTACATGAAGGACTATGTGGGGCCTATTAAACTAAATGGAGGACTATGTGGAGCCCATTATACTGTATGGAGGACTATATGTGGCCCATTATACTGTATGGAAGGCAATTTGTGGCCCATTATACTGTACGAAAGGCAATGCGGGGCCCATTATGCTGTATGGAGGACTACGTGGGGCCCATTATACCATATGGAATGCAATTTGGGGACCAATATACTGTATGGAGAACTATGAGGTATGGGGAGCCATTATACTACTGTATATGGAGCACTATATGGGGCCCATCATACTGTATGGTGAACTATTTGGGGCCTATTATACTGTATGGAAGTCAAGGTGGGGTTCATTAGTCTATATGGAGCACTATGTAGAGCCCATTACACTGTATGGAAGGCAATGTGGGGCCCAATATACTGTATAGAGGACTATGTAGGGCCCATTATTATATGAAGGATAATGTTTGGCTTGTTATACTGTATGGAAGGCAATGTGGGGCCCATTATACTGTATGGAGGGCTACATGGGGCCCAATATACTGTATGGTGGACTATATGGGGACAGTGATACTGTATAGAGAACTATGGGGGACCAATTAGACTGTATGCAGGATTATATGGGCTCCATTATACTATTTGGGGGCTATGATGTCATTATACTAATTGGAGGGCTATGTGGGGCCATTATACTATATAAAGGACTATGTGGGAGCCGCTATACACTATGTAGTGATATGTGGGGCATTTTTACTGTTTGGAAGGCTATGTGGGAGCAATTATACTGTTTTCAGGGCTATTTAGGGGGCCATTATACTGTTTGCAGGTCTATGTGGGTGCCATTATACTGTTTGCAGGGCTATATGGGAGACTATTATACTGTTTTCAAGGCTATGTGGGGACCATTATACTGTATGTGAGCAATTATACAGTGTGAAGATTTTTGTGGGGTCCATCATATTGTATCGAGAGCTGTGTGGAGGGGTGTGGGGGTCGTTTACTGTATGAAGGCCCATAATACTGCAGGATAAATGTCTGAGGGTCAAAGTTAGGGCATCAAACTTTATTGGAGTCACCATACTTTGACAGGGGGTGCATGAGGGTACAGTAGGGTCATTATACTGTGCATGTGGAGAGTATTGTTGAGGAATTGACTGTGGAATTATCATACTGTATTTGGAGTGGCACTTTTGTTGGCATAATACTTTATGGGAATAATGAAAGGGAATCTAGGGGCTTCAATAGGAGGAAAATTACTTTGTAAATGCTGCAATGTTTTGAGATATGCTCTACTGCGACTCTGCCACATATGTTTTTTTTTTGAGTGGGTGCCCAATTAGAACTTCTGCTATGGGACTCCATGATTTCCATGTACCCGTAGTTCCTAGTGGCCCACACCACACTGAATAGAAAGTTATCATCTATCCTATAGAAATGAATGACAATAAAGCTAAAAATTGAAAACTTATACTATTATATTGTTAGCAGGTAATATTTTGGGAAGGAATTGCAAAATGTGATTCAGATATAGAATCTTTGAAATTTTGAGAATATATATCAGGCAATATGTACAGTTTACTATTATTAATATGTATATTAGTACAGTTACACATTTGGCACAACTTCCCGATTAGCTATTATAGTATTCTCTATGTACAGTGGGGAAAAAAAGTATTTAGTCAGCCACCAATTGTGCAAGTTCTCATAGTAACATAGTAACATAGTTATTAAGGTTGAAGGAAGACTTTAAGTCCATCTAGTTCAACCCATATCCTATCCTAACCTGCCCTAACATGTTGATCCAGAGGAAGGCAAAAAAAAACCCAAGTGGCAAACCGTAAGCTTCACATTGGGGAAAGAAAATTCCTTCCCGACTCCACATACGGCAATCAGACTAACTCCCTGGATCAACGCAATATCTAGGAAACTAGTGAATATAGCCTGTAATATTATACTTTTCAAGAAAGGCATCCAGTCCCTTCTTAAATTTTAGTAAGGAATCACTCATTACAACATTAGACGGCAGAGAGTTCCATAGTTTCACTGCTCTTACAGTAAAGAATCTGCGTCTGTGATTATGGCTAAACCTTCTTTCCTCCAGACGTAGAGGATGCCCCCTTGTCCCCGTCACAGGTCTAAGAGTAAAAAGATCATTAGAAAGGTCTTTGTACTGTCCCCTCATATATTTATACATTGTAATAAGATCACCCCTAAGCCTTCATTTTTCCAAACTAAATAACCCCAAGTGTAATAACCTGTCTTGGTATTGCAGACCCCCCAGTTCTCTAATAACCTTGGTCGCACTTCTCTGCACTCGCTCCAGTTCAGCTATGTCTTTCTTATACACCGGAGACCAGAACTGTACACAGTATTCTAAGTGTGGTCACACCAGTGACTTGTATAGAGGTAAAATTATGTCCTCCTCATGAGCATCTACGCCTCTTTTAAGGCATCCCATTATTTTATTTGCCTTGGCAGCAGCTGCCTGACATTGGCCACTAAATGTGAGTTTGTCGTCCACCCATACACCCAGGTCTTTTTCAGTGACAGTTTTGCCCAGTGTTTTACAATTAAGCACATAATTATACATCTTGTTTGTTCTACCCAAGTGCATGACCTTACATTTATCCCCATTAAAGCTCATTTGCCATTTATCAGCCCAAGCTGCAGAGTTTAGTGTCATCTGCAAATATTGAAATACTACTCTGTATGCCCCCTACAAGGTCCTTAATAAATATGTTAGAGAAGCGGCCCCAATACTGACCCCTGTGGTACCCCACTGCTAACCGTGACCCAGACCGAGTGTGCTCCATTAATAACCACCCTTTGTTTTCTATCCATGAGCCAGTTCTTAACCCACTTACACATATTTTCCCCTATCCCCATTGTTCTCATTTTATGTATCAACCTTTTGTGTGGCACTGTATCAAAAGCTTTTGAGAAGTTCATGAACACCACGTCCACTGCATTCCCTTGGTCCAGTCCTGAACTTACTCCTTCATAAAAGCTTATCAGATTAGTCTGACAAGAACGGTCCCTCGTAAACCCATGCTGATACTGTGTCATGAGGTTATTCAGCCTCAGATACTCCAATATAGTATCCCTTAAAAAACCCTCCAGGATTTTACCCACAGTAGATGTTAAGCTCACTGGCCTATAATTTCCAGGTTCAGTTTTTGCCCCCTTTTTGAATATTGGCACCACATTTGCTATACGCCAGTCGTCCTGTGGTACAGACCCCACTCCCACTTAAAAAAGATGAGAGAGGCCTGTAATTGACATCATAGGTAGAACACAACTATGAGAGTCAAAATGAGAAAACAAATCCAGAAAATCACCTTATTTATTTTGCAAATTATGATGGAAAATAAGTATTTGGTCACCTAAAAACATGCAAGATTTCTGGCTCTCACAGACCTGTAACTTCTTCTTTAAGAGGCTCCTCTGTCCTCCACTTATTACCTGTAGTAATGGCACCTGTTTGAACTTGTTATCAGTATAAAAGGCACCTGTCCACAACCTCAAACAGTCACACTTCAAACTCCACTATGGTGAAGACCAAAGAGCTGTCAAAGGACATCAGAAACAAAATTGTAGCCCTGCACCAGGCTGGGAAGACTGAATCTGCAATAGGCAAGCAGTTTGGTGTGATGAAATCAACTGTGGGAGCAATAAAAAGAAAATGGAAGACATACAAGACCACTGATAATCTCCCTCGATCTGGGGCTCCACACAAGATCTCACCCCATGGGGTCAAAATGATCACGGTGAGCAAAAATCCCAGAACCACATGGGGGGACCTAGTGAATGATTTGCTTAGAGCTGGGACCACCGTAACAAAGGCTACCATCAGTAAAACGCTACGCCGCCAGGGACTCAGGTCCTGCAGTGCCAGACGTGTCCCCTGCTTAAGTCAGTACATGTTTGGGCCCGTCTGAAGTTTTCTAGAGAGCATTTGGATTATCCAGAAGAGTATTAGGAGAATGTCATATGGTCTGATGAAACCAAAGTAAGTAGAACTGTTTAGTAGATACAAAAGTCGTCATGTTTGGAGGAGACAGAATGCTGAGTTGCATCCAAAGAACACCATACCTACAATGAAGCATGGGGGTGGCAACATCATGCTTTGGGGCTGTTTCTCTGCAAAGGGACCAGGAAGACTGATCCGTGTACATGAAAAAATGAATGGGGCCATGTATCGTGAGATTTTGAGTGCAACACCTCCTTCCATCAGCAAGGGCATTGAAGATGAAACGTGGATGGTCTTTCAGCATGATAATGATCCCAAACACACCACCAGGGCAATGAAGAAGTGGCTTCGTAAGAAGCATATGAAGGTCCTGGAGTGGCCTAGCCAGTCTCCAGATCTCAATCCCATAGAAAACCTTTGGAGGGATTTGAAAGTCTGTGTTGACCAGCGACAGGCCCAAAACATCACTGTTCTATGCATGGAGGAATGGGCCAACATACCACCAACAGTGTGTAGCAACCTTGTGAAGACTAATAGAAAACGTTTGACCTCTGTCATTGCCAGCAAAGGATATATAACAAAATATTGAGATGAACTTTTGTTAATGACCAAATACTTATTTTCCACCATAATTTGCAAAATAAATCTTGCCAAATCAGACAAGGTGATTTTCTGGATTTGTTTTCCCATTTTGACTCTCATAGTTGTGGTCTGCCTATGCTGTCAATTACAGGCTTCTCTCATCGTTTTCAGTGGAGGACTTGCACAAATGGTGGCTGACTAAATACTTTTTTTTCACCCACTGTACATCTAATAAAGGTGTACACACCTGTATTTAAGTCTCTCAGATAAAGTGTTGAATTGTCTGTCCCCCATGGACTGTTTACTATACATGTAATAGGGATGTTGTAGAGTTCTGGAATAACATCATTTATGTGAAGCGTAATGTTAACATAAGTTTGATCTTCTTTGATAGATACCCTGTAAAGCAACATATAAAAGAACAAAAGAATATGCAACATTTTTAATAAGCAATGTTCATTTTAGAGAAATTCACTCTAGCCTATACGCCTATTATCCTGGTACAGCCAATGACACATGTACCGACTCCCATTGCCCTCCCAACTCCCCCCCCTTCTTTGCAAAGTGGAAGCAAATAATGAACATGTGAACTTGGCCTTAGATGTTTCTATGGTTACTGAAGTACAAATAAAATCATTTCATACTTTTATTGACAATGACATCAAATTTATACAGTGACTTAATATTTACAGTGTTGCCTCTTGTTTCTGAAGACTTATCGTATTTTTCGGACTGTAAGACACACCAGACGACAAGATGCACCCCAAATTTTGGGGTGGAAAATAGGAAAAAAAAGATTTTTTTACAAGATGGGGGTCCGTCTTATAGTCCAAATTTAAGGTATCTTACCTGGGGGCCGGAAGCGGTGAAGCAAGGTCACAGGAGGCATGGTCCTTTCCTCCAGAAGCCGGCAGCGGCAGAAGTGGGACAATGCTGCGGGCCCGGGGTGGCAGGAGGCGGTATCCCAGCGGTGCGATGCTGTTGGCAATGAGGCAGAGCAGAGTGCATTGCGTAGAGCGAGGTCCCTTTCTCATGGAGCCAATGGTGGCAGAAGTGTAGCGATGCTGCTGACAGGTGTCGGAGGTGAGCAGAGCAAAGCGCATGAGAAGAATGGCCCAGCTGAGATCTCAATCTGCACGCGTGCGACCTCCGGCGGCCATTTCCCTGAAACCCACAGCTTCAGGAGAATGGCCGGTGGATGCGGCCCATGGCTTCATGAAAATGGCTGCTGGGAAACCAATGATGTACTCCGCTGTGCTCACCATTGACACTGGGCCGTAGCATCACCACACTTTTGATACCACCGACTTCCTGAGGAAGGAACCCTTCTCCATCACTGCCACAACCTGCCAGTAAGCCTGCATTCGGACTATAAGACTCACCCCCCATTTTCCGCCAAGATTTTTTGGGGAAAAATGCGTCTTATAGTCTGAAAAATATGGTATGTAATTATGGAAATGTATGTATGGAATTTATCCATAATTTCTGTGTCTTTGTTTGTCTACCCACTTTTTGAGCATTGACTTAAGATTCTCAATGGAAAAGATTCTCAATGGAATTGAGATCTGGGGGGAATCCTGACTATGGCCTTCATCATAGAAAAAACTTTTTGGGATACACAGGATTCGGACTGCAGAGGACTGGGATGAAGTTATTTTGTCTGATGAAGCCCCCTTCAGACTGTGTGGGAGGACATCTGAAATGATTGTCTGGAGAAAAAAAGGTGAGAGCTACCATGATTCTTGTGTCGTACTAACAGTAAAGCATGCTGAGACCATTCATGTGTGGGGTTACTTTTCATCCAAGGGAGTGGGTCCACTCACAATTTTGCTAAAACACTGACATGAATATAGAATTAGATCTAAACATCCTCCAAATGCAACATTTCCCTCTCTGTGTGACTCAGAAGTTGATTTTGCAGTATAAACCAAAATAGAACTTGGCACTCAACTTGGGTGATCCGAAAAAAACTTTAATGCAGTCCAATATATAAGCAGACGTTTCGGTCTACCTGTAAATAAGACAGGATTAAGGATTAACATCTAAAACAACAGACGCAAAGAAAGTGTTAGGTAAAGGCTAATAATTCATAATTGAAGACAAAGGATTTTTCCGGCACTGGAGATTTTTCCATAAAAAACATCATCTTTATTCAGAAAATCTTCACGGTTAAAAAACAATACATGAGGGGGAAGCCCCCAATGACTGACGCGTTTCGGACCTGAAGTGGTCCTTCCTCTAAGGCTGGAGTCACACACACACCGTCTAAAAAATCGGACCGTTTTAGACGGCCGATAATCGCACAAATGTTTCCTGAACACTGATCCGTCTGTCATCCGATTTGAATGCGAGGATGCGATTTTCTCGCATCTGAGCATACGTTTGACATCCGCTTGACATCCGTCTGGTGAGATTTTGTCGCAAAACTGACATATAATGGATCCAAATGAATAGTTTTTAAATCACAAAAGAAAGAATAGATATACAGTACAGACAAAAAGTTTGGACACACCTTCTCATTCAAAGATTTTTCTGTATTTTCATGACTATGAAAATAGTAGAATCACACTGAAGGCATCAAAACTATGAAGTAACACATGTGGAATTATACATTACACTTTACAAAAAAGTGCTTCACGGTGGGAACCAGGCATGTAGAGTCCATCCGTTCACCTTTACCAAGCAGTAATCAAAGCAAAAGGTGGCTACTTTGAAGAACCTAGAATATAAGACAAATTTTCAGTTGTTTCACACTTTTTTGTAAAGTGTAATGTATAATTCCACATTTGTTAATTCATAGTTTTGATGCCTTTAGTGTGATTCTACAATTTCCATACTCATGAAAATACAGAAAAATCTTTGAATGAGAAGGTGTGTCCAAACTTTTGGTCTGTACTGTACACATAGAATACATACATATATATATATGTATATATATATATAATATATATATATATATATATACATATATATATATATATATATACAATATATATATATGTCATTGAGACATATATATATATGCACATATATTTATAGTTCATACACTTCTACATAGTATAATAGCCGCTAATTCAATTGCCGGCTTTTGTAAAATTACAGAACCGGACATGAAATGACTCATGGTTTACATACAGTTAACCATGTCATTTCATGTAGTTTGATATATGGTTTTCACTAACAATTACACGAGTGTATTTGTGCAAAATTTCATACATGTAGAGGTTAATTAAATGTGTAAATTTGTTGAAAATAAATGCGTGGGCTCCCGCTGTATTTTCTCCACCAGACAGGCAAAGCCAGCGAGTGGGGGCAGATAATAATAGCCTAGGGAGGGTGCATTTATTTTGTGCCCCCCCTGGCTACTAACATCTGCCCCCAGCCACCCCAGAAAAGGCAAATCTATAATTAGATGCGCCCTTTCTGGCACTTAGCCCGTCTATTCCCATTGCCCTGAAGCGGTGGCTAATGGGTTAATAATGGGTTAAAGCCACTTTGCTATTGGAAGGTGACTTTAAGCCAGGTTAATAATTGAGAGTTGTCAATTAGACAACTCTCAATTATTAATCCTATTGTATGAAATTAAAAAAAAAACAGGCACACATTAATTAAAAATAATTTTAATGAAATAAACACACAGTTTTTGACCATCTTGTATTGTACTGGTACTCCTTTGATTCCCTTGTTCTCCTGTAAAAAAAAAAAAAAAAATAATAAATAATAAAACAACATTATTCCTACCTATCCGGCGCTCAGTCAGGTCCAACACTGTAATCCAGTCTATTCACCCTTTCAATTCCCTTAACCCTTAAACCCCGAATACTGCCGAGCCTCGCATGTTAATACCCGGCACTGCCGCCGGCCTCGGGAGCGGAGCGTGCGGCTCCATGTATTGCTATGCAGCCGAACGCTCCGCTCCCAAGGCCGGCGGCACTGCTGGGTATTAACATGCGAGACTCGGCCATATTCCTCACATGTGTGATTCCGGCCTAATAGATCAGGAATAAATCATTTGTGTGTTTCTATCTGTGCATCATCTACAGCAGGCTGCTTCTCTTATACACAGACACATGAAAACAGGAAATACAGTCACATGCTCTTCCTGTGTGAGCCTCTGGGAGTTTTTTTTTTTTAACTTTATAAACACCATACAAATCTAGCAACTAAACACTCAGACAGGAATGGAGTTGTTGCACCAAACATATTCCAATATCCCCACTCAACAACTACTTATCCTGTTAGTCCCATTGCGGTCCTGAAGTCCACAAACTTGGATCTTGATAATGGCTTTGTCATACCATCAGCTATCATCTTGTCAGACTCGCAATAAACAAACTCGAGTACACCACGTTCCAGTCTCTTTGGCGTGGCTTGCTTACACGTCGGCAGAGAATTCCGACTGTGGCTGTGATATCTGGACAAGTTGTGGTTGCTATGTACAGAAGCGCCCCCACTGCTTGTCTGTACCTCTCATTGCTGGGTAGCAGATCTTTTTCTCCTTCCCACTTTAAGTAGGACGAGTCCATTGGTGTTGATGCTCCTTTGGTTTCTGACATTTCAAACTGGTTTAGGAAGTGTTCTGACCATATAAGAAAGGCTTCTAGCTGGGATACCTTTGTTTGGCCTTTCTGATCTTCTGACTGGAGGTTGACTTGGTTGTCCGGGGTTTTACTTGGTGGCTTCAGAGCTTATCCACACTTCAGTGTTTTCCTTTTCAGTGTCTGGGTTTGGTGATTGAGATTCTTGTTTTTGCTTCTTAGGTTGAATAACTGGTGTAACTTCATGGAATTTGAGAATACAGAGTTTTCATCAATCGCTACATCTCTGCTGATTGTTACTGTGTTGGTCACTGGCTGCAGGATTCTGTATCCCTTTTGAGTTTTTCTATAGCCCACCAGGACTCCTTGCTTTTCATGTGATTCCCACTTGGAACATTTTTCTTTGGGAACCTGCACAAATGTTTTGCTTCCAAATATCCTGAGGTGTTCAGGTTAGGCTTCTTGCAGTTCCATAGCTCGTATGGAGTTTTATTTGTGTCTTTACCAGGCACTCTGTTTTGAATATAGAAGGCTGTCATGATGGCTTCTCCCCAATACGTTGTAGGTAGATTCGCATCAAACAACGTACTTCTTCCACTTTCACAGAGAGTACGGTTCTTTCTCTCTGCAATGCCATTTTGTTCTGGGTTGTATGGAATGGTAGTCTGGAACACGATTTAATTCTTTTTCAAAATAGTTTGCACCGTACTACTTGTATATTCGGTTCCATTATCTGCACGCATTCTTCCAAATTTGTTAAACACTACAGCAAGATATTCTTCAAGTTTCTGTGGAACGTCATCCTTACTGTGAAGCAGGTAGGCGACTGTATATCTGGAGTAGTCATCAATAAATGTGAGAAAATATCTCTTCTTGCTAGGAGTTTGAACACTCATTGGACCACATACATCTGTATGTATCAGATCCAGAGGCTGTGCAGATCTAGTGGTGCTTTTTTTTAGGAAAGGCTTTCTGGACATTTTCCCTTTAAGACAGCTAGTGCACTTCATCATTTGACTACACTGGTTGATTTCAGTGCCATTTGCAAGTTGAGCTAGCTTCGTTACTGCTTCTGGGTCTCTGTGCCCAAAACGTCTCTGCCATACATGGATACATTTCTTATGCACAACTTGTCTAGCATTGCACACTCATTCTTTGCATTTTAGCTGATAAACTTCATATTGGATTTTTCCTTCTGCAATAGTGTGACCCTATCGGTGGCTAGCAAAACTGACATATAATGGATCTAAATGAATAGTTTTTAAATCACAAAAGAAAGAATAGATATACAGTACAGACCAAAAGTTTGGACACACCTTCTCATTCAATGATTTTTCTGTATTTTCATGACTATGAAAATTGCAGAATCACACTGAAGGCATCAAAACTATGAATTAACACATGTGGAATTATACATTACACTTTACAAAAAAGTGTGAAACAGCTGAAAATATGTCTATTCTACAATTTTCATAGTCATGAAAATACAGAAAAATCTTTGAATGAGAAGGTGTGTCCAAACTTTTGGTCTGTACTGTACCTTAGAGGGATACCCCCGTTCTTCAAATTTGGAATGCATCTCCCCAAGTCTCAATGTATTACGATCAGGATCCTATACAATTTTTTGTATTCATTTGAATTGTGACCTGGAGATTGATTTTTTGGTGGATGGAGGGTAAAGGCTCTGGTAGTGCAGTAAACTGTTACGATCAGTAGGTTTGGTGTAAAGATCCGTACTGAGGAAACCCTGTATATCTTTCAAAACCAGCATGTCCAAAAAACTAATCTGATGTGTATCGCTTGTTATGGTCAAAGAGAGACCAGGCTATGCCATATTCAAATTCTGAAAGAAACATGTCAAGGGTATCCGATGTACCAGTCCAGATACAAAAGACATTGTCTATGTACCTTTTCCTTATAAGTCCATATGATTTAAAGAGGGGAGCGGAATAGAAAATCTCATCCTCAACTGCCGCTATATAGCTATTTGCATATGGGGGGCTACATTAGAGCCTATAGCTGGGTCCTTAGTCTGAAAGTAGAAATTATCTTCAAACATGAAGTAGTTTTTGTGAGAACTAATTTAAGTAGTTCCAGACAAAGTTCAATTCTGTCAGGGTCCATGTTGGAAGTGACCAGCAGTCGGTGGATACGTGTAATCACCTGAGTATGGGGAATGGAAGTGTACAAATCTTTAACATCAAATGAAACCGAAATGGCTTCCTTGGGTACTGGATCTACATCCCAAATTTTTTGGAGAAAATCTCCTGTATCAAGTAGGAAAGAAGGGAACCTACGTATAAGCGGGATGAATATCTTCTCAAGAAAACTGGAGAGCGGGGAAAGGATTGACTCTGTTGAGGCCACAATTGCTTGTTCCTTCCCTTATTTACCTTCTGCTATTCCTTTATTTTCTACTATTTCATTTTGGTCCTTACTTTATTGTGAATTTCTATGTTTAAAGGAAATCTCTCTTCTCTTTTTTTTCTTCTTCAGTATTTACATGATTGATACATGTTTTAGTATATATATTTTTTTTTTTCTTGTACTTTAGCACACTGATGAAGATCTACACATGACCGAAACGTCTGTTTATATATATTGGACTGCATTAGGGTCTGTGCACACGTTGCAGAATCTGCTGCGGATCCGCAGTGGATTTGCTGCTGCAGATCTGCAGCAGAACTGCAAGTGATGTACAGTTGCATTATATTCAATGGAAATAAAAAAACGCAGTGCACATGCTGCGGATTTTTCTGCGCCGATTTGGTGCGGATTTAAATCCTCAGCATGTCACTTCTTTTGGCAGTTCCGCAGCGTTTTGAGACCTGCTCTAAATAGGAATCCGCAGGTCTCAAAATGCAGGGGAAATCCGCACTAAAACCGCAGAAAATCCGCAGGTAAAACGCAGGTCATTTTACATGCAGATTTAGCAAAATCTGCGCGGAAAATTCCACAGCAGATTCTGCATCGTCTGCACATACCCTTAAAGTTTTTTCGGATCCCTCAAGTTGAGTGCCAAGTTCTATTTCTGTTTACACATTGGTTTGGGAACCTTACTTGTGCACCTTCACAGTTGTGCCATGGTATACTCTTGATTTTACAGTGTAGACCTATGGTCAACACAACAAGGCTCCATAGGCATACATGGTAAAAGAGAACTCAGGCTCACACATAGAGCATAGAGTGATCTGGATAATCTGAATTGGCGTTACATAACTCAAAAGAGGAGCAGAACGTCACTGGATACCAGAGAAGATGGTGATAGGTGAATATATTAATATACTGACTCTACACTACAGTACATAAACATACCCTGCCTTGAAAAGGTATCCTGTGAACTTTTCCACATTTTTTTCATGTTACACCCACAAACTTAATTTTTTTTTTATTTATATTTTATGTGAAATGCCAACACATGACAGATCTACACTGGAAAGGTTTAGGTTAAAGCATATCCATGTGTGTGAATGCCCAGCGACAGTCCAGACCTAAATCCTATAGAGAACCTGTGGCAAGACATAAAAATTGCTTAAAGGGAATCTGTCACCCCATTTTAGTCATATCAGCTAAAGATATGACTGATTAGTGCGTCCCATAAGCAAGCTATCGGTATGTAGCTTATATCCAGATACCCCCGTTTTTATAGCAAAATACCTTTGTAAAGTTGGGATTCTTTTCTGTAAGTCAGGGCGGTCCGGTTCAGAGGGCAGCGTTTTCTCTCTTCTCCCCCCCCCTGCTCCTCTGCATCTCTTGTGTATGGCCGTCTGTGAATCGCACAGACGGCGTTCTGCTTCCCGCGATTGCGCTTTTCGAATTACCCCCCCGCGCATGCGCAGTGTGCTTTGCCCAACAGTGGGCAAAGCATAAAATCATTACAGCGCATGCGCAACTATTGTCATTCACTTTCCTTGCCCCGGAAGTCATCCAAGGCAAGCAGTCATTTCCGGGGCAAGGAAATAGTTGTGCATCCGCTGTAATGATTTTATGCTTTGCCCACTGTTGGGCAAAGCACACTGTGCATGCGCGGGGGTAATTTGAAAAGCGCAATTGCGGGAAGCAGAATGCCGTCTGTGCGATTCACAGACGGCCATACGCAAGAGATGCAGAGGAGCGGGGAGGAGAAGAGAGAAAACGCTGCCCTCCGGACCGGACCGCCCTGATTTCCAGAAAAGAATCCCAAGTTTACAAAGGTATTTTGCTATCAAAACGGGGGTATCTGGATATAAGCTACATACCGATAGGTTGCTTATGGGACGCACTATTCAGTCATATCTTTAGCTTAATTTCTCTTAAGTAGCTGCAAATATGATCACCAGCAGCAGCAGGAAGGCTCCGGCTGACACTGCGCCCTACTGAAGAGAAATTAATACTTACCGCACTCCACGTACATAGTCCCAACGTGGAGAACAGTGAGTATTCCAGCAGCTGACCTTCGGCTTACAAGCATTAAGCAGCTGCTGGCAACGGAACAAAATGCTGCGAGGGATTTTTTTTTTTTATGTTTTCTCATGGGGCCAATCATAAGGATGGGGCCATGCATACCAGGACTGGGGTTGGGGGCCAATCATACCAAGATGCTATTAAAGAGAAATGAATATTCATTGCCCTCCACGCCCAAGGGCATGAAATGCAGTGAATATTCATTTTTCTTTAGCAGCAGGCACAGGAGTTAGCTGCAGCCACCTGCTCCTGCCTCTGTGAACCGCTGCTTCGCCGATTCTGTTCCCTCATCTCCTCACCACAGCCAGAGCTAGTACATCCGGACTATGACACAAATACGGTACTTCCTACTTTATGTTAATAGTTCACATAAAATCCCAATAAAACACATTTACCATATTTTTCAGATTATAAGACGCTCCCCAAATTCTGAGGAGAAAAATAGGATTTTTTTTTAATAAAATGGTGGTGCTTCTTATAATCCGTGCGTCTTTTTGCTTACTGGGGGTGGTGGCTGCGGTGAAGCGGGTTCATGATGCTGCAGACCAAAGGATTGGATGAGGGGGTGTTCTGATGTGCAGCACGCCGCTGCGGGTGTCTGGTGCTGCTGCAGTGTCCGGTGCTGCTGCAAGTGTCCAGCACTGCTGCAGGTGTACGACGCTGCTGCAGGTGTCTGGCACTGCAGGGGTGTCCGGTGGTGCTGCTGCAGGTGTCTCCGGTGCTACCCGGTGCTCCTGCAGGTGCCTGACGGTGCTGCTAGTGTCTCTGGTGCTGTGGGGGGCTCTGCCAACATTTTACGAAAAGCCAGAGCCCCCCTCAGTTCCATGGTTTCCTGTGTGGTGGACTCCGAGAAAATGGCCGAAGGGGACGGAGCATGCGCAGATGGAGATCTCGGCACCAGATTCGGAGTGAGATTTAGCGCTGAATCTAATCTCTGAGATATGTGCGAGATCTCATCTGAGCTGTGTCGCTCCGGCAGCCATTTCCAGAGTCACAGGACAGAACATTGCAATGTCGTAAGCTCCTCGCGCACCACCAGGCACCCGTAGAGCAGCGGCAGCACCGCGGACACCACAGCGCGGAACCCCATTGACGCTGGGCACCTGCAGCACGTGGACACCCTCAACCCAGCCTGCGGCATGCAGCAACAGTACCGGTAAGGTATACGCATTTAAGACGCTACCCCATTTTCCCAAATTTGGGGGAAAAGTGATTCTTATAATCCGAAAATAAGATAAGTTTATGAGTGAACGTGAAAAACATATGGAAAATGTGCAAGGTATGAATACTTTTTTAAGGCACTGTATAAACAATTTTAGGGAAAAAAAAGTTCATATAAGTGCTTCTTTAAAGGGTTGCTCCATAATCAAAACCAATCACTTATTCATAGATCAGTAGCACATTTATAAACCCTATGCCCCTTATACTGTGACTGGGGCTGCTTGACCTTCCTTGCATATTTCCTATTATACTATGCACTACTGTCAGGGCCTCTCCATAGAACAGCAAAGCTGATAAGGCTGGCGTCACACTGGCGAGTTTGATGCAAGTAAGTCGCACGACTTTCTCGCATCAACACCCGGCACGGCCGCCCGCTCTCGGACCCGAGTGTGCGGCTACATAGAAATACATGCAGCCGCACACTCGGGTCCGAGAGCGGGAGGCCGTGCCGGGTGTTGATGCGAGAAAGTCGTGCGACTTACTCGCATCAAACTCGCCAGTGTGACGCCGGCCTAACAGCCATTGTGAATGATCATGCTTAAAGGCCCCCATAGATATTAGACTAACGTCGGTCAAACCAGCCAATATTGATGGGTTTAGACAATACTCGAATGTGTATGGGGGGGACCAGCTGACTGATCATTGATAGAGATGTTGAACACACATGTTTAATTTCGGACCGCTGATCCCTTTGTTCTCCCAGAGATAAACCTTCAGCTAACGTGTAAGCCTGTGGCTTTCTCAAAGAGATCGTAGAAATGACCGGCCAAACAAGAATTACTGTGTATGAGAGAGTTGACTTATTAGTACATAATAAAGTACTTACCTATAAAGACCTTCTTGAACACAACTGTCATTTTGAATGAAAGTTCCATTAATTAGCCAATAAATATTTATTAATTCTACGGAACTATTAGATCCAAGACAAGCGGAGCAACGGAGATCAATTTTTGAGCCTGTGCAAAAATAAATAACAATAATTATATAGTGAAAAATAATAAGTAGAAAAAGTGTCAAAGTATGTAGATAAAAACCCTATTTCAGAAAGGAAATGGTAATTCTCAATTTTCAATTTACTTATAAATTTTCAGAAGCAGCTACAGAGGAACATTGTAGATTGGTTCTCCCCCTGTCATCCAAATTGCACAGTAGAACTAATACCAGAGGTGTAGCTAGGGTTTTGGTTCAGGGGGGAGCGAAACATCTGAGTGGGCCCCTAACCAGGTACCCTTGATTACAAGTGGGTGACGCACCCTAATAGTTGATGTAGGAGAACCTCAGCAGATGACTGCGCTGTTGCTAAAACTAATCTCTATACAAAAACCAACATTGATATTACCGCCATATAGTCAGTGGTAAAATCCAGTACTACGGAACATATTAGTGATTACAGCACAGTTATAGATTGTGACTTACAGAGGACGTTCTTTCTGATGGAATCGTTCCCTTTTCCTGTCTTTTCCATCTGGCCCAGATCGACATCACAAATTCTCCAGCCAGGACTCGGCTGCAGAGATTACAACAAAGACACGTTTCACTTCTCATATTCCAGACCCATCACCATCTATTCCCAACCTGCACAAACACCTTATCCTGCTGATACCCCAATGCTGAGCCGCTCCTGCCGTATGTGTCCCTATTACTGCACCTGCTATGCGGTTCTCTATGCCCTCTAAATTCGAAAGCATCCCTGTATAATGTAGTAATGCCGTGTGCAAGTGCCCTAGAAAACAGTGTCCACATTTTGCCTACTAGAAACCTAGAAAGTAATAATGCTCTGTGTGCCCCTTTGACAGTCACAGTAACCTGAGTTCCCCTATAACAATAAGTGCCCACTTTACATTTAATAATGTCCCAAGTCTCTCCCTGTACAGCTCCCCTATACACAGAATAATGACCAATCGCTGTATAGTACCACCCACACAGAATACTGACCCCTTAGTAGCCACCAAACTGTTTAATGGCTGCAACACTGTATGACAGCCCCCTCACTATAATATCCACACTGTATGATGGCCCCCTAGATAGCATCCATATAGTATAATGACCAAGATAGTTCTCAATATAGTATAATGTACTCTCCATAGGTCTCTATAGTATAATGAATTCCCGATGGGTATAATCTATTTAGTATAATGCACTCCCCATAGGCAGACACTATATAGTATAATGCACCCCCCATAGGTAGACTCTATATTGTATAATGCACCCCATAGGCAGACTCTATATAGTATAATGCACCCCCCATAGGCAGACTCTATACTCTATATAGTATAATGCACTCCCCATAGGCGACTCTATTTAGTATAATGCATTCCCAATAGCCAGATTCTATATTGTATAATGCATCCCACATAGACAGACGCTATAGTATAATGCAACCGCTCCATAGGCAGACTCTATAGTATAATGCACTCTCCCATAGGCAGACTATATAGTATAATGCACCCCCCCATAGACAGACTCTATAGTATAATACAGCCCCCCATAGGCAGACTCTATAGTATAATACAGCCCCCATAGGCAGACTATATAGTATAATACAGGCCCCCATGGGCAGACTCTATAGTATAATATCCAACAGAAGAGAGCAGTCATAAAGTCCCATAAAATGTAACTTTTATTGATACAAACAATGTATAAAATACATAATCCAGATAAGAAGCATAAGAAAGGGGGAATAGGGATGTGTACCCATTACCCAAGAGGGCCAGAGGGAACCGCATAATCCTGTAGCAGGACGTGTGGAGAAAAGTAAACAATCAGGGCCACAATAATATGATTTTACCAAAATTCTTATATATTACAGGTAGATTTATAGGAAAACAATTACTGGCATTAAGGCAAGTACCTCATCCTATCAGCCAACCACATATTTTAGCGGTATTCACACATATTCACCATATAAATCAAATAAAATTAATCGACACTGGCAGGAAGGTAAGTATCCAACCATAACACCCCTGGGTGGGCCACGGGACCGCTGACCTTTGCTATTTGCAGATAATCAGTCTATACTAGTGACCGCTTTTCTATGTATTTCCATCATATACAATACCCAATATGCATTTGACGGTTATGGTTGGATACTTACCTTCCTGCCAGTGATCACTGCGATTAATTTCATTTGATTGATATGGTGAACATGTGTGAATACCGCTAAAATATATGGTTGGCTGATAGGATGAGGTACTTACCTTAATGCCAGTAATTGTTTTCCCTATAAATCTACCTGTAATATATGGGAATTTTGGTAAAATCATATTATTGCGGCCCTGATTGTTTACTTTTCTCCACACGTCCTGCTACAGGATTATGCCGTTCCCTCTGGCCCTCTTGATGTTTTACCTGTGTGTAATGGGTACACGTCCCTATTCCCCCTTCCTTATGCCTCTTATCTGGATTATGTATTTTATACATTGTTTGTATCAATAAAAGTTACATTTTATGGTACTTTATGACTGCTCTCTTCTGTTGGATGCTATTGATTGTGCAGTTGGTCATCTTGTATGATCCTAACATATATGAATTGGGGATATTTATTACTAGTGTTCTCTGGACTCCCTTGACTTTCCTATACATATATATGCATTATGCTTGTCTCACTTCTTATTCTATAGTATAATGCAGCCCCCCATAAGCAGACTCTATAGAGTATAATACAGCCTGCCCTAGGCAGACTCTATAGTATAATACAGCCACCCTGTAGGCAGACTCAATAGTATGCAGACTCCATAATGCACCCCCCACAGGCAGACTCTATAGTATAAAACAGCCCTCCCGTAGGCAGCCTCTATAGTAGGCAGACTCCATTGCATCCCTTCACAGGCAGACTCTGTAGTATAATACAGCCCCCCACCCATAGGCAGACTCTATAATGCACCCCCACAGGCAGACTCTGTAGTATAATACAGCCCCTCCCCCACAGGCAGACTCTATAATGCACCCCCACAGGCAGACTCTGTAGTATAATACAGCCCCTCCCCCACAGGCAGACTCTATAGTATAATACAGCCCCTCCCCCACAGGCAGACTCTATGGTATCATGCAGCTTCATAAAAACAATAATTATCTCTCTTCCTCCTCATTCCTCCGCTGCTCCGAGGGATGGCACAACTCCAGACAGCAGGTGCCGAGTAGTGATGTCATTGCGACCCCTGTCAGTGTCGCGGAGTCATGCTCCTTCTCTCATCAATGCGGTCAGCTGTATCGGCATTCAGCCGATACAGTTGAACCTGTGATGACAGGCGTGGGGCTCCTTGCTGGCACCGGGTTCCCCCCTGCCTGCTCAGGGACCCCATAGCGGCCAGGTGGCAGAGCAGGGAGATCGTGTCTCCCTACTCTGCTGCAGTGTAACTGTATTGGCGCACTGTGCATGCCGATACACTTACAGTAGCGTAGCTCCAGGTGGGCCCCCTCAGAGCGTGAGGCCCGGGAAATTGCCCCCTCTGCCCCCCAGTAGCTATGCTACTGACCAATACTATTATAGTTTTTTGATACTAACATGCAATAACACTTTGATTTTCAGGATATATCTAAGCATTATATAAGTGAACACACTGTAACATCCCCTAGTAAACGTAAAAGGATAATTAAAGACTAAAAAGGTTTATAAAAAAAAAATCACAATTTTTTTAATTACTTTGCAAAAGTGCTAACAAGAGTTTTGGTTAGTGTTCCGATGGTTAAAGTGCAGGGAGCAGTCTCTGACGGCTCCTGGCATTTAGCGCCGGGTGTCAACTGTGACACTCGGCCGTGATAAGCCGCGCTCCCACCGTGAGCGCGGCCGATCGCATATGACATACTATCCAGTCCATGGTCGTAGGTGCCAGGTCACATGGATGGGATAGTAAGTCAAATGTCAGAAAGGGGTTAAACATAATTTTGTTTGTTATGAATAATGATGAGCAAACCTGTGGAAGTTCGGGTTCGGCCAAACTTGAGTTAAAAGTACAGTTCGGGTCCGAACTTGACCTAGAACCCAATAGACGTCAATAGGGACCTGAACTTTGGTGCTGTAAAATGGCTGTAAAATTAATAAGGACACATTTCACTTCACATATTCCAGCCCCATCACCATCTATTCCCAACCTGCACAAACTTCTTATCCTGCTGATACCCCAATGCTGAGCCGCTCCTGCCGTATGTGTCCCTATTAGTGCACCTACTGTGTGGTTCTCTGTGCCCTCTAAATTTTAAAGCAACCCTCTAAAATATAGTAATATCTTGTGCAAGTACCCTAGAAAATTTTGACCACATTTTGCCCACTAGAAACCTAGAAAGTAATAATGCCCCATGTGCCCCTTTGACAGTCACAGTAACAAGAGTTCCCCTATAACAATAAATGCCCACTTTACATTTAATAATGTCCCGAGTCTCTCCCTGTACAGCTCCCCTATACACAGTATAATGACCCCTCACTGTATAGTACCACCCACACAGAATACTGACCCATTAGTAGCCACCAAACTGTTTAATAGCTCCAACACTGTATGATGGCCCCCTCACTGTAATCTCGACACTGTATGATGACCCCCTAGATAGTCTCCATATAGTATAATGCACCAGATAGTTCTCAATATAGTATAACGCACTCCCCATAGGCCTCCATATAGTATAATGTATTCCCCATAGGCCTCTATAGTATATGCATTCCTTATGGGCATACTCTAGTATAATGCACTCCCCATAGGCATACTCTATATGGTATAATGCACCCCCCATAGGCAGACTATATAGTATAATACAGCCCCACATAGGCAGACTATATAGTATAATGCAGCCCCCAATAGGCAGACTATATAGTATAATGTACTCCCCATGGGCATAGACTGGCCCCATACCTGGAGAAACTCCCGGACCCCAGAGACCGCAAGATCCTGAGCCGGTATAGACTCAGTGCCCACAGTCTGGCCATCGAATCCAGCCGACATAGGCAGAGCTACAAGCCCAGGGAGGAAAGACTATGCCAACACTGTGACCAGGAGGCCATAGAGGACGAAACCCACTTCCTGCTACACTGCTCCAAATACTCAGCAGTGAGGGACACTCACTTCAGGAGACTCTCACATCTCTTCCCGGATTTCATCACCATGAAGGAGGAAGAGAAAACATATATCTTGCTGGGGGAAGAAGAGAGAGCAGCGGAGATAGCAGCGCGGTATGTGAGCGAATGTCATAGACTGCGAGAAAGAGAACTATGATATGCCATGGATTTCTATAGCCCCCACCCCGGATCTGCCCCCATCCCCCCTCCCTATGCCATGGACTTCTATAGCCCCCACCCCGGATCTGCCCCCATCACCCTTCCCTATGCCATGGACTTCTATAGCCCCCACCCCGGATCAGCCCCCATCACCCCTCCCTATGCCATGGACTTCTATAGCTTCCACCCCGGATCTGCCCCCATCCCCCTCCCTATGCCATGGACTTCCATAGCCCCTACCCTAGATCTGCCCCTACTCAACATCCCTATCCCTATTCCCCTTTTGTACACTTGCTTTGGCAAAACTAATGTGTATTTAGTCCTGCCAATAAAGCTTCTTTGAATTGAATTGAATTGTATAATGCACTCCCCATAGGCATACTCTATATAGTATAATGCACCCCCCATAGGCAGACTATATAGTATAATACAGCCCCCCATAGGCAGACTATATAGTATAATGCAGCCCCCAATAGGCAGACTCTACTGTATATAGTATAATGCACCCCCCATAGGTAGACTCTATTTAGTATAAAGCATTCCCCATAGCTAGACTATATTGTATAATGCACTCCCCGGCAGACTCTATAGTATAATGCAACCGCTCCATAGGCAGACTCTATAGTATAATACAGCTCACCATAGGCAGACTATACAGTATAATGCAGCTCCCCCATAGGCAGACTCTATAGTATAATGCAGCCCCATAAGCAGACGCTATAGAGTATAATATAGTCCCCCATAGGCAGACTCTATAGTAGGCAGACTCCACAATGCACCCCCTCACAGGCAGATTCTATAGTATAATAAAGCTCCCACCCCGTTGGCAGACTTTATAATGCACCCCCCACAGGCAGACTCTATAGTATAAAACAGCCCCCCCGTAGGCAGACACTATAGAAGGCAGACTCCATAATGCACCCCCTCACAGGCAGACTCTATAGTATAATACAGCCCCCCGTAGGCAGACTCTATAGTATATTACAGCCCCCCCATAGGCAGACTCTGTAGTAGGCAGACTCCATAATGCACCCACACAGGCAGATTCTATAGTATAATACAGCCCCCCCACAGGCAGACTCTATAGTATCATGCAGCCCCATAAAAACAATAATTACTCACCTCTCTTCCTCCTCATTCCTCCGCAGCTCCGAGGGCTGGCACATCTCCGGACAGCGGGCGCCGGGTAGTGACGTCATCGTGACCCCTGTCAGTGTCGGCGTCGATGACGTCAGACGCTGAGAGGAGGAATGATGGGAAGGGAGCGTAGCACTCCTTCTCTAATCAATGTGGCCAGCTGTATCGGCATCTAGCCGATGGGGTTTAGCCTGTGATGACGGGCGGAGGGCTCCTTGCTGGCACCGGGCTCCCCCGCCGCCAGCTCAGGGACCCCATAGCGGCCAGGTGGCAGAGCAGGGAGATCGTGTATCTCTACTCTGCTGCAGTGTAACTGTATTGGCGCACTGTGCACGCCAATACACTTACAGTAGTGTAGACCCGGGTGGGCCCTCTAAGAGCGCGAGGCCAGAGGCAATCGCCCCTCTGTCCCCCGGTAGCTAAGCTACTGACCAATACTATTATCGTTTTTTGATACTAACATGCAATAACACTTGATTTGCAGGATATATCTAAGCATTATATAAGTGAACACACTGTAACATCCCCTAGTAAACGTAAAAGAAAAATTAAAGACTAAAAAGGTTTATGAAAAAAAAAAAAAAATCACAATTTTTTTTATTATTTTGCAAAAGTGCTAAAAAGAGTTTTGGTACTGCACATAATATCAACATCTACACTCACGTTAGGCAGTCCATAAAGATAAAGAAGGGTGTAGATGCAGCACTTCAAATAAAATCCTACATTTTTATTTCCATCGATTAAAACATAATTCCAGGGAAAAATTCACATTCTACAATGGATGAATACAACGTCCGAGGAGAAAGTCCCAAGAGAAACTTAATGCCCTGGTTGACAAGTTTCGAAGTCATACTTATGAATAAGAAGGATTTGGATCTAAATCTCTGAATGATGTCATTCAGATGAAACCCCCGAAGGTTCCATTCAGTATAATGAGGCAGCAGAGATAATATGAACTCCATCTGGCTTCTATTCAGTGGAATCCTTCTTTTCAGAGGTGTTCACAACTGTGGCTGACTGTGATTTTATGCATGCTTAAAAAGACAGACACTGCTGGATCATAGGCCTGTCTCCACCCTGTCTCCTTCTGCCTCATTATAGGGAGTCTTCTGTCTGGGTTTCCATCTCAATCATGTATTTCAGAGATTTACACAGAAACCATGGCATAAGCGCTCAGCGTAGAGTGCAGGATAAATGTAACCCAAGCCTTACTGCGATCTATGAGAGACAGAATGAACAAATTAACAGGTCAATAATTGTTTTTTTTTTTTTTTTTACACCGTTTCTCGTGTGGTATAAGTGATAAAACGGCTTTATTCTTCAGGTCAGTGCGATTACTGCGATACCAGATTCATATAGTTTTTATGTTTGGCTGCTATAACACACTCAAGCCATGTTCACATGTTCAGCATTTGGTCAATATTTTACATCAGTATTTGTAAGCCAAAACCAGGAGACTGGCAGACCCGGAAGTCGTCATGACAACCTTGGGTTGCCATGGTAACAATCAAGCCCTGAAGATATCGTTGTGGGGTGCCGATCAAATAAATTCTGCAATAGCTATCAATTGAGGCATTTAAGGGGTTAAAGGGAATCTCTCAGCAGGTTTTTGCTGTGTAAGCTGTAGTCCGCACTGCTGTAGGGGTTAAAACACAGATTTCAGCACTTCCTCTCTTATCAAGCTCTTTGCTTTTGTTTGCCTTTAATTATTGTTTTAGCACCAGGAGCTTGTCCCCCTCCTGTGACAGGCATCTTAAGCCCCCCCCCCACCCGTCACACACAGTGATCTCGCTAGCGAGATCGCTGCTGAGTCACTGGTTTTGTGACGCAACAGCGATCTCCCCTGCGATATCGCTGTGTGTGACACTGATCAGCGACCGGCCCCCTGCTGGGTATCGCTGATCGTTGTCCAAAGGCCAGGACATTTTTTTGATCGTCGGTCTCCCGCTGGCCAGCACGCATCGCTGCGTGTGGCAGGCAGGAGACCAGCGATCAGCTGGTAACCAAGGTACACATCGGGTTTCCAGGAGCCGGGCGGCGCCTGGAAACCCGATGTGTACGTTGGATACCAGCACACTGCTGCAGGGGAGCTGGTAACCAAGGTACACATCGGGTTTGCCTGGAAACCTGATGTGTACCTTGGTTACCAGCTCCCTGCACCTGCGGGCTGGTATCCAATGTACACTGCGGGTAACTAAGCGACGTTACCCGCAGTATCGCTGTCCTGATCGCTGCCTGAGCTGCCTGTTTGGCAGCTCACCAGCGATCATGTAGCGCCACACCAGCGATCCTGACAAGTGCATATCGTTGTCAGGATCGCTGGTGTGTCGCTATGTGTGACGGGTCCCTTAGTTTCTATGGACATTGTATATACAGAGCCTGGTGTGGGCAGGGGCAGCTTTTAAAGGAAACCTTTCAGGTCCCCCATGCACTCCAACCCAGCAACATTCACTTATTTATTACTAAATTCCCTGCCTAACCATTCTTGTATAACACTTTTCTGTGCAAATGAGGTTTAAAAAAAGGATTTATATTGTCCCTGTTTGCTATGCTAACGAGGGCTTTGACTAGTCGATGGGGAGTGATAACATAATTGGGGAGATGTCATCATTGCCAGACCCTGCAAATTTCGCACACATGTGCCGCACTGCGCATGACCGGAAGCCATCTTCTGAACTTCTGGTCATATGTATTGCACCTCTGAAGCTCGGTGTACACTTCCACTAGTGACTCAATTTGAAAACTGCACCCCACAAGAAATCTATCTAGAGGTGTGGAAAGCATCTTCAACCTAACGGGACTTCGCGGAATATTAATACATTGGACAGTTTAAATTAAAAACTAAGTTTTTTCCCCAAAGATGTTGCTTTAACCTCAATTTTTTTATTTTCACTTGGATAACGAGAAAATGGACCATCTAATTTGTTTTGCAATTTCTCCTGAGTACACCAACGCTCCATGTGTTGGGGTAAACTACTGTTTGGGCACACAGTGCTGCAAAAAAATGGTTTGTGGGCACCATGCCACATTCGCAGAGCCCTTGTACTGTTAGAAGAGCAGTAACTCCTCCACACATGATCCCATTTTGAAAACTAAACTACTCAAGAAATTCATCTAGGGATGTGGTGAGTATATTGAACCCACATGTGCTTCAGATAATGTTATAGCATTGGGACATGAATATGAAACATTACAGTTTTTACATGAAAATGCTGTTTAGTCCCAAATTTTAATTTTCACAAAGAATGATAGAAGTAAATGGAACCAAACACTTATAAAGCAATTTCTTACAAATCCAGCAATACCCTTCATATGGTCATACATTTCTTTTGAGCATAGTGCAGAGCTCATAAGAGATGGAGTGCCATTTGAAGTTTTGGAAGCATAGTTTTCTGGAGTAGTTTATGGGCACCATTTATAAAGCCCCTAAGCATCGAAAACAGCAGAAATCCACAAAAAGTGACCCCATTTTGCAAATTACACTCAGAGAAATCATCTAGGAGTGAAGTGACCTCACTGGCATTTTCCAGAAATTAGTGCACAGTGGATGTTTCAGAGTGAAAATGGCAAATATACCATTTTAGCGCTTCCGGATATATGTGCCACATAGATTGTAAAAAGGGTAGTCCAGGAGCTAACAACTGACAACTTATCTCTATATGATATTGGTGTGATGGGTGTCTGACACTCTCACGATCAGCTGAAACTACTCCATCAGCAGCCTGAACTAAGGCAAAGTCCACACTGCACTTGTGGACAATACGCTCGAGAGGTATGCGCCCATCAGTGTACACTGTCATGATGGATTTCAAAGCATCTGTCCACCATAGGGACCCATAGTAAAGAGAAGTACCGTATATCGCATGGTATACATTTCTTTGCAGTGTCCCCCTGTATTGGAAAGTGCAATCTGCTGCGCTTTCCTATACAGTAACATAAGTCCATGTCGGCCAGACAGAGGCTGAAAGATCACAGGGCGACTTTACAGTATACGTCTGGACAAACTCTATTTTTCCGTTGACAGACGAAAGATCAGAGAAGGGGCTTGTTTTTTGCGTGTTGAGATGACATTTTTATTGGTGCCATTTGGGGGTGGATAACATTTTTCATTTGCTTTTATTCAATTTTTTCAGAAACAGAATGAACAAATAAAAAGCAATTTACAAATCGTCTTTCATTTTTTATGCCATTTTACCCATTCACCGTGCAGTAAATATGCAAAGATGATTTTATTCTTCGGGCCAGTACAATTACAGCGACTCAGGGCTTATAAACTATTTTCACAATTTCGATGCAAATACACTGATTTACAAAAAAGTATTTATTGCATCATCATATTCTTAGACCTATAACTGTTTTTATTTTTTCGCTGAACGAGCTGTGTGGAGCTGGTTTTCTGCGAGATGAGTTGATGTTTTTATTTGTACCATTCTAGACTACATAACATTTTTTGATTGCTTTTTTTATTAACAAAAATCAGAAATTCATATATGTTTTGTGGGGTTTTTCTGCATGCATTCACCATGTTAGATAGACCTCCATTCTAGCCTCAATAGCCATCTTGCACTACACCATGATAGCCTTTGAGAGTTGGGACCTGAGGCCAATTGAAAACCGGAAGATGGACATCTGGCTTGTAGGCCAATGTCACACGGACACCTTCAGATGGTTCGTGTCTGTATGTTTGAGGCTTTAGTCTTGGCATATGACGTGCAATTTCACTTGCAGTGTAGAATGGATCACTCTTTGCAGATATTGACTGTGGTGTTGTTGTGCAGATGAAGGGAACTCCAGAAGGCCACACAGAGATGCTGGATGGTAGGTTTAAACAGCCATACTTTATTTTCGTTCCTCTCTCCTGCTCCCCTTACCCAGGACTTCCTGCTCCTGCATAGTCTCCTCCTCCCCATTACATCATTGTTACTAGGCAGAAACTGAAACAAGAATAACAGCAAGCCAATCACAGATATAGTAACAACATCACATCTCTCCTCTTCTCACCAAACAAAACAACATTATAACTGGATAACGGTCCAAAAGTTCACATTAGTACGCAGGATTTTTTTTTCTTTTTACTGCAGAACATAGTCCAAGAGGTGGGCTGGCGGTCTACGATTTGCCCTCGCTGGATAGCGGTGAGACATCACAGTCCCAGATGAACTTTCTGAGTCCCCTGAGGTATCCTCCCTTGGAACTGCTGAGCTCTGGGGATCCGGCAGGACGTCATCGCTATCTGCCTCGTCTGTTTCTGGGACATAGTCGCAAAGTTTTTTAAAATGGGACACGTTCCTTGTGACCGTGATCTTGAGCAGTAACCATGGTGCCTTTGACTTGTGTGACCTGAAAGGGTTCAGGATAGTATTGTGATGCAAACTTGTCTCTAGGTCTTAGCCTTTTTACCAGGACCCAATCTCCCACCAATACTTCCGGTGGCTTGCAACGATGACTGCTCTTATCTGCATACCTCTTCATCTTCTGTTTGGATATGGCATCCTTAGTAGCAATTGGGGTTTGAACAGGGCTCTGCGGAACGCTCGGGAGTTTGACACGCATAGGCCTGTTGAACAGCGCAGTGGCAGGTGGTATCCCAGTAGTAGAATGGGGTGTAGCTCTGTACTGTCTAAGAAATCTGTGTAACTCTTGCTGTAAGTCCTTGTGCTCCATGGTAGCGATCCTCAAAGTTTTGTTGATTGATTGCATAAACCGTTCCACTTCACCATTGGCCTGAGGCCAGTAAGGAGTTATTTTCCTGTGAGTGAAACCAAGATAGGTTGCGAATGATCGAAAGTCTGTGCTATTAAAAGGTGGTCCATTGTCGGACTTCACTGTTTCCGGTATGCCATATGCCGAGATCTTGTCTAATTTTGGTATAACAGCCCTGGCAGAGGTTGTCGAAACATGTTCAATGACTGGGAACCTCGAATAGTCATCCATGACAACCAGCAGATAGGAGTGATCCGGTAAAACAGAGAAATCAACACTAACAGCAGACCACGGGCCCTCTGGCAGGGGTGTCATTTGTAAGGGTGCGCGTCTATGGTCAATTGTAGTTGCTTGGCAAGGTATGCAATTTTCAATGAGTGCCTCTACTTTTTTGTCTAGTCCTGGAAACCAGACTTTCTCTCTCAGTAATTGCTTTGTTTTCACCACCCCTTGATGAGCCTCGTGGGCCAGATCCAGTACTCTGCTTTGAAGTTTCTGGGGTATCACCAACCGATTGTTACGCAACAGTAGATTTGAATCAGACACGGAGAGATCATGTCGTGCATTAAAGAAGGCTGTCAAGTAGGTTGTTTGATCCGGTGTTTGGAGGCGGGCTTCAGCAAGAAAATTGCTCCAATTTTTAGATCGAACAGTCTCTATAACTAACTGAAGTTGGTGATCGGAATCCACCGTTTGTTGTATTTCCTCCATAGTCATAGCTTTTGGCACAGAATGTGCAACAATAAAATTGATATGTTCCTCTGCAAGGATAGTTGCTGGGATGTCGTCCTTGGTAGTTTCTGGTGTTGGGTGTCTCGAAAAGTAGTCAGCCGGATTACCAGCTCCTGCCTCGTATCTCAACCGAAACTGGTAGTTCTGTAGGCGGAGCAACCAGCGTTCAAGTCGTGGGGGAGGCTTTGAAGAATGTTTGTTGAAAAGCGGAATGAGCGGTTTGTGGTCGCTTATCACTGTGAATTTATGTCCCATAAGGTACAGATGAAAATGAAGGCATCCCCACACAACCGCAAGAGCTTCCCTTTCAGTTTGTGAATAGCGTTGTTCTGTCTCTGTTAAGGCTTTGCTTGCATAGGAAATGGTAGAAACGTTGCCTTCTTTGGACACTTGTGTGAGAATTGCACCCAGGCCCACCGGACTAGCGTCCACGATCAGCTCTGTGGACTTTAGAGGGTCAAAATAGGCCATGACGGTGTCGCCAGTCAGACCGGACTTCATGAAATCGAATGCTGCTTGGTGTTCAGTAGTCCATGTCCAAGGAGTGTCTTTTTTCGTGAGTAGTCGCAGGGGTTCGGAGATCGTGGCCAGATCAGGCATAAATCGCCCACAGTACGTGACTAGTCCTAGAAAACTGCGAACCTCTGACACATTTTGAGGTTGGCTAGCTGACTTTATGGCAGCAACTTTCTGAGGATCTGCTGAAACTCCTTGCTCCGAAAAGATATATCCAAAGAAGCTTAATGACTTTTGGTTAAACTCACATTTTGACGGATTGACAGTTAGATTGCAGGCTTGCAGTCTCTGAAACACTTGCTCTAAGTGACTGTCATGCTCCTCTTGGGTTGTACCATATGTAAGAATGTCATCACTGACGTTTAGAACTCCTGCTATTCCAGATAGAACCTGACTGATAACGTTCTGAAATATTTCTGCCGCAGATGAGATACCAAAGTTCAACCTCTTGAATCGTCGTAAGCCCACATGGGTACTAAAAGTTGTAATGTACCTGGAATCTGGATGCAACTCAAGTTGATGATAACCTGATTTTAAATCAATTTTAGAAAATACTTTTGCACCATTCAGGTCTGTGATAATGTCATCAATAGTGGGCGTGATGTGCCTTTCTCTTTGAATAGCCAAATTGGCATGCCGCATATCCACACATAGCCGGATTTTACCAGGCTGCTTTGGTTTTGGTGCAACAACAATGGGCGATACCCAAGGAGTCGGGCCTTCAACTCGTTCAACAACATCAGACGCTTCCAGATCCTGCAGTTCTTGCTCCACAAGTTTGCGGACATGAAATGGGATGCGCCTGTGAGGTTGAACAGACGGCTGTATTGACTGGTCAATATGCAATTTTATCTGAACGTCTTTTAGCTTACCGAGACCTTTAAAGAGATTGGGGTATCTCTGCATGATGTGTTGGGCCGAAGGACCTGTGACGCTATTGACCAGGTTGACCAGACCCAGAGATATAGCACTCCTGCAGCTGAGAAGCGTGTCTGCGGAGCACTCTACTACATATACAGTGTCGGTGATGGACTTCCCGTCAGCTGCAAGTTCTGACTGAAATTTGCCACACAGGGGTAGTGCAGATGCTGAACCATAAGGAAAAATCTTTAGGCTAGTGCTTTGTAGAGCAGGTCTGTTCGGGAGTTGGCTATAGACTGCACGGCTGATGACGTTTACTGATGCCCCGTGTCTACTAGGGCTTCCACCGGACTACCATTTATCAGGATAAGTCGCCTTGGACTGGTAAGTGCGTGCAGTGTTTGAGATCCCTCTGCAGTCACTGAGAATAGATAAGTACTGTGAGGCTCGTCAGTAAGCTGCAGCGTTTGGATTTTCTGTGACCTGGGTTGTACTGTGGAATGAGGGGATTGTGGTTTGGATCTACACACTTTTGCAAAATGGTTTTGTTTTCCACAATTATGGCAGGTCCCCCCTTTTTCTGGGCAGACATTCTGGTGAGGATACGACCCTCCGCAGTTGTAGCAAGTTGCCCCCTGCATACGAGGCACAGGCGGTCTCTGTGTCAGCTTTGCTATACAAGATGGTGCTTCCGCCTCGCACTCAATGTTCTCTATGAGTTTAGCTTGTTTTTCGGCGGTATCATTTACACGTGCTGTTTCAAGCAGTTTTGCTAAAGTCATGGTGGGATCTCTGAGTGCTTGTCTCCGTAACTTAGAGGAGATGCAGCCTTGTAAAATCTGCATTTGGATCTCTTTGTCGACATCTGTAAATTCACAGTAAGCTGCAAGGTGCCGTAGTCGGACATGATATTCATCAATGCTTTCTGTTGCTGACTGCTTTAATTGTCTAAACTTGAAGATTTCAAATGCTGCATTTCTGTGTGGGGAGAAATACTTGCTTAATGCTGCCTTACTGAGCTCATAGTCTTTATCTTCTCCTGTATTAGGCAGAGTAGTGAAGATATCATAGACTTGTTCCCCTGCATAATGTAATAGCATGGCTTTCTTCCTGGTATCATCTGATATGTTCATGGCTTGTAGGAATATATCAAAACGCTTCAGCCATTTCTCCCAACATGCTGCTAGGTTAGCTGGGGACTGATGCACATCAAAAGCAGGGAAGGCAGGTAAACAGGCCATTGTTGTAGAGCTGAAATACCTTTAGCTGATGATGAACGCTTCCTCGTCGCCAGTTGTGGTGTTGTTGTGCAGATGAAGGGAACTCCAGAAGGCCACACAGAGATGCTGGATGGTAGGTTTAAACAGCCATACTTTATTTTCGTTCCTCTCTCCTGCTCCCCTTACCCAGGACTTCCTGCTCCTGCCTAGTCTCCTCCTCCCCATTACATCATTGTTACTAGGCAGAAACTGAAACAAGAATAACAGCAAGCCAATCACAGATATAGTAACAACATCACATTGACCTCACTGCGCCTCTTGCTGACATTCCTGTGTGAACTTTGCAACCTACCTGCGTTGTGATCGGCCAGTGTGATAAACTAAGGACTCTTCTTTTTTCTTTTCGGTGTGTGATAAATAGTGATAGCTGGCTTGTTGACTAGCAGGAGCCATTACACAGTCCTCCCACAAGATGTGATCTGATTTTTGAGGTTTCATGTTCCTAAAAAAATTTGCATTCAATTTGACTTTTACGCCACAGTTTGGAGCTAGGTGCTTGAAAATGTCATCACTTGAAGATCTTAGCGATAGCTGCTACTTCCTCAGTTTGCATAACTTTACAGCTTGTCCTACTTGGTGTTGCAATTTCAATGTTGAGGAGTTTATATCAACTAGTAACTATAAGGAACCTATAGGCATTTTTCCTATTTATGGCTGTAAGAATTCTTACCTGCTTCCACATACAAATTCATATTTTTAAGGGGTTCTATGATTCTAGGAGCCATATTTCTTGTTGCTAAAGAGACAAGAGTAAAAATCAAATTATCTATTAGAAAAAGAAAACCAAGAAAAATTTTCAAAAAAGAAAAAATACGGCCCACACACCTTTAGCATTAAATTAATGTACAGGTGCACAAATACGCTATGTGGACAATATACAAACATATACAGTACAGACCAAAAGTTTGGACACACCTTCTCATTTAAAGATTTTTCTGTATTTTCATGACTATGAAAATTGTACATTCACACTGAAGGCATCAAAATTATGAATTAACACATGTGGAATTATATACTTAACAAAAAAGTGTGAAACAACTGAAAATATGTCTTATATTCTAGGTTCTTCAACGTAGCCACCTTTTGCTTTGATGACTGCTTTGCACACTCTTGGCATTCTCTTGATGAGCTTCAAGAGGTAGTCACCGGAAATGGTCTTCCAACAATCTTGAAGGAGTTCCCAGAGATGCTTGGCACTTGTTGGCCCTTTTGCCTTCACTCTGCGGTCCAGCTCACCCCAAACCATCTCGATTGGGTTCAGTTCTGGTGACTGTGGAGGCCAGGTCATCTGGCGTAGCACCCCATCACTCTCCTTCTTGGTCAAATAGCCCTTACACAGCCAGGAGGTGTGTTTGGGGTTATTGTCCTGTTGAAAAATAAATGATGGTCCAACTAAACGCAAATCGGATGGAATAGCATGCCGCTGCAAGATGCTGTGGTAGCCATGCTGGTTCAGTATGCCTTCAATTTTGAATAAATCCCCAACAGTGTCACCAGCAAAGCACCCCCACACCATCACACCTCCTCCTCCATGCTTCACGGTGGGAACCAGGCATGTAGAGTCCATGCATTCACCTTTTCTGCATCGTACAAAGACACGGTGGTTGGAACCAAAGATCTCAAATTTGGACTCATCAGACCAAAGCACAGATTTCCACTGGTCTAATGTCCATTCCTTGTGTTATTTAGCCCAAGTCTCTTCTGCTTGTTGCCAGTCCTTAGCAGTGGTTTCCTAGCAGCTATTTTACCATGAAGGCCTGCTGCACAAAGTCTCCTCTTAACAGTTGTTGTAGAGATGTGTCTGCTGCTAGAACTCTGTGTGGCATTGACCTGGTCTCTAATCTGAGCTGCTGTAAACCTGCGATTTCTGAGGCTGGTGACTCGGATAAACTTATCCTCAGAAGCAGAGGTGACTCTTGGTCTTCCTTTCCTGGGGCGGTCCTCATGTGAGCCAGTTTCTTTGTAGCACTTGATGGTTTTTGCAACTGCACTTGGGGACACTTTCAAAATTTTACCAATTTTTCGGACTGACCTTCATTTCTTAAAGTAATGATGGCCACTCGTTTTTCTTTACTTAGCTGCTTTTTTTCTTACCATAATACAAATTCTAACAGTCTGTTCAGTAGGACTATCAGCTGTGTATCCACCAGACTTCTGCACAACACAACTGATGGTCCCAACCCCATTTATAAGGCCATGAATCCCACTTATTAAACCTGACAGGGCACACCTGTGAAGTGAAAACCATTCCAGGTGACTACCTCTTGAAGCTCATCAAGAGAATGCCAAGAGTGTGCAAAGCAGTCATCAAAGCAAAAGGTGGCTACTTTGAAGAACCTAGAATATAAGACATATTTTCAGCTGTTTCACACTTTTTTGTTAAGTATATAATTCCACATGTGTTAATTCATAGTTTTCATGCCTTCAGTGTGAATGTACAATTTTCATAGCCATGAAAATACAGAAAAAGCTTTAAATGAGAAGGTGTGTCCAAACTTTTGGTCTGTACTGTACATACACGATGTGTCAGCACACCGCGACTAATGAATACATGAACTTCAATATTGCTGTAAACGTGAAAAATGTATGAAAACTTGTGGTCTTCCTAGAGTGAACCCGCCGGGCCATGACAACGACCCTTCCCATGGCAAGCTGACCAGGTGAACCACCCCCCTATACAGGGAGCGTAAGGGGCAGGTCCAAGGGAGACTATCGTCGCGACAGCTGGTACCCAGGGATGAACTGGAGGAGACACAAGCGGGTGGTGGGAAAAACTAACGACAAGGAGGGACTGGCTGAGTCAATGGGAAACAGGCAGGGAGCACGGCTGAGATACAGGAACACGGGCAGGAAGCACGACTGAGATATTGGAACACAGTCAGGGAGCACGGCTGGGATACAAGAACACGGGCGGGAAGCACGACTGAGATATTGGAACACAGTCAGGGAGCACGGCTGAGATACAGGAACACGGGCGGGAAGCACGACTGAGATATTGGAACACAGGCAGGGAGCACGGCTGGGATACAAGAACACGGGCGGGAAGCACGACTGAGATATTGGAACACAGTCAGGGAGCACGGCTGAGATACAGGAACACGGGCGGGAAGCACGACTGAGATATTGGAACACAGGCAGGGAGCACGGCTGGGATACAAGAACACAGGCTGGGAGCACGGCTGGGATATACTTTGTAGCCTCAGATGGAATGAATGGAGCAGCAGTCGAGCATGCGCATTGACACTCCATTCTAACAAGGAGAAAAGTGCTCCATTCTGCTTATCACTGTGGGCCCCAGCAATTGGACCCTCACCAATTATTAGGTTATCATTGACACTATTGCAGCATATGAATAAGGCCTTCATCCAGGTTCATTCAATGTGGGATTTTTCTGTAAATTTGTATAAAAAAAACAGTATGGGCTTATTTATGCAGAGTGTTCAAAAGAGGTTTTTCTGCCACCTAGTGAATCTCCATAAGGTCGCAGTCAGACATCCGTATGACACAGACGATGATCGCATCGCAATGCTTGGACTGGCCAGCAGCTCTTCTGACCCGAGCGTGATATTGTAGCATGTATTTCTGTGCAGCTGCCATGCTTGGGTCAGTAAAGCAGATGGCCAGTTACACTTTTCTTAACTTTCTCTGTTTAATAAATGCTAACTTTTAATAAAGCAGAAATTTATTAATTCTAAAAGAAGATCAATGGGTTATTTTTAATACACAAAATTAAATACATATTGTATAAGTGGCAAACTACATTTACCTGCATCTCTGAAATCTAAACTAATCCAAGTGTACAAAACACACAATGCACACATCTTCATCATATCTCTGCCCTAGGAAGCATAGAATAAGATGCAATTAGCCAATGTTTTCAAAAATATTTAAAAAGGTTGTCCACTACTTTATCACTGATGACCTTTCCTTAGGATAGGTCATCATCAATGTATGATCGGTCAGGGTCCAACATCGGGCACCCATTCCGATCAGCTGTTCTTGGTGTCGGCGACGGACGAAGGAAATGCTAAATTGCGATGCTGCTCCATCTCCTAATAGTGGCTGGATACTGCACATCCGCCTGCCATTCCAATCAATAGGAGGCAGATGCGCAGTACCCAGGAGAAGAACAATGTAGGGGCAGAGACCCTGACTCTAGCAATCTATCACTTACTAGGCTGCTTGCTGTCATTATGATAAAGTCACTTTCATATCTCCTGCATATCTACCAGTTCTGTGAATGCTGAGCTCTGTATAACCCTCCCACACCTCTGATTAACAGCTGAGTACACTGAACGTAGGCAGAAAGCAGCCAGGCAGTAATGGGGGTGTCGTTGGACTATATGGCAGAAGGTTTACTAGTCCTCTAGGGATGATAAAACAGTTATTTTATCACAACGACAGCAAGTGGTACATTGCTGGACTCAAGTTTTCTATTTCTACATCATGTGGTTCTCAGATTAACTGGCAAAAACATGGTGACATATTCCCTTTAAAAGATATATGCCTCCAGATTTTACAATGAGGCTGATTTACTTACTGTTTAAATCCATGTCAGATTGGCTGCAATATACTGATTTTAAGATCTGAAGAACAGAATATTAGCTATATATTAGTGAACTGTAAGGCTGGGCTACACAATGACTTTGGTTGGTAGGTGTCGCAGCTACATAGCAGCACAATATAAGAGAATGGCGTAGCATTGTGACCCCAAGGATACCACAACCTTGTTAAGGCAAGTTTCACAAAATCCAACCGGGTCCGATTTTTTTTTTATGAAACGTGATTGTCATGGTTACTGTACCTTCTGGATCATAAAATAAATAAAAAAAAGATATTTCCAGCTCCTGGCAAAATTTCTTTAAACTTTATTCCATCATAGATTAAAAAATTTAATTCTGATACAAAGCAGAAATGGAGAAAGTGACGCGTTTCAAACGGATTTTCTTTGTCAGCTTTGTAATTTTCTCCATTTCTGCTTTGTATCAGAATTTTATTTTTTAGTTAATGATGGAATAAAGTTTAACCCATTTAACTCCCCCTGTTTGGTGCAGGCTCCGGCTCTGAGCCCGCACCTTTCTGGGCACATGACAGCTGATGTATACAACTGACATGTGCCGGCAACAGCCGAGGGTGGAATCGTGATGGCTGTTAACTAGTTAAATGGCATGTCAATGTCTGACAGAGGCATTTCACTCCCGCTTACCGGAAGCACGTCTCTAAACCCGCCCATCGATGACCCGTCACATGATCGCGGGTCACTAATGGGTTGGCATGACAAGCAGAGGTCTTCAGCAGACCTCTATGGTTGTCATAGCCAGATTGCTATGAGCCCTGCCCAGTGGTCTGCGATCATAGCAAGTGAGCATTTCTGCTACATACAGGCGATATGATCATATGTAGCAGAGCCGATCGGATTATGGCAGCTACTACTGTCTCCCATGGAGACTATTGAAGCATGCAAAAAGTACAAAAAAAATGTTTTTAAAAAATGAAAAAAATAAAAGTTCAAATCACCCTCCTTTCGCCCGATTCAAAATAAAACAATAAAAAAATCAAAACTACACATATTTAGTATCATCACATTCAGAATCGCCCGATCTATCAATATAAAAAAAGAATTAATCGATCGTTAAACATCGTAACGAGAAAAAAAGTTAAAATGCCAAATTTACGTTTTTTTGGTCGCTGCAACATTGCATTAAAATGCAATAACGGGCGATCAAAAGATTGTATCTGCACCAAAATGGTATCATTAAAAACATCAGCTCGAAACGCAAAAAATAAGCCCTCACCCAGCCACAGATCACGAAAAATGGAGACGCTACGGGTATCGGAAAATGGCTCAATTTTTTTTAACAAACTTTTTTAGTGAACTGGAGAATCTTAATGGCAGGTCAGTTTTAGCATTTAGTGAACATGGTAAAAAAAAAAAAAGTGTGGGAATGTACTTTTTTTTACAATTTCACCACATTTGGAATTTTTTTCCTGTTTCCCAGTACTCAATATGTTAAAACCAATGCTGTCGTTCAAAAGTACATCTTGTCCCACAAAAAACAAGCCCTCACATAGCCATTTTGACCAAAAACTAAAAACGTTATGGATCTGGGAAGAAGAGGAGCGAAAAACCAAAATGCAAAAACAAAAATACCTCTGGTCTTTAAGTGGTTAAATAAATGTTACCAGGAGCTGGAAATATCTTTTTATTTTTATTTTTTCTCATCGTCACACAAATATTCGGATCATGATTTCCCTGCACACTGGACTATGACAATTGGTGAGCTGGCATAAATTTTTTCTACATACCTTCTGGATCAAAATGCGATCACAGTCACTTGCATTGTGCCATTTTTTTTCAGTAGTAACTTGTAATGGTGCTTTTTTCATATTTTCTACTTGACCCTCTCTGAAATGTCCAGTGGTCCATACAGGCAGCATACAAAAATGACCACCGAAGGCCAAACATCATAAAGTGCCACCATTACAAATACACAAATTAAATCAATGACTACAGAAAGGAAACTTACTGCTGCGTTGGAAGAAGATCCACTTCAAATGCAAGAAGTTTTCAGGAACGAATCTTCAATAATCTGCTACTGCAAGATGGTCAGGGAAAGGGAAAAGACAAACTGACTTCTGCAATATTCCTAGACTCTTTGTCACATGAAATGATTTTGAGGAAGGATGTTAAAAATGCTTAGCTGAGGATTTTTAAGTTAACCTGTTTTGATGGCAGTAAGGTTAAAAGGGGATCCGTCAGTCGAAACTGACAATATAGTTTGAGCCCATAGCCTTGCGAGGAATACAGCCCTTTTAAAAAACATGTACACCTTTACTGTTTTAAGAGCTGCCTTGGTAAAGTGTAATCAAATATGTTAGAGTGCTCTGATCATCTTTGGTTTGGCTAAACTGATCGATCAGTGAATTGTTCCACATACTGGCTTTTCATTCTCTGACTCCCTTGCTGGTGATGACAGCACTAGCTGACCTGGAGTATGCTCTATCTGCAGAGAAAGCTTAGGTAAGTCAGTGCTGTCAGTCACCAGTGAGGGAGGCAAGGTAGAAGAAACTAATGGGCGAAAGGGTTCACTGAGCCTCTAGGCGAGAATTGTCTATGCTTCATAGATAGGTGAAACTGACCTAACAAGCATTAAAACGTCAGTTTATGCAGAAAAGATGCAGCAGCACTAAATGTATAGTGTACTGTATATCTTCTGCAAGCAAGGCCATATTTGCCACAATACATAAGAGGTCCTGTGCCTGGGGCAGCAGGTTGCGAGGGTGTAGTGAGAGCAGCAAGGAAAAATAGATTTCTTTTTTATCCAACTTCCGCCCCTAATAGCAAAACTGGTGTCTTTGCGGAGGGGGGGTTGCATTCATTTGCAAATTTAAGATACAAACGCAAATGACCATGAGATTGTGCAGATACTTCTGAGATGAGATGAGCAACAAACAGATCCAAGCCCCAACATGCAACAGCGTGCTAACATAGAGACAAACGGAAGCTATGAGAAGGGAAGTGCTCACAGTATTTTACTATAGATGTCACGCTGTCTAATGACATGTATACAATGTCAGTAAACTATTAATACAGGAACAACACTCTATACAACAACTAGTATAGCAACATCAGCATGTAAGTATAGAATAGATTTACCTGACACGATATCTGCTGAACTCAGGGTTAATCTTGAGGACTTGATGAGCTGAAACAGGAAAGAGGTGGACCGGGATCTAACCTGACCCTAAACTGGGGTCCTAACTAATCCCTCACCTTGGAGGTACTGATAATGGTTCAGAGGTCCAAGTCTCCAACCTAACCCTGTCTCCTATCAGACCCTGAACCCTGTAATCAGTCCTAAGAAGGATCCTGACTACCACCAAAGGGATATGGGCTGATCTCAGCTAAATACACAGATTAGACATATAAGACAGACAGGATAACACTCGCTTGCATACACACTCAAACACCAAAGGAACATAAATGGTCTGGGAAATAAACTCTAACCAAGTTGAGCTTAGAACAACTAAGGAGCTCACAACTAAAGTCTATACAGATTCATTCCTATCTGTGGTCTGCATGAAGGTTTCACTGGCAACTCCCCAAGCAGACAACCAGGAATTTAAAGGAAACCAATCAACAAATAATCAATTGCAGCCGGGAGAAACTGCACCCAGTCCCAGCACCGAGCACAGACAGAATTAACTCCCTAGCTGTCAAACACAAAGAAACAGCAGCTCAGCTGTGAGAAGTCAAAATGTGCAACCGCGACGATCTTCGTGGCAATGCACACATGACAATAGACCAGGGGTGGGCAATTAATTTTGCCAGGGGGCCGCATGAGAAATTGGGATGGTTTTAGAGGGCCGGACTAATATAATTAACTCCGTTCTACCCAATACTGTATATATACATATGCTATCTTTTCATAAACAAACAGTATGTTAAACAATGCAAAGACTAGGGGATCTCTCCACCCGGATACTAAGGGAACCCCTAGCAATATACATAGATCAATCCTATACCTAAAGAAACCCTAAACCCCCAAACAAAGAAAAATATTAAAAACAAAGTGAAGAAACACATTTGGCAGAATATGGCATTTAAATCATGAAGCGAGATGATCTTTCCACGCACCAGGTCTGTTATAAAAAATACTATATTCAAGGAAAAAAATCCTCCCAAGTTCCACTTTTCAACTGACCTGAGTCCAATCAATTTGCACGCATAAGGTCAGTTATTTAGACCCTTAACAAACAAGATGTATAAAACATGTGCAATTCATTAGAAAGATATTCAGATCACATCAAGGTCTCAGTTGCTAGATATATATAAAACCCTTAACAGGGTAATACTGTTGTTCCTCAACGGTGCACCCAGCACCTAATGCCACAGTATATAAGTAAATGCTTGCCACCATATCCGGTAGCGAGGGGACACCACCGGCCCCTTTTATACGACCAAATGATTATCAAACATGACCAAATGATGATCCATCAACTGATGTATTATTGGTACTCATCTGCCAACTGCCCATCAAAATTACCGCCTCAACACGTTTTGCCTCTCTTGGCTCATCAGGAGGCCCGATATAGCAACATCACGTGTCCTGGTGTGAGATGATATGAACGCCGATACCTTATCCCTCCTTTTAAATAAACCGCCAGGATACCTCCTTCCTGCGTCCCGGATCGGAAGTTCCCAACTGCGCAATAGCACCATGAAGAAGTTCAAACACGCATGCCCAGGTTGAAACGCACATTTATTTCTCTCTCTCATGTCCGGTATCTCCCTCCTGCGTCCCTGATAGGAAGTACACACTGAGCTAGAGCGCATCACTTTCACTTCCGGTATTAATTGAATTGCTTCCGGGTGACAGATAAACAATATAACACAGGAGCAGATAGTCTACTGCGCATGCCCCGGCTGGAACGCATATAGATAGCGTTCAGCGCGCCGCCGATTCCGGGTAGCGCTTGTATGGTGTGACTTCTGAAATACTGCGCCAACTCAGACCTCAGACAAGGTGAGATCATGCATCCTTGCTGATCTGCCGGAGCGCCTCCGCGGGCCGCAGTGGCGTAGCAACTGTTTGTGGCGCCCGGGGCGGCAAATTTTAGGCCACACCCCTAGCCACACCCATTTCACTGGTCACACCCATATCCACGCCCTGACCACACCCACTTAGCACTGCTGATCACACTGTTTCATAAACAATAATTATAAACACATACCTCTCAACCGTCCCGGTTTCAGCGGGACAGTCCCGATTTCGGGACCCTGTCCGCTGTCCCGGCCAGGCGGTTTACTTTCCGCATTAGAATCGTACATACGGAAACCCCGGGGACCTCCCACACATTCTGGCAGCCACAAGTCCACATTCCATCGCTGACTTTATTTCCCCAGGATGTGGGGATCTCACCAGCTATGAGGCGCTCCATTCAATACCCGGCTCTCACTGAGCGAGACAGGCAGGATCTGGGGATCTCTTCATCTGTTGAACAGATCCCATGTTGAGATCCCCACATCCTGCTTGTCTCGCTCAGTGAGAGTCGGGTATTGTATGCAGCGGTCCTACAATACCCGGCTCTCACTCCAACAGATCCAGCGGCTTGATGCGTCGCCGTTCTGAAGACTCTCCCGAGAACGAGTTACAGTACCTGCTGCTGTAAGCTGACCGCCGGAAATGAGGTCAGCGGTCATTTCCAGCGTTCAGCTGATTTACAGCACGTCACCTCCGGTGGAACGTGACATGTGGCTGCCAGAACGTGTGGGAGGTCCCCAGGTTTCCGCATGTACGATTCTAATGCGGGAAAGTAAACCTCCCGGCCAGGACAGCGGGACAGGGACCCAGCCCTACACAGATAACAGCATTCGCTCCGTCCCCACGCAGACCCATGCACATAATGGCACCCCTCCTTCCCCCCTTCAGCCCCCAAGCACACAGTAACAGGACCCTTGTACATGCGCGGCTCCGCTCTTTGTGGCCCTGTACACACACGGCTCCGCTCCACACACCTCACACGCACAAGGCTCCGCTCCGTACACCTCGTACACACACGGCTTCGCTCCGTACACCTCGTACACACACGGCTCCGCTCCGTACACCTCGTACACACACGGCTCCGCTCCGTACACCTCGTACACACACGGCTCCGCTCCGTACACCTCGTTCACACACGGCTCCGCTCCGTACACCTCGTACACACACGGCTCCGCTCCGTACACCTCGTACACACACGGCTCCGCTCCGTACACCTCGTACACACACGGCTCCGCTCCGTACACCTCGTACACACACGGCTCCGCTCCGTACACCTCGTACACACACGGCTCCGCCTCCGTACACACGACTCGCTTAATAACACACGGCTCCGCTCCGTACACCTCGTACACACATGGCTCCGCTCCGTACACCTCGTACACACACGGCTCCGCTCCGTACACCTCGTACACACACGGCTCCGCTCCGTACACCTTATACACACGGCTCCGCTCCGTAAACCTCGTACACACACGGCTCCGCACACACACGGCTCCGCTCTGTACACTGCTCCGCACACCTTGTACACACACGGCTCTGCTCCGTACACCTCGTACACACACGGCTCTGCTCCGTACACCTCGTACACACACGGCTCTGCTACATCCACACTGTAAACCCGAGTCCCGACCCCCACACACACACACAAACTTACCCTAATCCAGCACCATGACAACATCACAGCAGTCTTGCACAAAAGGAGGACACTGATCATCTGACCCCTGACTCCTCCCCTCCTGTGACCTCATCACAGGTCCTGTGGGCACAGAAGACTACAGCAATAGCAGCGTCATTCCTAGCTGCTGTGAGGCTAATGCTGTAGAGACGGAGGGCAAGGAAAGGGTGCCGCCCCCACACACACACGTGCCGCCTGGGGCGGACCGCCCCCCCCCCACGCTACGCCACTGGCGGGCCGGTCACTGACAGCGACGGGCCGGATGCGGCCCGCGGGCCGCCCCTTGCCCGGGTCTGCTATAGACGGTTTACTATTGACGGGGGGCAATGGGTCTGTATGAAGAAAAAGGGATAGTGTGAAAGCACAGTATGAGGGTAGGATGCAGAGTGAGCGATAGTGTGAAGGCACAGTATGAGGTGTAGCATGCAGAGTGAGGGATAGCATGCAGAGTGAGGGATAGTGTGAAAGCACAGTATGATGGGGCAGTGTGGCGCCCTGAGGGTCCAGTCGCCACAGAGATGCTGCATCGCACCCAGCGGTATGACACCTGACTCTCAGGTAAGGAGGAAGCACCCCATTGAGTCCAACCACTGCATCCAACATACACTATGCTGGCTGAGCTCAGACGGATCCTTCGGGAGGATGGTCTTGTGGAGCCCAGCTGTGACTGAATCCACATCTTCCAGAGGGGTGCACTGACAGAAAATCCCACTAGAGGTCATTATACACACACACATGCAGCTTACCTAAAAAAGACCATTAGAGGGAGCTGTGTAAGACGTATAAAAACCAGTTTTTAGTTTCACTTTGCCTCAGAACAGTAAGAGATCAGACAGAGACAGATCTCAGATCTCCTTAAGACACCAGAGGAGAGAAGTGCAGAGCTGTTCAGTCAGTTCAACTTGAGTAAGTGGAGGCTAGTACAAGTGAGAAGGAATCACTTTAGCCTAGTCAGAGCTGAATCTGAAGTATAGCTCAGTGGAAAGCGTGCCGACGCTTAGAGAGCGGCGAAGAGGCAGCTCACCAACTGCCAGCGTGTGTGATAATAGGAGGACCTAGATAGGTCGAAGGCGAGTGGAAGTTAATGAGACCGAGGAGCCTTAATAGCTCATCTCACCAAGTATACCCGGACGCCGGAGTCCGAGCCTACAGGGATCTCCACGACCCTTTAGGAGAACACCGGAGTTCCTGGAGGACTACAAGTCCCAGGATTACCACCGAGCTGATACGTAGCAGGATCAGGAGGACGGAGTCCGGCTCGGCCGGGCAATCAATGACCCTGTCCTTTCAGAGAGAAGATCCAATAACAAAGTCAGCCAGGTACAAGACAGAGGCTAAGCTAGGCCCAGCTACATGCAGGCCAGAACTTATTACAAAAAGGCAGAAAACAGGAGGCCACACACCTATCAAGTGGAGGAATCTGGATGTGCACCCTTCACCCTACAGTGCTCCGGGACATCCTTGCAACATCTACAAGTAAAGGTATGCAAAGGGTGTGTCACTGCTTATTTGCCTGCACTCTGCATCACCATAGACTTTGAGGGACCAGTCTCACCTGTGGGGGACTTAACATCTAGCTGCCATAATATCCCCTCAGAGATCTACCCTGCAGCGCTGGTCAATCAGATCAGAAACCACAGGTGGCGTCACGAACTATAACTACAATCCCCTGTAAATTTCCCCCATTGCATGACCGCCCAGGGCTACGGACCGAGCTCTGCTGCCAGTGACATTCCCCATAGACTTCCATGGGCTCGGTGCCGAGTATCCCATAAGCCCTGGTACCATGTGCGCATCAGTCTGACTCAGGCTGGTTAGAACAGGGTGTAGCTAGTTGGGTGGGAGGGTCTTAGGCAGCATTAGGCTGCATGTGAGATTAGAGAATCCAGTTTGAGCCAGGCAGTCAGTGTGTGGGTACTGGACTGTCCTGCTGCTCCTCTGAGTCCACGTCAGGGAGCTGTGCTGAGAGAGAGAGAAGGGTCCTGGGCGAGACAGCAACTGAGGCTGTGCCCCATCCTGAAGAAAGGAGGACCAGGTGAACAACGGGGACCAGTCCCTAGACTAGTGGGAAAGTTCAGCTCCACTAGTAAAACCGAGAACAGTGGGTCTCTTCAAGGGGCCACTAGCCACCATAATCTCACCGGGAGGAAGCTTAGGGGTCAAGTACGTGCAGAGCATCGGATGCAGGATTGATCTGTTAACTGAAAGGCTGAAAGGGCCCAATACTCCCTCGTCCGAGGGCTCTGTGGTGGCGGGGTGCATGGAAGTTAGGAGAGTAGCACCTAGAGAAGAAGCTGGAAAGGAACATACTGAAAGGGAGTCTTTGGAAGTGCGACTAACTTATCTGAGGGTTGATGGACCACTCACTTGGAGGACACAGCGCCCGGCTGGTATCTGTCTTGCTGGCAACAGACTGTGAGTAAAGCCTTGAAACTGCAACAGAACTGTTTCCCTGATTATTCCAGTGACGCACACTTCCCTCTGCTACATCCTCCTGCACCATTGCTTGATCTTACCTCAACCTGCCCTGGGAGGACACAGTCTCACCTGTAGGAGACTTTACATCAAGCTGCACAACACCATCCCTCCCAGAGGACCTGCACAGCAGCGCTGGTCACCCTGACCAGGTACTACAGGTGGCGTCACGAATTATCATACGAACACTTATCCCCTGTAAATATCCCCCTTTTTGGTGAGCGCCCAGGGCCACGGACCGAGCCGTGGCTGCCAGTGACATCCCCCATAGAAGTCGATGGGCTCGGTGCCGAGTACCCCACTGCCCTGGCGGGCGGCTCATTTTTGGCGTCACAAACAGGATTCTGAAGCTCGTGATAAGCGAGTTCTGTGAGCCTAAATTGACTGTTTCTGTGCTAAAAGACTTTATTTGCCATATTTGTGACTTTGCCATTTACCGCAATTTTGCCGCCATATTCGCGTCATTGTGAAGGAGGGCGTGAATTCGTGGGCGTGCGCTCACTCAGTGACGCGAAAATAATGGCCGCCCAGTCCAAGTGCTTTTACAATATTCGATCATGCCCCACAGCGAAGGAGATCCGCCTCCTCATCCTACTCAGTGGGAGGAAAAGAACGCGAAGGTCCCGCCTCCATACAAAAGACCAGGCCCCTCCTGAGGGAATAATCAGTTACAACTGGGAAGAGATGGCGGCAGGAAGGGAATCACTGTGTGGGGGAATGGAGGAGCTTACACTCTTCCCCCATGAAGAAGTGCAACCTGAGCCTGAGCCATCTCCTGGGCTCGAACCCGTTGGAGTCCTTACCCGGGAAGCAGAGGTGGATGTGTGTAGCCCTGGTGGTAGGCACACGCAGTACCCTGGAGAGTGTATGGCGAGGCAGCGGCTTAATGCTCAATATGCATTCACTCTACACACACTAGACACACCCTTAGGGTAGTGGAGTATACTCTAGGGAGTGGTCAAGAAGGTATGTGTAGGAGTGATTTTAGTCAGTGAGTCTAGTTCCTGTCTTCGGGCAGTAAGGACGTGGAGAGTCTGCGTCTGGACTACAGTGAAGGAGTCTAGATTGCTATCTCATCGGCTTGGAAAGTGGAGTCTGGTATAGGTGTTGGAATACACCTTAGTCTGGTCAGAGCTGTGTCATCTCCTCAGCATACATTGAAGGAAAGAACAAGTTGTAACCCAGAAAGTCTTCAGCATTCCTGTCTAGAGGACGGTATCAGGTACAGTGACGTGCTCCTGCCTGTGATAACTGAGCATCTGCGGCTAACTTGATAGGAAGGAAAAGGAAAGAAGTGACTGCTCGACCCTTGGCTAGTAAGAGTGCTTATGTTACCAGCGTGGACAAGGCGAAAGGCAAGTGGATTTATAAGATTTGTGCTTAACGGATTGCAGAAGTCCAGCACGTTTCTACCGGTCACTGGGGACCGAAGAGTCACTGTTGTTTCAGGCACAGAGACAGGAAAACCAGGAATCTACCGGACCCTAGGTCGCGGCAGACAAGCCCCTTATAGTCAGTACGTAATTGGGGTCAGGGGGAGTGAAGACTTTGGAGTTCTGCAGGACCACGTAAGAATTCAGCTCCTTCATAGGAAGGCCCCTAACACTACACTGACTGGGCAGGTACAGCTAAGATTAGCTGAGAATTGAGGGAACTACGCTTCATGCTAGTTGCACTCGCCATATTGGAGATAAAGGAGGCCCCTAACTTGTCCAGCTGCTGCCTCAAAATACACTCTCCGTGGATCAGCCTCCCTGGGACCTGCCTTAACATCTTGCAAGTAAAGGTATGGAAAGACGCTGACCGTGTGAGACTGTGTTCTTTAACCGCACTCGACTTCACAACTCACATAGACTTTGAGGGACCAGTCCCACCTGTAGGGGACCCGACATCTAGCTGCCTCACCATCCCCTCAGAGATCTACAGCAGCGCTGGTACTAATTACCAGAATACTACAGGTGGCGTCACGAACTGTACATAATCAATCCCCTGTAAATATATCCCCAACATACGCCAGACCGCCCGGGCCACAGACCGAGCCACAGCTACCTGTGACAAGAATCCCCATAGACTTCCATGGGCTCGGCTCTGAGTACCCCATTGCCCTGGTAACCCACAATTGTGGTGGCGGGTCGACACAACAAACTTGGCGTCACGAACAGGATACCAAACTCGCGAAATTGCGAGCCCTGCGTGCCTAAGGACTTGTTTTTGTAAAAAGGACTGTTTGCACTTTTGGCGCCAAAATCGCCATATTTGTCGCCATATTCGCGCCCTCAGGCGCTGGAGAAGAAGGTGGGCGTACCTTCGTGGGCGTCTACCCCCCTGTGGCGCGAAGAAAATGCCTGCCCTCTCAAAGTGCTACTATAACATGCGGTCCTGCCCTACAGCAAAGGAGGTCCGCCTCCTCTTCACCTTCCCTGCGAAGAGGAGGAGACGCAAACCCCACCTCCACGGAAGAGACCGGATGTCTCCGCAGAAAGAAGAGAGAATCTTCTGGAAAATGATGGAGGCAGGACGTGCGCAGCCGAGTGGGGCAGCGGAGGAAGGCAGGCCCCGGGCCCCCGCCAAGCTGCCATCGGCATCGGACATTTATGCCATCCTGCACCTGCAACAGGCGTTGTTGGAGCTTCAGGAGGAGAACGCACGCCTAAAGATGTTCCAACCTGGCCTGGAGGAGATAGAGAGACGCCGCTGTAACCTGCTGAAGTGGCAATTGACAAACACGGCGTCCCCTCCCCTCAACGAACCCCCACGATTCCAAAAACCGAAAAGTCTGCTGCCCAAGGCGAAGGAGCAACCGGAGGCTGCCCCCGAAAGTACCGTTCCCGATCCCACTGGTGAAGCGGTGGATGCGGAGGAGGTTGAGGAGGTACAGCCAATCCCGGAACGCCCGCCCGGCCAAGAGGCCGCAGCAGATTATCGGTCCCCGGCAGGGACACCGGAGGGTCCTGTCCGTCACTACCAGATGTGGACTGGGATGAAATGGCGCGCCTGGATGACGTCGCCTACACCGCCCAGTGGGAGCAAGAATGGCGGAGTCGTGAGAAAAAGAGGCGCCAGCAGGAGGAAGAGCGGGAAATCCAGAAGAATCGCCAGCGACAGTATGCTGAGCTGATTGCCGACAAGGAGACTGTCCGTCGCGACAAAGGTACATTACGGGAACCGCGGCGGCGGGGGTGTGTGGCTGAGTTCCAGCTCCGGAAGGGCTGGGGCTTTATTCGTGAACCGGGCCTCTACCCAGCGGTCTTCGTCAGCAGGCGTGACGTAGAATCTCACCTGCCGCAAGGTCATCCCGGGAGGGACTTAGTAAACGGCGATATAGTCACCTATACGCGGCATTGGGGGATGAAGGGGTGGTATGCCCTGAACGTCGCCATCGTCCGCGACCCCGTCCCAGACACCGGTACCGTCACCATTACCGCAGCGTCCCCGTACTCAGTTCAAGCAGCATCCGGCCGTGCCCCAGCATCGCCCCCTTCAAAGTCATCGCAACTAGCGACCCAGAGTGCATCACGAATTAAAGTCACCTCTTCATCGCAACGTGCGACACAGCCTCGATCGCAATCCCTAACGCGGTCCATATCGCTAACAGTAATTGAGACGCAATCGGTGTCATGTGGAGAGACTGAACCAGTTGCGCCCCTGGAGGTTCGCACCAGAACTGTCGCGACCCAGACCCTGATCGCAGCACATGATTTGCTGGTCTTGGGATCAAGGGCTCATTGCATCGTTCCAGCCCCCGGGGTGGAAAATGTAGTGGAAAAAGTATTTGTAGAAAATGAATAAATAGTAAGGGGTTGGTGAGATCCATATCGGGTCTACCATCAGTACTATAGCAAAAAGTTAAAATGTTTTTGAAAAAAGTTTTGCACAAGTTATATATAATGAATATATATTTCTAGTTATAGAATGCCCGGCTGGGTAATTGGTAAATGATAGATGATAATTGATAATTGATAGATAAAAAGCAGTTGCACTTTGATAATGTGATTTATTATGTCTTTCTTTACAAATGGACTTTTGAGGTTAAGGACTATGCTAACCCGGAACTTTCTTGTACATAGTTGCGCTTCGGTGCCCTATCTTGGTTTTACAAAAACCATCCATAACTACCTCTGAAAAACAAAACCCGTATGGTGTGGCACTGAGTGAGGTCTGCAATCGGACGTCCTGCAGCCCACCCAGGACCCACGTTGAAGGTTTGGTGCGGGTCCTTCACAAGTATATTGTAAATTTATTTATTGAATGACATTTGATACTATTTGTATTTTTGTATTAAAGTTTGTAACGTTCAAGGTGATCTCACCTCCCGGATGGGAAGATGTTATTGTTATTGTTATTGTATAAATAAAATGTCTTTTGTATTTCACAGCCCGGGAGTGCTGTCGTTTACCATGGGGGAATGTGTAGCCCTGGTGGTAGGCACACGCAGTACCCTGGAGAGTGTATGGCGAGGCAGCGGCTTAATGCTCAATATGCATTCACTCTACACACACTAGACACACCCTTAGGGTAGTGGAGTATACTCTAGGAGTGGTCAAGAAGGTATGTGTAGGAGTGATTTTAGTCAGTGAGTCTAGTTCCTGTCTTCGGGCAGTAAGGACGTGGAGAGTCTGCGTCTGGACTACAGTGAAGGAGTCTAGATTGCTATCTCATCGGCTTGGAAAGTGGAGTCTGGTATAGGTGTTGGAATACACCTTAGTCTGGTCAGAGCTGTGTCATCTCCTCAGCATACATTGAAGGAAAGAACAAGTTGTAACCCAGAAAGTCTTCAGCATTCCTGTCTAGAGGACGGTATCAGGTACAGTGACGTGCTCCTGCCTGTGATAACTGAGCATCTGCGGCTAACTTGATAGGAAGGAAAAGGAAAGAAGTGACTGCTCGACCCTTGGCTAGTAAGAGTGCTTATGTTACCAGCGTGGACAAGGCGAAAGGCAAGTGGATTTATAAGATTTGTGCTTAACGGATTGCAGAAGTCCAGCACGTTTCTACCGGTCACTGGGGACCGAAGAGTCACTGTTGTTTCAGGCACAGAGACAGGAAAACCAGGAATCTACCGGACCCTAGGTCGCGGCAGACAAGCCCCTTATAGTCAGTACGTAATTGGGGTCAGGGGGAGTGAAGACTTTGGAGTTCTGCAGGACCACGTAAGAATTCAGCTCCTTCATAGGAAGGCCCCTAACACTACACTGACTGGGCAGGTACAGCTAAGATTAGCTGAGAATTGAGGGAACTACGCTTCATGCTAGTTGCACTCGCCATATTGGAGATAAAGGAGGCCCCTAACTTGTCCAGCTGCTGCCTCAAAATACACTCTCCGTGGATCAGCCTCCCTGGGACCTGCCTTAACATCTTGCAAGTAAAGGTATGGAAAGACGCTGACCGTGTGAGACTGTGTTCTTTAACCGCACTCGACTTCACAACTCACATAGACTTTGAGGGACCAGTCCCACCTGTAGGGGACCCGACATCTAGCTGCCTCACCATCCCCTCAGAGATCTACAGCAGCGCTGGTACTAATTACCAGAATACTACAGGTGGCGTCACGAACTGTACATAATCAATCCCCTGTAAATATATCCCCAACATACGCCAGACCGCCCGGGCCACAGACCGAGCCACAGCTACCTGTGACAAGAATCCCCATAGACTTCCATGGGCTCGGCTCTGAGTACCCCATTGCCCTGGTAACCCACAATTGTGGTGGCGGGTCGACACAGATGCCGCTCTAGAAGATCTGGCCTGGCATGGGGCTGAAGTTGAGAGAATGGAGCGGAGCTGGCGGGCTCTGAAGCTGCGGCTGCAGCAGAGCTGATCGCTCCGCCCACCGGAGACACCGATACCCGAGGCTGAAGCGGAGGCCTGTTTAGTGGCCGGACCTGGTGCCACTCCACCTGTCCCCACTGAAGAGTCGGAGGAAGGAAGAGATGCAGCATCATCTGCTCCGAACTCGGGTATACCGCACGAGCCGGTATTTCAGCCAGTCTCTGAACCCGCTGCAGTGCCTGTTGCTGTGGAGTGCCGTTAAGCCACGGGGACCCAGGAGGATCCGGAATCCCGTGCCACTCCGATTGATTGGCAGGAGATGGAATTGTTAGCCGCAGCGGATTACGACCAACGCCAGGAGGAGGAGTGGAGACGCCGGGAGCAGGAAGCTCAACGGCAACGTGAAAGAAGAGAGGAACAGCAGCTCCATCAGCGGCAGCATGAGCGAGACCTGGCCGACAAGGACAAAATGCGGAAAGATAAAGGTACGCTGAGGGAGCCGCGGCACAAGGGGGCGGTGCGAGACTTTAAATTACAGTGTGGATGGGGCTTCATTCAGGAGCCCGGGTTGTACCTGGAGGTATTTGTGAACCGCCGGGATGTAGAGGCCCATCTACCTGAGGGACACCCGGAGAGGGACTTGTATGTCGGGGACTTAGTGACCTACACCCGGCACTGGGGGTATAAAGGATGGTATGCCCTCAATGTCTTTAGGTGCAACCCCTCTTCCCTAGAGCATGGAGACGCGTCCGTGCCCACCTCGCCACCGTTCTCCTCCCTCCAGGTCTCCACCAGCATCCCCACCCCGCCATCAGATGAGCCTCCAACTCCCTCAGCTGACCCTTCTGCCCTCCGCCTGGAGAGGGCGCAGGATGCTGGCCTCAGTGAGGCACCCGTCAGGCCTCGCAGGACAACTTGTGATGCGGCAGTCCAAACCGTGATTACGGGACATGACCTGGTGGTCACGAGAGGGAAGCGGCACCATGTTTTGGTAGCACCCGGTGTCACCGATGTTTGGGAGCTTCCGGAGGAGCACCAGGTGACCCCCGGCGGTCCCTTACCAAGTGCCAAGTGAATAATTAAATGCAACCCGGACAGGGTCATGTATATAGACATGTTATTGCCATAATATACCCCGGTCGGGTAGTGTGGTTTTTGTATGTTTTCTAAAAGTGAACTGGTGGCTAAGGACACTTTAGCCCAAAAACTCTCTGTAAATAGTTAGCACTCAGGTGCTCCATCTTGGTTTTACATATACCTCAGAAACTAAAACCCGTTTGGTGTGGCCGAAGGTGAGGTTTGCTGGAAAAGTCAGTAATGTCTTGCAGCCCACCCAAGACCACCGTGGGAGGTTTGGAGCGGGTCCTCCACAAGTACAAGTTTTACCTGAACTCTAATGTCAATGCTATTTTCACTTTATTTGAATGTTATTATTAAAAATGTTATTTATGCAACGTTTAACCTTAAGTGCCTCCCATAAAGGGATGATGAGTTTTGAGATTGTTTTCTACTGTTTTGCTAGCATTTATAAAATTTTGTATGTTTCTCAGATAACATCTTTACTCTTTTACAGCCCGGGAGTGCTGTGTTTAACAAGGGGGAATGTGGTGCCCTGAGGGTCCAGTCGCCACAGAGATGCTGCATCGCACCCAGCGGTGTGACACCTGACTCTCAGGTAAGGAGGAAGCACCCCATTGACTCCAACCACTGCATCCAACATACACTATGCTGGCTGAGCTCAGACGGACCCTTCGGGAGGATGGTCTGACTCAGGCTGGTTAGAACAGGGTGTAGCTAGTTGGGTGGGAGGGTCTTAGGCAGCATTAGGCTGCGTGTGAGATTAGAGAATCCAGTTTGAGCCAGGCAGTCAGTGTGTGGGTACTGGACTGTCCTGCTGCTCCTCTGAGTCCACCTCAGGGAGCTGTGCTGAGAGAGAGAGAAGGGTCCTGGGCGAGACAGCAACTGAGGCTGTGCCCCATCCTGAAGAAAGGAGGACCAGGTGAACAACGGGGACCGGTCCCTAGACTAGTGGGAAAGTTCAGCTCCACTAGTAACACCGACAACAGTGGTCACTTCACGGGGCCACTAGCCACCATAATCTCACCGGGAGGAAGCTTAGGGGTCAAGTACGTGCAGAGCATCGGATGCAGGATTGATCTGTTAACTGAAAGGCTGAAAGGGCCCAATACTCCCTCGTCCGAGGGCTCTGTGGTGGCGGGGTGCATGGAAGTTAGGAGAGTAGCACCTAGAGAAGAAGCTGGAAAGGAACATACTGAAAGGGAGTCTTTGGAAGTGCGACTAACTTACCCAAGGGTTGCTGGACCACTCTCTTGGAGGAGACAGCGCCCGTCTGGCATCTGTATTACCGGTGACAGAATTGTGAGTAAAACCCTGAAACTGCAACAGAACGGTTTCCTGATTATTCCAGCGACGCACACTCCCCTCTGCTACATCCTTCTGCACCATTGCTTTATCCTACCTCAACCTGCCCTGGGAGAACATAGTCTCACCTGTAGACTTTACACCAAGCTGCACAACACCATCCCTTCCAGAGGACCTGCACAGCAGCGCTGGTCACCCTGACCAGGTACTACAGGTGGCGTCACGAATCATCATACGAACACTAATCCCCTGTAAATATCCCCCTTTTTGGTGAGCGCCCAGGGCCACGGACCGAGCCGTGGCTGCCAGTGACATCCCCCATAGAAGTCGACGGGCTCGGTGCCGAGTACCCCATGGCCCTGGCGGGGCGGGCGACTCAGCAGCTTGCAGAGTGAGGGATAGTGTAAAGGCACAGTATGAGGGGGCAGCATGCAGAGTGAGGGATAGTGTGAAAGCACAGTATGATGAGGCAGCATGCAGAGTGAGGGATAGTGTGAAAGCACAGTATGCGAGGCCAGCATGCAGAGTGAGGGATAGTGTGAAAGCACAGTATGAGGGGGCAGCATACAGAGTGAGGGATAGTGTGAAAGCACAGTATGAGGGGGCAGCATGCAGAGTGACGGATAGTGTGAAGGCACAGTATGAGGGGGCAGCATGCAGAGTGAGGGATAGTGTAAAGGCACAGTATGAGAGGCAAGCATGCAGAGTGATGGATAGTGTGAAAGCACAGTATGAGAAGCCAGCATGCAGAGTGAGGAATAGTGTGAATGCACAGTATGAGGGGGCAGCATGCAGAGTGAGGGATAGTGTGAAAGCATAGTATGAGGGGGCAGCATGCAGAGTGAGGATAGTGTGAAAGCATAGTATGAGAGGCCAGCATGCAGAGTGAGGGATAGTGTGAAGGCACAGTATGAGGGGCCAGCATGCAGAGTGAGGAAGTGTGAAAGCACAGTATGAGGGGGCAGCATGCAGAGTGAGGGATAGTGTGAAAGCACAGTATGAGGGGGCAGCATGCAGAGTGAGGAATAGTGTGAAAGCACAGTATGAGGGGGCAGCATGCAGAGTGAGGGATAGTGTGAAGGCACAGTATGAGGGGCCTGCATGCAGAGTGAGGGATAATGTGAAAGCACAGTATGAGGGGGCAGCATGCAGAGTGAGGGACAGTGTGAAGGCACAGTATGAGGGGCCAGCATGCAGAGTGAGGGATAGTTTGAAAGCACAGTATGAGGGGGCAGCATGCAGAGTGACGGATAGTGTGAAGGCACAGTATGAGGGGGCAGCATGCAGTGTGAGGGATAGTGTGAAAGCACAGTATGAGGGGGCAGCATGCAGAGTGAGGGATAGTGTGAAAGCACAGTATGAGGGGGCAGCATGCAGTGTGAGGGATAGTGTGAAAGCACAGTATGAGAGGGCAGCATGCAGAGTGAGGGATAGTGTGAAGACACAGTATGAGGGGGCAGAATGCAGAGTGAGGGATAGTGTGAAAGCATAGTATGAGAGGCCAGCATGCAGAGTGAGGGATAGTGTGAAAGACCAGTATGAGGGGGCAGCATGCAGAGTGAGGGATAGTGTGAAAGCACAATATGAGGGGGCAGCATGCAGAGTGAGGGATAGTGTGAAAGCACAATATGAGGGGGCAGCATGCAGTGTGAGGGATAGTGTGAAAGCACAGTATGAGGGGGCAGCATGCAGAGTGAGGGATAGTGTGAAAGCACAGTATGAGGGGGCAGCATACAGAGTGAGGGATAATGTGAAGGCACAGTATGAGGGGGCAGCATGCAGAGTGAGGGATAGTGCGAAAGCATAGTATGAGAGGCCAGCATGCAGAGTGAGGGATAGTGCGAAAGCATAGTATGAGAGGCCAGCATGCAGAGTGACGGATAGTGTGAAAGCACAGTATGAGGGGGCAGCATGCAGAGTGAGGGATAGTGTGAAAGCACAATATGAGGGGGCAGCATGCTGAGTGAGGGATAGTGTGAAGGCACAGTATGAGGGGGCAGCATTCAGAGTGAGGGATAGTGTGAAAGCATAGTATGAGAGGCCAGCATGCAGAGTGAGGGATAGTGTGAAAGCACAGTATGAGGGGGCAGCATGCAGAGTGAGAGATAGTGTGAAAACACAGTATGAGGGGCCAGCATGCAGAGTGAGAGATAGTGTAAAGGCACAGTATGAGGGGGCGCATGCAGAGTGAGGGATAGTATGAAGGAACAGTTTGGGGAGTCGGTATCAGAGTGAGAGATAGTGTGAAAACACAGTATGAGGGGCCAGCATGCAGAGTGAGGGATAGTGTAAAGGCACAGTATGAGGGGGCAGCATGCAGAGTGAGGGATAGTGTGAAGGAACAGTTTGGGGAGTCGGTATGCAGAGTGAGGGCACACTATGGAGAAGGGGATAGTGTGAAGATAAGAAGTGCATGTCAGTGTGGAGGCCATAGTTCATGAAAGAGTATATGGTATGTGGTGGGTATAATTCATAAGGGGGAATGAAGAAGACATGGTGCTCATAGTATTTAGTCATTGTATATAAAGGAGGATGGTGTGTAGGCAAAATAATATAGGAAAGAAGGCTGTGTACCATAAGAGAGGCAGTGTGGGGTCATTTTTTGTGCAGTGAGCACGGTGAGAGGTAATTATTTATTCATGGCCACAGAATAGCATAAAAAATGTTTAACATTGTAATTAAAAAGGGAGGTAACAGCTGCTGAGTGCGACAGGCAGGTTAATATCTTCATGAGAATTTATTAAAGGAATAAGGGCTACGCGTTACATCAGACAGATGTCTTCCTCAAGCCAAGTGCATTTCTTATCCCTTGATAAGAAATGTTCGACAGCCTGTAGTCCAAGGGTATGGGGAATGTTGGAGTAGAGAGCACTGACATCAGCCATAAGAAAACGTATCATTAGCGATGAGAGAGCATGCTCTCCACTGCTCGAAACTCATTTGAGTTTTGGGGTGGTCAGGTACACTCATCACTCAGACGAGTATCGCGGGTGCTTGAGCGCCATGCATGCTGGCCACTGGCATTACTGTGATTAGCTGGCCGCATCGCATCCTGATGACGTGATGCCCGAAACGTTGTTCTTTGTAAACTGTTTAGGGAGAGTTGTTATAGGAGGGAGAGCATATTTTATAGCAGGTATTAGGCAGTGTTTAAAACCGCTATTTCCTTTCTCTAGTCAAAATCTTTACAGGGTCGTCAGGCAGCTGTCTCAGGGGCCAATTTCCTGGACATGAATGTGTACAAACACCGCCCACGGCAAGGGCGGCACTAGCGCAAAAGTTAAAATGGGAGGCTCATACAAATGAGGAGAGGCAACAGCAGAGCCGAAGACTATACTCACAATCATGCCCCATTGCACAAAGAGGCTATTGCACCAACACTAAGGTAAATTAAACAAAAATCAGACTAAGAATTTTTTCACTACAGGTATCCATTAAATCAGTATAACAGGGCCATTATAACCATACCTTTATTTTAACAGGTTAAATCATGAAGACAGGTTTTCTTTAAGATAGGATGGGGGGTGTGAGACAGTGAGGGAATGTGTGTTGAATGGGGTGTACATTTCACCTAGGTATAAGGGAAATGTGTGGCTTTGTAAACCTAGTGGTAGAGAAAGGTCACTACACCTTGTATTCATTACACACTTGCAGCTCAGGCCTGAAACTACTCAGGTCTTAATTAGGAGACCAGAAGTAGATGTCTGCAAACACAATCTGAGAGCTGTCTTTAGTCTGGACACAGGGAGGTGTCCTGGCACAAGGAAGCAGTCTCCAGGATTGGGAGCTGTCTTTAGTCCGGACACAGGGAGGTGTCCTGGCACAAGGAAGCAGTCTCCAGGATTGGGAGCTGTCTTTAGTCTGGACACAGGGAGGTGTCCCGGCACAAGGAAGCAGTCTCCAGGATTGGGAGCTGTCTTTAGCCTGGACACAGGGAGGTGTCCCGGCACAAGGAAGCAGTCTCCAGGATTGGGAAGCACGCTCAGTCTGGACACAGGAAAGTGTCCCGGCACAAGAGGTGTCTCCAGGAGTGTGAGCTATCTCAGTCGGGGTGCAGGAGGTACCCCGGACACAGGAGTAGTCTCAGTGAGTCTCCGTGCGAATAGCGGCTGAATAGGAGTGGATCTCTCTCAAGTCTGGACGCTGAAGGGGCCTTCAGACACAAGGAGGAGTATCTGGGAAACTCCATACTGGTAACATATATCATATGTGTTGGTTTGGGGTACAGACTGGTAGAGTCTGGACCCGGATAGACAGGGCAATCTATCTATGTGTAGTTAGTGGCTAGACAAGCCCAGGTTTTCTGTTTATGATTTATTTTTATCTGTTTGCTGTGGACTTTAATAAAGCTGGTTGCGGCCAGTTTTCACCAGAACTGCTGTCTGAACGAACTGTTTTCATGCCATTCTGTCTACCCAGACAGCGATTCTAGAGCTATATCCCCTGAAATGTTACAATTGGCGGAGAATGCTGGGGCAGCGCAGTGGCTGATACAGTTAGTGCTGGAGTGTGCATGCAGCACAGAGGCTTAGAGACAGCAATAAAGGTGAAGTCTGTTGAAATAGCAGCAGAGAGAAAAAAAAAAAAGTGTGTCAGCAGAAACGTCTGTTTGGAGCAGTCTTGGAGAGACAGTGGCCCTGATAGGGTCTGCAGAGAGAAAATGTATGCACAGCAAAGCTGAACTGGTTGTGAAAATGACTGTGGAATGTGCAGCAGCAAAAGAAAAGTCTGTGGAGCAGTCTTAAAGAGACAGGAGCCCTAATAGACTTTGCAAAAAAAAAAAAAAAAAAGTGTCTGCACAGCAGAGCTGAATTTTTCTATGGAAAAGACTGTAGAGTGTGTATGTCTTGAGTGAAGACTGCCGTTGTTAAGACAGAGAAGTCTGACAGCATGGATGACAGCATGGAGGCGCTGTTTGAACAAATGGCGCAAGTTATTGTGCAACATAAGACTGCCGTGGTTGAGACAGATAAGTCCGGCAGTATGGAGGGGCTCGTTGAGTGCCTGGTCCAGGCCCAGCGGAGCATGGAGCAGCAGCGCCTGCAGCACCAGCAGCGCATGCAGGAGCACCGGCAGCAATTCCTGCAGCAGCAGCAGGAGAATAACCGGTTGTTGGAGCAGATTGCAGCTCTCAGCACCTCGTCCAAGAGTAATGTTGTGAAGGCACCTGACTTGTCCGCTGTAAAGAAGGCGGTAAGACGGTCCCTGAAAAAGATGACACCTCGTGATGATGTGGAGGTGTATCTCACTACATTTGAGGAACTGGCAGAGAAGGAGAATCTGCCCCTATCTGAGTGGGCCATGATGGTCGCACCCTATCTGATTGGAGTGCCCCAGGTGGCCTATGCTGACCTGAGCGAGCAGGACAGCCAAGACTATGCCAAGCTGAAAGCGGAGATTCGTACCCGGCTGGGTGTTACGGTGACAGCCCGTGCCAGGGGAGTTCGTGACTGGAGATACAGTTGGGAGTCTGCAGTCAGCAAACCTGATTATGGAGTTGGAAAGGTGATAGTGAACCGCTACACCCAACATGTCCTCCTGAGGTACAGCCAGAGGTCGGACAAGGAGACCACCAGGACGCCAATCGTCTGGTCAGCCTGATGGAGAAGGCCTTCGCCAGCAAAGACTGTCTCCGTGACCAGCCGTCTGAGAGGTCGTCACTTCAGAGTTCCCGGATGCTGAACTCTCGCGGTAAGAGCGTTCCAGCTGTTGGGGACATGGGGTATGCTGATAAGCGGGTTCAGGCCCGAGGGGACATGTGGGTGGAAAAGTGTGATGGACAGGGTTGGAGATGTCGTGAAATTGCAGCCGGCTGTTCACTAGAGGGGGAGCCTATGTGCTGTGATGTTGGCAGGTCCCTCTCTCTCTGCGCAGAACCTGTGTGTGTGACCACCGCAGCCGAAGAGACTGGACCACAGGTGTCCCCGGTGGTTGTAAGTGAATGCCCAGCACAGGCCCTCTTAGACTCAGAGAGTCCAGTGACTTCCGTATGTGACTTTCCCCGATCTGAGGATCTCTGGGGGAAAAATGTTTCTGATGGACAGTGTGATGAAGCTCCTACTGAGGGTGCGCAGTCCCGAGGGGCGGAACACAATGCTAGTGGGACGTTAAATTTATGTGATAATGATGATGATGATGATCATGATAATGATGATGACCATGATAATGATGATGATGATCATGATAATGATGATGACCATGATAATGATGCTGATGCTGATAATGATGATGATCATGATAGTGATGATAATACTGATCATAGTCATGATAATGATGTTGATAATAATGATGACTGTGATAGTGATGAAATTCCTTTGCAGGTGATGTTGGGAGACGAGGATGGTGGTTCTCGGGAACCGAGTGTCCCTGACTTACCTGTGTCCTGTGACGGTTTTGAGAGTGAGCCGTGGCGAGAACCCGCTCTTAGGACGGCACAGGAAAATATGATTGTTCTAAATGAGGTTTCCCAGGAGCCTGGCTCTGAGGAGAGGTTTCCTCATGCTGCCATGGACAATAACCTATTGTATAGGGACACTGAGGTCCAGGGAGAGGTCGTGAGTCAGCTCCTAGTACCTGAACTATATAGAAGTATAGTGCTGGGGTTGTCACATAGTCACATACTTGAGGGACCAGATGGTGCAGTTAATGTTGTGGATGACATGTTAACTAAGGTTCCAGATCAAGATGTGAATGAAAATGAATTGTATGGCCCTGACAGTGAGCAGGATGTGAATGAAAATGAATTGTATAACACTGACAGTGAGCAGGATATGAATGAAAATGAATTGTATAACCCTGACAGTGAGCAGGATATGAATGAAAATGAAGGGTATAGCCCTGACAGTGAGCCAGATGTGGCTGAGGAAGTAGAGTGTGGAACGGACGGTGGGGCTCCTGGGCATGTCTTGCCAGAAGAGTCTGAAAGTGGGGAACTGGAGAAAAGTGAAAAGCCCCCTATACCTTCTGTGATAGTTGGTGACACATGGTCAGTGCACCAGGGACAGGAAGTACGTGAGTTTCTGAGGAAGAGTCAGCAGAAGTGTTCTGATGTGTCGGGTCGTACTTCTCTGGCCAGGCACTATATCGAAAATGAGCCCGGCCCTAAGGTCAAGATGAAACCGTGCAGGATACCCGAGGCCCGCAGAGAGTATAGGCCTGGGAGGGTACAGGGTAGTGCGGATGCTTCAGATGAAGAGAAAGCTGATGTGGGCTATGACAGTGGTGAAGATGAAGCTGATGAGGGCCATGACTGGTCCAGAGTTCACTGTCTCTGTTGGATTGTTGACCAGTCCTTCGGTCTGGATGACCAGCCCTCCGGTCTGGAGAAGAGGGAGGGGATATGTGAGACAGTGAGGGAATGTGTGTTGAATGGGGTGTACATTTCACCTAGGTATAAGGGAAATGTGTGGCTTTGTAAACCTAGTGGTAGAGAAAGGTCACTACACCTTGCATTCATTACACACTTGCAGCTCAGCCTGAAACTACTCAGGTCTTAATTAGGAGACCAGAAGTAGATGTCTGCAAACACAATCTGAGAGCTGTCTTTAGTCTGGACACAGGGAGGTATCCTGGCACAAGGAAGCAGTCTCCAGGATTGGGAGCTGTCTTTAGTCTGGACACAGGGAGGTGTCCTGGCACAAGGAAGCAGTCTCCAGGATTGGGAGCTGTCTTTAGTCTGGACACAGGGAGGTGTCCCGGCACAAGGAAGCAGTCTCCAGGATTGGGAGCTGTCTTTAGCCTGGACACAGGGAGGTGTCCCGGCACAAGGAAGCAGTCTCCAGGATTGGGAAGCACGCTCAGTCTGGACACAGGAAGGTGTCCCGGCACAAGAGGTGTCTCCAGGAGTGTGAGCTATCTCAGTCGGGGTGCAGGAGGTACCCCGGACACAGGAGTAGTCTCAGTGAGTCTCCGTGCGAATAGCGGCTGAATAGGAGTGGATCTCTCTCAAGTCTGGACGCTGAAGGGGCCTTCAGACACAAGGAGGAGTATCTGGGAAACTCCATACTGGTAACATATATCATATGTGTTGGTTTGGGGTACAGACTGGTAGAGTCTGGACCCGGATAGACAGGGCAATCTATCTATGTGTAGTTAGTGGCTAGACAAGCCCAGGTTTTCTGTTTATGATTTATTTTTATCTGTTTGCTGTGGACTTTAATAAAGCTGGTTGCGGCCAGTTTTCACCAGAACTGCTGTCTGAACGAACTGTTTTCATGCCATTCTGTCTACCCAGACAGCGATTCTAGAGCTATATCCCCTGAAATGTTACAGGGGGTTAAAACCCACTTTTGAAGATGAAGGTCTATGTAGTACGCAGGGGTGAACCTAGCCTCTGTGCTGCCTGAGGCGAACTGCAAAACGGCGCCTCCCAATTCGAGCGAGGAAGGTTGCGGCGTGCATAGCGCGCCACGGCAAATTTTAGGCCACGCCCCAACCACACCCATTTCACAACTAGTCACACCCATGTCCACGCCCCGACCACACCCATTTAGCACTGGTGATCACACTGACTGGTACTGAGGGCACAGTGACTGGTACTATGGGCACACTGGTACTGAGTAAAAGAAAGAACAGAGAGAGAAACAAGAAAACAGAAAGGAGAGAGAGAAAGAAAGAGGGGAAAGCAAGAAAGAACAGAGAGAAAGTAGAGAGAGAAATAAATAAACAAAGAAAGGGAAAAGAAAGAACAGAGAGAGAAAAGAACAGAGAGAGAAAGAAAAAAAGACGGGAAAGAAAGAACAGAGAGAAAGAAAGAACAGAAAAAGAAAGAGGGGACAGAAAAAAAGAACAGAGAGAAAAAAGAAATAGGGGAAAGAAAGAACAAAGAGAGAAAGAAAGAACAGAGAGATAGAGAGAAAGAAAGATGGGAAACAAAGAACAGAGAGAGAGAAAGAGAAATAAAGAAAACAGATAGAAAGAACAGAGAGAGAAAGAAAGAACAGAAAGAAAGAAAGAAAGAGAAAGAAAGAAAGAAGAAAGAACAAAGAGGAAGAAAGAACAAGATAGAAAGAAAGAGGGAAAGAAAGAACAGAGAGAAGAAAAAGAACAGAGAGAGAAAGAAAGATGGGAAAGAAAAAAACTACTGAATAATGGCCCCATATACTGCTGCATACAGTATAATGCCCAATGATGCTCCATATAATGGACCCAAAATATGCTCGCATACTGATATACCACATGGCTCCACATATATAACTGCTGCATACAGTATAATAGCCCCACATGATGCTATACTGATATGGCCCATATATGCTGCATACGTATAATGCCCATGATGCTCCATACTGTATAAAGGCCCCATATACTGCTGCATACAGTATAATAGCCCCACATGATGCTCCATACTGAATAATGGCCCCATATACTGCTGCATACAGTTAATGCCACATGATGCCCATACTGATGCCAATGCTGCATACTGTATAATAGCCCCACATGATGCTCCATACTGAATAATGGCCCCATATACTGCTGCATACAGTATAATAGCCCCACATGATGCTCCATACTGAATAATGGCCCATTATACTGCTGCATACAGTATAATAGCCCCACATGATGCTCCATACTGAATAATGGCCCCATATACTGCTGCATACGCAGTATAATAGCCCCACTGATGCTCCATACTGAATAATGGCCCCATATACTGCTGCATACAGTATAATGGCCCCACATGATGCTGCATACTGATAATGGCCCCAATGTGCTCCATAAGTAATGCCAATGTGCTCCATATATATGGCCATATGCTGCATACAGTATAATAGCCCCACATGATGCTCCATACTGAATAATGGCCCCACATATACTGCTGCATACAGTATAATAGCCCCACATGATGCTCCATACTGAATAATGGCCCCATATACTGCTGCATACAGTATAATAGCCCCACATGATGCTCCATACTGAATAATGGCCCCATATACTGCTGCATACAGTATAATAGCCCCACATGATGCTCATACTGAATAATGGCCCCATATACTGCTGCATACTGTATAATGCCCCACATGATGCTCATACTGAATAATGGCCCCATATGACTGCATCAGATATACTGATGATTAATGGCCCATATACTGCTGCATACAGTATAATAGCCCCACATGATGCTCCATACTGAATAATGGCCCCATATACTGCTGCATACAGTATAATAGCCCCACATGATGCTCATACTGATATAATGGCCCCATATACTGCTGCATACAGTATAATAGCCCCACATGATGCTCCATACTGAATAATGCCCCATATACTGCTGCATACAGTATATAGCCCCACATGATGCTCCATACTGAATAATGGCCCCCATATATACCTCATATCATATAATTGGCCCCAATACTGCTGCATACGTATAATAGCCCCCATATGCTATACTGAATAATGGCCCCATATACTGCTGCATACAGTATAATAGCCCCACATGATGCTCCATACTGAATAATGGCCCCATATACTGCTGCATACAGTATAATAGCCCCACATGATGCTCCATACTGAATAATGGCCCCATATACTGCTGCATACAGTATAATAGCCCACATGATGCTCCATACTGAATGGCCCATATATGCCCAACATATATAGCCCATTGCTGCCATACTGAATAATGGCCCCATATACTGCTGCATACGTATAATAGCCCCACATGATGCTCCATACTGAATAATGGCCCCATATACTGCTGCATACAGTATAATAGCCCACACATGATGCTCCATACTGATATAATGGCCCCATATACTGCTGCATACAGTATAATAGCCCCACATGATGCTCCATACTGAATAATGGCCCCATATACTGCTGCATACAGTATAATAGCCCACATCAATGATGCCCATACTGATACTATATGCCCCATATCTGCTGCATACTGGTATAATAGCCCACATGATGCTCATATGATATGCCCCATATACTGATAGTAAATGCCCACTGAGTATACTGTGCATACCGTATAATAGCCCACATGATGCTCCATACTGAATAATGGCCCCATATACTGCTGCATACAGTATAATAGCCCCACATGATGCTCCATACTGAATAATGGCCCCATATACTGCTGCATACAGTATAATAGCCCCACATGATGCTCCATACTGATATAATAGGCCCCAATTATACTGTGCCATATCTGTATAATAGCCCCACATGATGCTCCATATGATAATGGCCCATATACTGCTGCATACAGTATAATAGCCCCACATGATGCTCATACTGATAATGGCCCCATATACTGCTGCATACAGTATAATAGCCCCACATGATGCTCATACTGAATAATGGCCCCATATACTGCTGCATACAGTATAATAGCCCCACATGATGCTCCATACTGAATAATGGCCCCATATACTGCTGCATACAGTATAATAGCCCCACATGATGCTCCATACTGAATAATGGCCCCATATACTGCTGCATACTAATGCCACATGTCCATATGATAATGGCCCATATACTGCTGCATACAGTATAATAGCCCACATGATGCTCCATACTGAATAATGGCCCATATACTGCTGCATACAGTATAATAGCCCCACATGATGCTCATACTGAATAATGGCCCCATATACTGCTGCATCATAATGCCACTGATTCATATATGGCCCATATACTGCTGCATACAGTATAATAGCCCCACATGATGCTCATACTGTATAATGGCCCATATACTGCTGCATACGTATAATAGCCCCACATGATGCTCATACTGAATAATGGCCCCATATACTGCTGCATACAGTATAATAGCCCACATGATGCCATCATAAGGCCATTACTGCTGAACATAATGGCCCCACATGATGCTCCATATGAATAATGGCCCATATACTGCTGCATACAGTATAATAGCCCCACATGATGCTCCATACTGAATAATGGCCCCATATACTGCTGCATACAGTATAATAGCCCCACATGATGCTCCATACTGAATAATGGCCCCATATACTGCTGCATACAGTATAATAGCACCACATGATGCTCCATACTGAATAATGGCCCCATATACTGCTGCATACTGTATAATGGCCCCATATACTGCTGCATACTGAATAATGGCCCCATATACTGCTGCATACAGTATAATAGCCCCACATGATGCTCCATACTGAATAATGGCCCCATATACTGCTGCATACTGTATAATAGCACCACATGATGCTCCATACTGAATAATGGCCCCATATACTGCTGCATACAGTATAAATCGGCGCTGCTCCGGTCCCATAGCGCCATCTTGTGCCCGTAATTTCTGAATTAATTGAAATCAGAAGTTAAGTCAGAAGAGCTCAATGCAAGTCTATGAGAGCCAGCATGAGGCTCTCATGGAGATGTACTGAACAGTGACCTACATAAAATACCGGAGTTGCCGGCAGGTCACCGCCACACCTTCTATCTGTGAAACAAGATCAGAAGGCGGAGATAGAAGCAGCGAATGACCCCTTTGCCACCCCACAGCTTCTAACACTGCCCTCAAACAAACAGTCAGGGGGTGGTGATAGAAGCAATGAGTGATATCACCAGTGCCGCCCCTGATGACGAATTATTTAAGGGCAGTGCTAGTAGCTGTGTTGTCCAGTGTTAGTGTCACTCACTGCTTTTATCTCCGCTCCCATGCGACGTATTTTTTCACAGTTAGGCTAGGTTCACATTAGCGTTTGTGTGTGCAACGTATCATCTGCATGCGCAAACGTGTGCAAATGCATGCTAACGCAGTGTTTTTTAACCGCATCAGCTTACACATAACACAAAAAAAACCACTGTGTGTGCATGTGTTTTGGCATGCATTTGCGATATTTATGCGCATGAGTTTGATATTTCCAGGTGCTGTAATCAGTTCCTGGACCTGCGCAGTCTGAAGTCCACATGCGCATCAAATGCATCCATGCGCATGTCCTTGCGTACCAATGCGTTCCCATAGACAGTAATGTGTTTTCTCCTTCGTCTCATTGGGGGACACAGGACTGTGGGTGTATGCTACTGCCGCTAGGAGGCTGACACTAAGTAAACATAAAAAAAGGTTAGCTCCTCCTCCGCCGTATACACCTCAGCACTGGCCGCAGGCAAACCCAGTTCTTGCTTAGTGTGTGATGGAGGCACACGTCTGGTTATTTTTCCAGACCATTTTTTTTTTTTTTCCTTTCCCACGAAGATGAGATAGGGGCGACGGATCCTATTGAAAGGGTCCGATCTCCCCAAACCATCAACGGGCGAGCACATGGAGTAAAGCCTCCAACGTATCCTCTCCCGCAACGTGGGACATGAATGCCGGACTCAGCCCTGACCACCCTAGGGTATTGAAACCCTAGGCTGTACAGAGGCAAGAGTTAGTCCGTGCGGCCCCCACTGCACCACCAATGCTAGACTGCGGTGCTGCAAGGAGGCGGACGGTCCCTCTCCTCACCCTCTGAAGGGGTGATGGAGTTAGGGTTCCTGCACCATCCTACCTTTTTTGTTATGGAGCCCCCCTTTTTTAATCATCGCCTGAGTGAACGAAGACGGTTTTCTTACCTCCCAAAGGACGTGTGGCCAGGATTACTGGAGCGGGTAGGAACCAGCTGTTCGTTCCCCCTCCTCCACAAGGGGGTATCAAGTCGGCGTCCGCCTCCCGCCTGGACAGCTGCGGGGGTTGCGGCCAGCGCTAGGCCTTTGCCAAATTTAGTCCCCGGCTTTTCCCGGGACTAGGCCGCGGGCCGGTGTTTACTGTCCGGCGTTAGCCGGAGGGTGGGCCGCGGTCGTGGGGGGGATCCTCCCCCGGCGGCGTCTCCTTCCGGCGGGCCCGCCCTCTGACTTTGGGGACCTCCTTTCGCCCGGCTTCTGGGCTGCGGTTTTAAAATTTAGTCCCCGGCTTTTTCCGGGGACTGGGCCGCGGGCCGGAATTCTGTGTCCGGCGTCAGCCGGGGGGTGGGCCGCTGTCGCAAGGGAGATCCGCCCCCGGCGGCGTCTCCTTCCGGTGGGACCGCCCTCCGACTTTAGGGCCTCAGCCGGAAATTTAGGCCGTGGCTTCGGCCGGCGCTAGGCCGCGGCTTCAAATTTAGTCCCCGGCTTTTGCCGGAGACTAGGCCGCGGCCGGAAGTAGGTGGGAGGCGCCTCTTGAGAGGCTCGACTACATGAGCACGCCTCCCTGACAGAGGAGCGCTCCTTTTTGAAAAATTTTGGAGCTCAGTTGTCTTCCTACGCCAATGCTATTTGGACGCTGTTTTTAGGACGCAAGGGATACAGGACTGGGGTAAGTCGACACCGCTCAGGGGTTGCTACTACCTCCAGCCTGGTTGTTCCTCTTTACTTCGCACTTTTTTTTCGCCTCTCTGCTGACCGTCACATCCAGTTCATTGCGGACTCTGTGACAGATCCAGAATGTCCAGAAGATCTAAAGTTCATACGGTGCTGTATACCGCATGCATTGCCTGTAGGTCCCCTTTTCCGCACGCCCAGTCTTCTCGGGTCTGCAAAGCCTGTGACTCTGAATGGGCTCAGGAACCCGCTCCTATAGCTGAGCCTAGTGCGTCAGGTCCCCCTGAGTGGGCCTTGTCCCTGACTCAATCTGTGGCGTCATTAACAAGAGCGATCGAGTCCCTTCAAGCTCCCGATAGGAGCAGGGACAGTGGTTCACCCGTCTTGGCGACGTCTCATGAACCTCCGGCCTGCAGGGGCCGCGCTCTCACCAGGCAGACGCAGGGGAAGCGAACCCACACTGCGTCGCCTTTGCCGTCCGGGGCCTCGGCATCTTTCAGTTCCGTCTCTCGCTCTCCCTCACCTCTGGCAAGTGATCAGTATTCGGATTCTGATTCAGAAGGGTCCCTTAATTTAGAGGCACCAAATTGTCAGGACACAATTGACAGTTTGATTGAAGCTGTCAATCAAACTTTGGGGATAGACGATGAGTCCACCTTGACCTCCGGTCATAAGGTGTCCTTCAAAAGAGCCAGGCAAGCTCATAAGGTTTTTGGGGCTCATCCTGAGTTTGAGGAACTAGTGCAGCGCCACCGAGAGAAACCGGACAAGCGCTTCGCAGGACAAAAGGCTCTCAATACTAGATATCCTTTTGCTCCTGAGCTTCTTAAGAAGTGGGCGGAATCTCCTGCGGTCGATCCTCCTGTGTCGCGTTTGGCGTCTAGGACGCTCCTCTCCCTTCCTAACGGTTCCTCGATCAAGGAACCAACGGATCGTCTGATTGAGAGTTTGGCCCGCTCGGTGTTTGAAGCATCGGGTTCTGCTCTCTCTCCTTCTTTTGCAGCGACTTGGGTTGCTAAGGCCATGATATCCTGGTCGGAGTCTCTAAATAGAGCTCTTCATGGTATAGAGGTACCGTCTGAAGTAACCGAGATTTCTAATCAGATAGCGCTGGCAGGAGATTTCTTAATTAATGCGTCCATGGATGCGGCAAATTGCTCAGCCCTAGCTGCTGCTAATGCAATTGCCATCAGAAGATCTTTGTGGCTGAGAACCTGGCGAGCAGACTCAATCTCAAAGAAATCGCTTACATCCTTACCATATCAGAGTGGTCGGTTATTTGGCGAAAGGTTGGATCAGCTCATATCTGATGCGACGGGAGGGAAGAGCAGTTTCCTTCCTCAGCAAAAGATTAAGCAGCCTTTTCGCCGACAGCTTCAGCCTCGCTTTAGGGCCTTTCGTAACCCAGGTTGGGCCGCGCCAGCTACCTCCAGCGGTTCAGGTCGGCCTAATCAAGCCAGAGATCGTCAGGTCTCCTACAGGACCAACCCTCTGGGAAGAGGGCGATCTCAACAACCAAGATCTAGAGGGTCCAAACCCCAGAGATATTCGGACAAATGACTGGAGGCAGAATCCGGTCAATTTATCCAGAGTAGGCGGCCGCTTACTCTGGTTTCGCCCCATTTGGCTATCAATTACTCACGACGAGTGGGTCAGAGAGTTAGTCTCCTCGGGGTACAAAATAGAATTTACCAGCCTTCCTTCAAATCGTTTTTTTCCCTCTCGCCTTCCCAAGGAGGAATCTCGGGTTCGCGCCTTATTCAGGGCGGTCGAGTCTCTTCGGCACAGCAGGGTTGTCGTACCTGTTCCGGAAATCGAAAAAGGTCAGGGGTTTTATTCCAACCTGTTCATTGTACCCAAAAAAGACGGTACCGTAAGACCCATTCTGGATCTAAAGCGACTGAACCGGTTTGTCAGAATTCGTCATTTCCGAATGGAGTCTCTCCGTTCTGTCATTGCAGCCATGGAAAAAGGGGAATTTCTAGCATCAATAGACATTCAGGATGCCTATCTTCACATCCCCATATTTCCTCCTCATCAGAGATTTCTTCGGTTTGCCGTCGGCGAACTTCATCTTCAGTTCGCAGCCTTGCCATTCGGGCTAGCCACAGCCCCCAGGGTGTTCACAAAGGTCATGGCTGCTGTTGTGTCCATTCTGCACTCCAGGGGGGTAGTCATCCTGCCTTAAGGGTATGCCACACTAAACAATATCGCTAACGGGATCGCTAAAAAACGTCACTATTTAGCGATCCCGTTAGCGATATTGTTCAGTGCGGCAGCTTCCAGCGACGAGCTTCCTGCTGTGATCTCGCTCGTCGCTGGAATCGTTCCGGACCCTATTTTCTCGTCGGCGCTCCCGCTGGGTAAGTATCTAATCGCTGTGTGGCACCTTTTCTTAGCGATTTAGCGGTACTTTTGTACCGCTAAAGTCGTTAAGAAGATCGCTAACGGCGATAGCGTCGTTAACTATATCGCTAAATGTGGCCGCATTTAGCGATATAGAAACAATCCCGCTAGCGATCTCATTAGTATGCAACGCTAACGAGATCGCTAGCGGGATAGCTTAGTGTGGCAGTACCTTTACTTAGACGACCTCCTCATCAAGGGTCCGTCTTTTCAGACCTGCGAGGAAAGTGTCAGCATTACGTTAGACACCCTTGCTCGCCTGGGGTGGCTGGTGAATATGAAGAAGTCATCTCCCGTGCCATCTCGGAAGATCACCTTTTTAGGGATGAATTTCGACACCGCTCAGGGGTTGATAATTCTTCCTCAAGACAAGGCCTTGGTTCTCCGTCAAGAGGTACGGATCCTTCGCCAACCGATTCCTCACACCATCCGGTTTTGCATGAGGGTCCTAGGAAGGATGGTGGCAGCAATCGAGGCTATTCCATTTGCCCAATTTCATCTTCGCCCCCTTCAACATGCACTCTTGGCAGTATGGGACGGGAGCCCTTACTCCCTCAATCTTCGGTGCCGTCTGTCCCTGCAGGTCAGACAGACTCTAATGTGGTGGGCGAAGAGCACCACTCTTCAACAGGGTCGTTTGTTTCCTCCAAATTTCTGGTTGGTTGTCACAACGGACGCCAGCCTGCTCGGATGGGGAGCAGTGTTTCGTCACCACACAGCCCAGGGAACTTGGTCTCAGCAGGAATCGACCCTCCCGATCAATATTTTAGAGATCCGAGCTATTCGGCTGGCTCTGAGGCAGTTTCACCAGCATCTGGCGGGCCACCCAGTCAGAATACAATCGGACAATGCCACGGCAGTGGCATACATAAACCATCAGGGAGGTACCCGCAGCAGGGCGGCCATGCACGAGGTAAAACAGATTCTGACCTGGGCAGAGGTAAATCACTCTGTGATTTCAGCGGTCCACATTCCGGGCGAGGAAAACTGGGCAGCGGATTTTCTCAGCCGTCACGGCATAGCGTCAGGGGAATGGTCACTTCATCCCGAGATTTTTCAGCAGATATGCCGACGCTAGGGAACCCCAGATGTGGACCTGATGGCTTCCAAGATAAATGCCAAGGTGCCCAACTTCGTCTCCCGGTACCGGGATCCGCAGGCATTTGCAGTAGACGCTCTGGTCCTACCATGGAATCAGTTTCATCTTCCATACTTGTTTCCACCAATAGCTCTTCTCCCAAGGGTGATCAGAAAGATCAGGATAGAGGGGGTTCCAGCGATATTAATTGCTCCGGATTGGCCACGTCGCTCATGGTACGCGGAACTGGTACAATTGCTCGCCGACGCACCCTGGCGACTGCCAGAGCGCGTGGACCTTCTCTCCCAGGGCCCAGTTTACCACCAGAACTCAGCGGCCCTGTGTTTGACGGCCTGGCCGTTGAATCTTGGATCCTGACCAGGGCTGGATTCTCTAAAAAGGTCGCTGCAACAATGGCTAACGCCCGAAAGCCCGTTTCGGCTCGCATCTACCACGGTACTTGGAAGGTCTTTTTTGATTGGTGCAGGGAACATGATTGTTCCCCGCTCCTCTTTTCAATTCCAAACATTCTATCTTTTCTCCAGGCAGGCCTAGATTCAGGTCTAGCACCTAGTACTCTTAGACGACAGATATCAGCCTTGTCGGTTCTTTTTCAGCGAAAGATCGCGTCTAATTTTCAGGTTAGGACCTTTATTCAGGGGTTGTCCATATAGTTCCTCCCTACAAGACTCCCTTAGAGGTTTGGGACCTCAATCTAGTCCTGGGAGTCCTGCAAGAGTCTCCTTTTGAACCTTTGCAGGAGGTTTCTCTGTCATTTCTTTCCTGGAAAGTGGTGTTTTTGGTAGCCATAACATCCATAAGGCGGGTTTCGGAGCTGGCTGCACTGTCTTGTCGAGCTCCATACTTGCTTTTCCATCAGGATAAGGTAGTGCTCAGACCAACACCACCTTTTTTGCCTAAAGTCGTGTCCTCATTTCATATTAATGAGGACATTGTTTTGCCCTCATTTTGCCCAGCTCCGACGCACCGAGTGGAGAAGGCTCTCCATACGCTGGATCTGGTGAGAGCACTCAGGAGATATGTATCTCGGATGGCGTCCTTTCGGCAGACGGACACGCTGTTTGTTCTCCCTGAGGGTCGCAGGAAGGGACTCGCTGCCTCTAAATCAACCTTGGCTAGGTGGATTCGGTTAGCCATTCAGGAGGCTTACCGCATCAGAGGCGCGGTGGTTCCCGCAGGGATCAAGGCTCACTCCACCCGAGCGGTGGGTGCCTCCTGGGCCCTTCGGCATCAGGCTTCGGTGGAACAGGTTTGTAAAGCAGCAACCTGGTCCAGTCTGCATACCTTTTCCAAGCATTATAATGTCCATACCCAGGTTTCTGCGGATGCCAGTCTGGGTAGAAGGATTCTTCAGGGCGCGGTTGCGCACCTATAGGCAATGCCTATTATAAATTACACTGTGGAGTCGATTTCCCACCCAAGGGACTGCTTTGGGACGTCCCACAGTCATGTGTCCCCCAATGAGACGAAGGAGAAATACGGATTTTTGTGTTACTCACCGTAAAATCCTTTTCTCCGAGACGCTCATTGGGGGACACAGCACCCTCCCTAAAGAGCCGGCTGGCTTTATTTTGAGTTAACTCTATTCTCCTTAAGTCGGTATCAGCAGTTTTTTCTTCTGGATATACTGTATCTGTGTTAACTCTTGATTTATTTTTTAGCCTCCTACTGCTTTTTGCACTAAACTGGGTTTGCCTGCGGCCAGTGCTGAGGTGTATACGGCGGAGGAGGAGCTAACCTTTTTTATGTTTACTTAGTGTCAGCCTCCTAGCGGCAGTAGCATACACCCACAGTCCTGTGTCCCCCAATGAGCGTCTCGGAGAAAAGGATTTTACGGTGAGTAACACAAAAATCCGTATTTTTGACGCACTCATCCGCATGCTCATGACTGCCCATATTTGACGGATTTTTGACGCTTCAAAAAAATGTAACATGTTGTGTTCGCCGCACACCGTGAAATGACGCATGGGTACGCATGTCCCTGCGTACACCATGTTAAAGATATGTACGCATGACGCATGTGGATCTATGCGGATCAAACGCTGCGCACAGATACGCAAATGTGAAACCAGCCTTATATGATGTGGAGATAGAAGCAGAGAGCCGGCGCTGCTCTCACCTCTCCCAAAGTCTCTTTCACCATGGATCCAGGACATCTTTAGAGGGCAGTGATGCATGAAACTATAGTAAGTACCTGCAGCGATAACCCCTGATACATCCAATTCCAGGAGGGCGACAGGTGCTGCAGGTAAGTGAGTGCAGCCCTAACCTCCTGTGATGTATTGTTTTATTAGCTGGATAGGGAGAAGTGTAGGGTATTTTATAATAAAGCAAAATATTACAGAAGTGTTTAGGGAGTAAAAGTAGATATTCTAAAAGGACATTTTAGGTACTGGACCACCCCTTTAGTAACTGTAGAGTTCCAAAAGTCCTCTGGAATTACCATTAGCACAAAAACTGTGCGCTGGGTGCTTCATGGCATGGAATTCCAAGGCTGTGTAGCCGGATACAAGATTTACATCACAAAGCACAATACATGGTGGTATGGACTGATGTATCTGGAGAAGTAAATGTGTTCTGTGAAGTGATGAATCACGTTTCTCCATATTGTAGTCTGCTGGACAGCCTGTGTCTGATAAATTCCAGGAGAACATTACCTGTCTGACCACAATGTGCCAAGCTGAATGGCTAAATGAAAGCTAATGCTATGGGGTCTAGGAGTATACCTTTAGGGGTTGGCCTATGCCCCTTAGTTACAGTGTAGGGAAATATTAATGCTGTAGCATACCGAGATATTATGAACCGTTGTATGTCTCCAACTTTGTTGTAAGTACAGTTTGGGGAATTTTTTTTGGGTTCCTGTATAACTGTGCTCTTGTTTACAAGGCAACGTATGTAAATTCATGGTTGGTGACTTTGGCGTGGAAGAACTTAACTGGCCTTGTACAGAGCCCTGACCTCAACTTTAGTATGAACTAGAAAGGAGATAGCAAGCCAGACGATCTGTCCTCACAAGCCATGTCTCACTTCACAAATGCTCTTCTTTGGCCTAACTCCTTATTAATGTATCGATTAAGAATGGGATATCATAACAGCTCCTTCAGGTGCTCCCAATACTTTGTCCACATAATCCATGTTCTGTTGCATGGTTCTGTAATATGTATGTGGTGCTGTGACTGGAAAAGGGAATGGTAGTGTACAGACACATGTGATGTTGGGTATAGGGCTGGCTTTTAAAGGGAATCCCTTGATGTGCCTACCTTAAAATAACCAACAAGCAATATGATTAACTAAATGCAATTCTATGTAATTAAAGTATTTATTGTTCTTGTTTTTTATACTATTAGGATCCTATTTACAAGTAAAAGTGACAAGTAGGAAATTTGCAAACACACTTCACAGTTTAAATTGGAAAAACCTGCTGACAGATTCCCTTCATAGGGAATCTATAAGCAGGCTTTCATTACCTATATGAGAACAGCATGAAAAAGGGGCTGAGATCCTGATTTCAGTGATGTGTCATTTACCGGGCTGCTGATTACCACCGGTTGACAGCTTTCTGTGTACACTGTGCATAGGCAGAAAGCTGTCCGTGGTTGGTGGGGAGTTCTAAAGAGTTCAGAAATATGGAGGATTATATGGCAATAGGTTTACTAGTATAGTACTCTGTTAATCTCATGCTGATAAAAATTGAGATTTTATCAAAATGATAGCATGCAGCCAGTAAGTAACATAGTTGGAATCAGGATCTCTACCTCTATATTTTTCTGCAGATTAGGTGGCAAACATTTAGCAATAAATTCTCTTTAAAAGGTTTTAATGAGGTAGGATAAGGCACAAATGTCTTGTAATGCATTTAATAAAATTTCTCCCATTATGTTAATGAACTAAACACAGTAAACGGTTGAGTACATCAGTTCTACACGTGTATTCCATATTTCATGTCTGCAGTGAAGCCTACAAAATACATAACATTAGAATTAATACCCAATGAAAACGGATGTAGTCTCTTGTTGACGACTGTACACACCTGAGTTCAGCAAATGAAATATAATCCTGTGACAGTGCAGTCTGATAGTAAAAGGAGGTAGTGACTAAATTGGTGACAATGGGGAAATCAATTGAATGGTCAAGGCTGTCACATTATCGATAGGTAAAATAGAAGAAAGGAGTGCGGGTGCTTTATTCTGGTGTGACTGATTTTCGCACCAGGAGGTAATTGGTGTCGATACTTTACAGATATCTGCTGGGTCAGATGCGCGTCTGAAGTATCCCACACCTGCCTAAAGGGTATGCCACACTAAGCGAGATCGCTAACGAGATCGCAAACGACATCGCTACTACGTCACTATTTTGCGATCTCGTTAGCGATGTCGTTGTGTGTGGCATGTAGCAACTATGTGGCCCCTGCTGTGATGTCGCTGATCGTTCACTAATGTTCTGGACCGTTTTTTGATCGTTGGCGTCCCGCTGGTGAGCCTATATCGCTGAGTGTGACACCTTTTGCGAACGACGAGCGACCTCGTTTGTGACGCATATGACAGCGGCGCAGGCGGGACTAGGTTTTTTAGCGTCACAGAGTGGATCGCAATATCTGTAGAAGCAGGCAGGTGGGACTAGGTTTTCTTTTGCGTCACAGAGAGGATCGCAGTATCTGCAAAGCAGGCTAGCAGGACGCAGAGAGCAGGAGCGATGCTGGAAATTCCTATGAATGAGAAGCGCTCGAGAACAATGAAAGGGAGCGCTATACGCCGTCTTTCATGATGCGGTCAAAACATAAATTATAGCACATATATAACATATATCTGTGCTGAGAGGCGTGGAAAAGGTTGTGCTCAGTACACGCTAAAGAGATCGCTGACCGCTGATGTGTCGTTTATGAGATCTCCTGTTTGGCAGCTACTAGCGACCTAAAAGCGATCACACCAACGATCTCGTTAGCTTGCGTCGTTAACGAGATCGCTAGCGAGATCGCTTAGTGTAGCAGTACCTTTAGAGTAATCACTAGAAAATGATAGGTGCATGACACCTGCCAATATCAAATGCATCCCTGCCGGTGTCTGTAGATGTGATGTCATCAGCGCCTCTTATCTTCCGTGTTTCGCCAGAATTCCCCAGTAAGCAGCCTAATGTCTAGTGTTCTTGAATACATGTAAGGTCTGATAAAGGCACAGGAATGTACAAGTCTATAATACTCAGTTCATTTTCAGTCTTCTGAATGAATGTAGTGCAGTTCCTTTTCAGAATGACGTTGAGCCCGAGGCATCTGATACCGGATATTTTTCCAGAACCTTGAGCTAGGTGAAAGAGCCGCTTCTGTTAGTTCTCCTTTCCATCGCACAACACCTTGCTTTTGCTTGATGTATTTGATAGATTCGGGCATGCTTGTGTAGTCTGCTATTTTCTCCATTTCAATCAATATTACTTTGACTTTATTCCGAATGAGAGCGTCATACATGGCTATTTTCTGCTCAAAGTCCTCACCATGCTTTTCACAAAACACGTTACCCAAGATAATAATTACTCGTCTGCTTTGTGAAATGGTCTCGTCGATAAGGTCTGCCATAGCTGAAAGCACATTAAAAAATAGATTTACATTTTCAAAAGTAAAAATATATTAAAAGTTTGTTTTAGTCATTTAGGTGGAAATTACACCAAATGTTTACAATCTGCTGAACCCTTTTTTTTCAAAATTGCATTATGATTTTGTAACATAGATTCTAGATACCATGCGATGTGCACAATGACAGTGCACTCTCTCGCCGGCTCTGAACAGAAGTAACGAGCCAGAAACAGAGCGGACTGTCAGTGCTCATTGTAAGAGGATTACCCGGAGTGCAGAAACCAGTGTCGACCCCGCAGGTCACGGAATTGCACAGTGATAACACTCTACTGAGCATCCATTGGAATTGACAACCAACTAGACCAGTGCCTGAAATGGAGGTAATTGATGCTTTGTTCCAGGGAGGGGGCACAGATTGCGGTAGTGACCACAGCCTCTGCGCCCTGATGACGCTTTGTTTCAGTATCCCAGTGTCAGAAAAACAAAACCACAAATGCTCTAAAAATAAATTGATGGGTTTTACCCTAACATGACATGATTATATGAAGAAAACATGATGGATTGATGGTGTTTTATTTTTTTACATAAACAGTTATGCTATTTAAGTTCGGCTTCCTATCCACAAGAGATTTAACCAGCGTATGTTAAAAGTTCCACATGATCCTTGATAATGATTAGTTTGGATCTTTATAGCCGCTACTGCCATCAAATATCATATTATCTTGTTCACTGTAATGTCAACAAACTGTAGAAATCATTGATACCATAACAGTGAAAATAGAAACTTTCAAGTAAGTTTCTTCACAGTGGAAGAAGACGTGAACTGTAGTGACACCTAGTGGAAGAGACAGTATAGACCCTTTAAAGGGAACCTGTCACCCCCCAGGGCATTTTTAACTAAAAGATCCACCTTCAGCAGCACTAAGGCTGCATTCTGTGAAGGTGGCTCTTATGTTTCTGATCCCCAGTAACGCTGAAATATTGACTTTTATAAATAGGTCCCCATACCTGTATTGAGTCCCAAAGGTATGGTGTGTCCCCCTGTATCAGCCGCCTCCCAGCCGTCCATCATCCCCCTGTTTCGTCCCTGCGCCGCCTCCTCCTGTGTTGCTGTTGGAGTTACATGCCGGCGGGCGCCTGAGCTGTGCCAACAGTTCTCAGGCATGCGCAGTGCGCGCTGCCCAGGTACTGACATCAGGCTATCGCGCCTGCGTGTTTCGGAGGTCCCAGATCCCGCCCCGCAGTGTGTTATGATGTATTCACACTAAGGGGCTGGGAATCTGGCGCCTGCGCATTGAACAACTATAGCTGCGCCTGCCCCCTTCTCCCTTCTCCTCTTTCGTTTTCCTCCCTCGGCAGCGTCTGATGAGCTGAGTTGTTCACTGCGCAGTCACCAGATTGCCAGCCCCGCAGTGTGAATACATCATAACAAACTGCCGGGCGGGATCTGGGGCCTAAGAAACTCGCAGGCGCGATAGCCTGATGTCAGTTCATGGGCAGCGCACACTGCGCATGTCCGAAAACTGTTGGCACAGCGCAGGCGCCCGCCGGCATGTAACACCAACAGAAACACAGGATGAGGCTGCGCAGTGATGAAACAGGGGGATGATGGACGTCTGGGAGGCAGATGAAACAGGAGGACACACCATACCTATGGGACTCAATACAGGTATGGGGACCTATTTATAAAAGTCAATATTTCGGCGTTACTGGGGATCAGAAACATAAGAGCCACCTTCACAGAATGCAGCCTTAGTGCTGCTGAAGGTGGCTCTTTTAGTTAAAAACGCCCTGGGGAGTGACAGGTTCCCTTTAACGAGCCGTGCCACATGAATTAAGGTAGAAAGCTAAACCAGAACCTCAATTGCAAATATATGTGTGTAGAAGGAGAAGTACTGATTGGCTTGGTGAGAGACACCTGACAGGGGATATAAAGGATAAAGTTCACCTTGTTGAGAGTGCCAAGTTGGCGCAATGAGACTTTGTAATATGTCCTATCAGAGAAATCTGCTTTTTCCCTACTTAATAATCACTTGCCACTTTGCCCATGCCTCCTAAAAGTATCATTCTTTCTGAAAATCACATCAATCCATTTTTGTTATAGCAAGATGGACAGCCAGCTCTCTGAGGGTGGAGCAGCATTGAGAGATACACATCAAGGTGAATCTTCTAGCAAATGATTTTCCTAATTTCTTTTCTGTATTCACAGCTACACTGCTGAGTGCTGCTGTATAGTGTCTTCTATACTAATGTATAATGTCCTCCACTATTTGTTGCTTTTGTCGGTGTGCTACACATAAAAAGAGTAACATGAATCCCTTATGTCTGTGTACAGTGTATGGATGTGACATCATAACAGCTAGTCTCCATCCATTAACACAGACACAAACAAAAATGAGAGAGAGCATGCAGAAGGGGAAACTGTGGAAAAATACATGATATAAACATATTATAGTTTTAATCCTCAAGAAGACACATGACAGCTTATTTAGAAATGTTACCAGAGATAACAGGTATACTTTCAACATTAAACCAGAAATATGTATTTTTAAAGATGAATATATATAGTCATTCGTTTTTTTCCCACTAAAGTTTTGACTACAATATTACTAAGTGTTTTACCTCTAGCTGACACTTTTTCTTCTATAATTTCTTACACTGATTTTATACCCATCAACCCATCTTCAGGGTCTATCTCCTATAGAATGTAATACATGTACATAATTGTCACAGCTCTTATGCCTTTGTATTTACCATGACTGCCTTTGTGTGACCTTCAAGAGAGAGACAGATAGGCTGACTATCTTTGACAAGAGAGAGATTATATAATAATATATATATATATATATATATATATATATACATGTATTATATCTATACACAGACATATATATAGAAGAAATGTGCTGTTTACAAATTCTACAATTAATAATTACCACCGTGTCATTGAATAATAATAATAATAATAATAATGTATGTATGAACATATATATATATATATATCATATATTAACGTATGTGGGGCTTCACACATTTTGTATAACATTTTTTGTTGTTGCTGTACCCATTCATGATCATTATAGGCATATAAGCTGTGGAAATACTTGCCTTGGCCTGGTAAATCATCCCGTCCAATTATGAACAAACGATAAGAACACTGATTCTCCAGCACTTCCGGCAGCACTTTCAGTACAAATACATCCATTTCACATGAGTTCGTTCCAGTGGAATTTTTGGGGTATATTATGTAAGCATCAAACTGTTTCCCATCTGCATCTGTGACAACATTGATAGGAACAAAACTATTAGACTGGGATATACGAGTCCTGTATATTTCTACAAGTCGAATATGACTGCAAAAACTGAGGTAATTATCAATTGTTTGTCTAAGCATCATAAATCTGAAACATAAATCTGAAACAGCTAAACAGAAAATATTAAGATGTATACATAGTGCAGGGTCTATACAATCATTAGACATTTCCATGCATCTTTGATTTGGCTGTAAACGTCTGACTGTGATTTATAATATACTAGCTGAAGAGCCCGGTGCTGCCCGGGCATAGTAACTAACTACGGTTATAACAAATTATAATGATTACGGTATATACTCGTGTATAAGCCGAGATTTTCAGCACCTTTTTTGTGCTGAAAATGCCCCCTCGGCTTATACACGAGTCATAGGGCAGAAATCAGTGGGGGAGGGGATGCGGCGGCAGGAGCCGGTGGCTGGGACATCATACTCACCCTTCCCGTGCCATCGCTGAATGTCCCTGCAATCCTGCGTTCTCCCCGGCTTCCTGCAGCTCTCCAGCGCTGAGCGGTGACGTAATACCTGCTCATTAAGGTCATGTAATATGGACGTGACGCCACTCCCATGGGCGTGGCCTCCATATTCATGGCCTTAATGAGCGGTATTGCGTCACCGCTCAGCGCTGGAGAGCTGCAGGAAGCCGGGGAGAACGCAGGATTGCTGGCCGGGACGTTCAGCGATGGCACGGGAAGGGTGAGTATGATGGAAGAGGATGGGGGGAGCATGGAGGAGGACAAGGAGCACGGAGCAGGACGGAGGGGAGGACAGAGCACGGAGCAGAACGGGGGGAGGACGGAGAGCACGGAGCAGAACGGGGGAGGACGGAGAGCACGGAGCAGGACGGGGGGGAGGACGGAGAGCACGGAGCAGAACGGGGGAGGACGGAGAGCACGGAGCAGAACGGGGGGAGGACGGAGAGCACGGAGCAGAACGGGGGAGGACGGAGAGCACGGAGCAGAACGGGGGGAGGACGGAGCAGGACGGGGGTGGGCACAGAGGAGAATGGGGGAGTGCAGAGCTGAATGGGGAGCACGGAGCAGGACAGGGGAGGATGGAAAGCACAAAGCAGGACAGGATAATGGAGCAGGAGGAGGGGAGCACAGAGGAGAATGGGGGCGCACAGAGCTGGATGGGGGAGCACAGAGCAGGACAGCAACTTATACACCCGGCTTATACGCGAGTCAATAAGTTTTCCAAGTTTTTTGTGGCAAAATTAGGGGGTCGGCTTATACACGGGTCGGCTTATACATGAGTATATACGGTATATCTCTATATATAAAGATGAGTGTATAGCCCCGCCCACTCCGCATAACCACATTCACTATAATATCCCACATCATCCCGTCCGCCAGAGCCACCGGACTACTACCCTAATATCCCACATCGTCCTGTCAGCCAGAGCCACCGGACTAATCCACATCATCCCATCAGCCAGAGCCACCGGACTACTACCCCTAATATCCCACATTGTCCCGTCAGCCAGAGCCACCGTACTACTAATATCCCACATCATCCCGTCAGCCAGAGCCACCGGACTACTACCCCTAATATCCCACATCATCTTGTGAGCCAGAGCCACCGGACTACTACACCTAATGTCCCACATCATCCCCTCACAGACGCCAGACTACTACTCCTAATATCCCACATCATCCCGTCAGCCAGAACCACCGGACTACTACCCCTAATATCCCACATCGTCCTGTCAGCCAGAGCCACCGGACTACTACTCCTAATATCCCACATTCCCGTCACAGCCCCGACTACTACCCTAATATCCCACATCGTCCTGTCAGCCAGAGCCACCGGACTACTACCCTAATATCCCACATCATCTCGCAAAGCCACCGGAACTACTAATATCCCACATCATCCCTCACAAGCCACCGGACACTACTCCTAATATCCCACATCATCCCGTCAGCTAGAACCACCGGACAACTACCCTAGTATCCCACATCATCCCTCACAGAGCCAGACTCTACCCTAATATCCCAAATCATCCCGTCACAGCCGCCAGACTTCTACCCTATATCCCACATCACCCCGTCAGCCAGAGCCACCCAATCCACTCACTAATATCCCACACTAAATCCCGATCAAAGCTACCGACTACTAATATCCCACATCATCCCATCAGCCTAGCCACCGGACTACTACCCCTAATATCCCAAATCATCCCGTCAAAGCCCGCCAGACTTCTACCCCTAATATCCCATATCATCCCGTCAGCCAGAGCTACTGGACTACTACCCCTAATATCCCACATCATCCCGTCAGCCAGAGCCACCGGACTACAATATCCCACATCATCCCGTCAAAGCTACCGACTACTAATATCCCACATCATCCCATCAGCCATAGCCACCGGACTACTACCCCTAATATCCCAAATCATCCCGTCAAAGTCGCCAGACTTCTACCCCTAATATCCCATATCATCCCGTCAGCCAGAGCTACTGACTACTACCCCTAATATCCCACATCATCCCGTCAGCCAGAGCCACCGGACTACAAATATCCCACACCCCACCCCGTCAAAGCCACCGGACTACTACCCCTAATATCTCACATCATCCCGTCAGCCATAGCCACCGGAGAACTACCACTAATATCCCACATCATCCCGTCACAGCCGCTAGACTACTACCCCCAATATCCCACATCATCCCATCAGCCTGGGGTCAGAACCAGAGCGCTGAGTGGAATGGCCCTAAGTTCCATACCGGGGATCCCTTTAAGAGAGGCCTGGGGTCAGAACCACAGAAATGAGTGGAACGGTCCTAACTTCCATACTGGGGATCCCTTTAAGAGAGGCCTGGGGTCAAAACCAAAGCGCTGGATGGATTTGCCCTGACTTCCATACCAATGATCCCTTTAATAGAGGCCTGGGGTCAGTACCAGAGCATTTGAAGGCAATTGCCCTGACTTCCATAACGGGGATCCCTTTAAGAGAGGCCTGGGGTCAGAATCAGAGCGCTGAGTGGAACGGTCCTAACTTCCATACCGGAGATCCCTTTAAGGGAAGATGTGCCTATGGGATGGAGGATGTGTGATGGGTATATGGGCGTGGGTGCGGGTGATTCATTTTTGTGATCTGCTCTCTGCTCCTTTCTGGGGGCAGATAATGAATCATAGAATCATAGAATGGTAGAGTTGGAAGGGACCTCCTGGGTCATCTGGTCCAACCCCCTGCTCAAAGCAGGATTCTCTAAATCATCCCAGACAGATGTCTGTCCAGCCTCTGTTTGAAGACTTCCATTGAAGGAGAACTCACCACCTCTTGTGGCAGCCTGTTCCACTCATTGATCACTCTAACTGTCAAAAAGTTTTTTCTAATATCTAATCTGTGTCTCCTCCCATTCAGTTTCATCCCATTGCTTCTAGTCTTTCCGTGTGCAAATTAGAATAAAGATAATCCTTCTACAATGTGACAGCCCTTGAGATATTTGTAGACAGCTATTAAGTCTCCTCTCAGTCTTCTTTTTTGCAAGCTAAACATTCCCAAATCCTGTAACCGTTCCTTATAGGACATGGTTTGCAGACCGTACACCATTCGGGTCGCTCTTCTCTGAACTTGCTCCAGTTTGTTGATGTCTTTTTTAAAATGTGGTGCCCAAAACTGGACACAGTATTCCAGATGAGGTCTGACCAAAGAGGAGTAGAGTGCAATAATGACCTCACGTGATCTAGACTGTATGTTTCTGTTAATACATCCCAGAATTGTATTTGCCTTTTTTGCTGCTGCATCACACTGTTGACTGTTGTATACCCAAGTCTTTTTCACATTTGCTGTTGCTTAGCCTTATTCCTCCCATTCTGTATACGCTTTTTTCATTTTTATTTCCCAGATGTAGTACTTTGCATTTTTCCCTGTTAAAAACCATTCTGTTAGTTGCTGCCCACTGCTCCAGTTTATTTATATCTTTTTGAATCCTCTCTCTTCTCTAGTATTAGCTACCGTATATACTCGTGTATAAGCCGAGATTTTCAGCACCTTTTTTTGTGCTGAAAATGCCCCCTCGGCTTATACACGAGTCATTGGGCAGAAACCAGCGGGGGAGTGGGTGCCGCGGCAGGAGCCTGTGGCTGGGACATCATACTCATCCTCCCCGTGACATCGCTGAACGTCCTGGCAATCCTGCGTTGTACCCGGCTTCCTGCAGCTCTCCTGTGCTGAGCGGTGACGTAATACCGCTCATTAAGGCTATGAATATGGACGGGACGCCACTCCCATAGGCGTGGCGTCCATATTCATGGCCTTAATGAGCGGTATTACGTCACCGCTCAGCACAGGAGAGCTGCAGGAAGCCGGGTACAACGCAGGATTGCCAGGACGTTCAGCGATGTCACGGGGAGGATGAGTATGATGGAGGAGGATGGGGGGAGCATGGAGGAGGACAAGGAGCACGGAGCAGGATGGGGGGAGGACGGAGAGCACAGAGGAGAACGGAGCAGGACGGGGGGAGGATGGAGGGCACAGAGGAGCACGGAGCAGGACGGGGGGGAGGACGGAGAGCACAGAGGGGCACGGAGCAGGACGGGGGGAGGATGGAGGGCACAGAGGAGCACGGAGCAGGATGGGGGGAGGATGGAGAGCACAGAGGAGCACGGAGCAGGATGGGGGGAGGATGGAGGGCACAGAGGAGCAGGAGCAGGACGGGGGGAGGATGGAGAGCACGGAGCAGGACGAGGGGGAAGATGGAAAGCATAGAGGAGCACGGAGCAGGACGGGGGGCACAGGAGGATGGAGCAGGAGGGGGGAGCACAGAGGAAGACGGAACAGGAGGGGGGAGCACAGAGGAGGACGGAGCAGGAGGGGGGAGCACAGAGGAGGACGGAGCAGAAGGGGGGAGCACAGAGGAGAATAGGGGAGCATAGAGCTGGATGGGGGAGCACGGAGCAGGACGGGGGGAGCACAGCAGGACGGCGGTTTATACACCCGGCTTATACTCGAGTCAATAAGCTTACCCAGTTTTCCGTGGCAAAATTAGGGGCCTCGGCTTATACTCGGGTCGGCTTATACTCGAGTATATACGGTATCCCTCCTAGCTTTGTGTCATCAGCAAATTTAATCACTTTACCCTGGCTGGAGCTTATGTTCCCGGGGATGCTAGATTTCTCCCACCCAGTCACTGTCTGCTGAGGTGTTGTCGTGGAGTGAGAAAACTGTTGCTCATAGCAACCAATCACAGCTCAGCTTCTTTTAACCCCTTAACGACCGCCGATACGCCTTTCAACGGCGGTCATTAAGGGTACTTAAACCACAGCGCCATTAATTAACGGCGCTGTGGAAAAAGCCTATAGCGCCCCCCAGAGGCGCATTTTCTCCGGGGTCTCGGCTACCGGGGTAGCCGAGACCCCAGAGAACATGAATCGGGTCGGTTTTTACCGACACCGATGTTGCGATCGCCGTTATTAACCCTATAAAGGCGACCGCCACAAAAAAACAAACAAACAATGTGCCATTTAATTTCTCTGTCCTCTGATGTCATCGGTCATCAGAGGACAGAGAAAAAGGGTCCCCGGGACCCCCACTGTGGCCCCCGAACCCTCCTTATGGCCCCGGGACCCTCCTGTCCCCCGGTGCCAGAGCCATGTTGCAAAATGGCGGGCGCATGAGTGGTGCGCCCGCCGCGAGGTGACGGGGGGATGGGCGATTTCCTCTGGGGTCTCGGCTGCCTGCGGTAGCCGAGACCCCAGAGAACATAATAGGGGCCCCCCCAGTCACCACTCTTTTGCGATCGCCATATACTGGCGATCGCAAAAGAGAAATCATAGCCGCGATCCTTCCTGTAAATTTCTCTCCCCTCTAATGTGATCGCACATCAGAGGGGAGAGAAATAGTGTCCCGGGACCCCCGATCTCCCCCCCCATGTACCTGCAGGGTCCCGTGTCCTCCAATCCTCCCCTCCGTGGTCCCATCCTCCCCTGGCCTCCATTCAGGCCGGCTTCTTCATCCAGTAAAAAAAAAATGGCGGGCGCATGCGAGTGCGCCCGCCGAATCTGCCTGGCGGCAAATTCAAAAAAATATTCATTCATTCTCTAAAAGTACATTTTGATCACTGTTATAAACTATCACAGTGATCAAAATAAAAAAAACAGTACATAACCCCCCCATTTATCACCCCCTTAGTTAGGGACATATAGTAAAAAATAGAAATTATATTTATTTTCATTTTTCCGTTAGGGTTAGTGTTATAATGTCACGCTGTCTAGCAGATATATATATAAATAATGTCAGTAATCTATCAAGTGGGACAACATTCTATATAACATATAAATAGGTAACATTAACATGTATATATAGCATAGTATTACCTGACATAATATCCTGTGGGTCAATACTGAATCCTTTTCACGCTGTCTCTGGCTAGAGGTGGACCGGGGTCTATGCTGACCCTAAACTGGGGTCCTGACTAGTCCCTCTACCTGGAGGTACTGTTAATGGTACAGAGGTCCAGGCCGCCAGCGTAAACCCTGTCTCCTATAAATCCCTGACCACTGTAATCTAGTCCTTAGAAGGACCCTGATTACCAACATAGGGAATGGACAGGTAAAGGTTAACAAACAGTACAGACAAACGAGACAGACAGGGGATAAAGTAAATACTGTCTTGCATACAACATATAAACACAGAGGGAACACCAAAGGTCTAGGAGATAAACTGTAAGCAAGGAGAGGAAAAACAACAAAGGAGCTCTTAGCTTAAGTCTTCTCAGAACCGATCCTATCTGCAGTCTGTATGAATGCTTTCACCGGCATCTAACCAGCAGACTGGCAGGAATATAAAGGAAGCTAATTAGAACATAATCAAAAGCAGCCGGGCGAGGCTGGACCTAGTCTTAGCAAAGAGCTAGGTAAAATTAACTCCCTCATTACCAAACACAAAGAAACAGCAACTCAGCTGCGAGAAGTCAGAATGTGCAATCGCGACGATCTTCGTGGCGATGCACCCATGACAGTACCCCCCCTTCTACGAGGGCCTCCGGACCCTCAGGGCCAGGTCTGTCCGGGTAAGTCGTGTGGAAGGTCCGAACCAATCGATCTGCGTTAATCTCAGACGCAGGGACCCACGTCCTCTCCTCAGGACCATATCCCTTCCAATGAACCAAATACTGAAGGGACCGGCGATTCAGACGTGAGTCAATGATTTTCAACACTTGAAATTCTAAGTTACCATTGACCACCACTGGAGGAGGAGGTAGAAGTGACGGTATAACTGGAGCCACGTACCTCTTAAGCAACGATTTGTGGAATACATTATGGATTTTAAACGTAGGAGGGAGGTCCAGACGAAATGCCACAGGATTAATTATAGAACTAATCCTGTATGGACCGATGAACCTGGGACCCAGTTTCCAGGAGGGAACCTTGAGTTTTATATTCTTGGTAGACAACCACACCAGATCGTTCACACCTAGGTCCGGACCAGACACTCTCCTCCTATCAGACCTCCGCTTGTAACGGTTCCCCATAGCACTCAGACCATTTAGCACTCCTCTCCAAACTGAAGCAAGTGACGACGAGAATCGTTCCTCCTCAGGAACCCCAGATGGACGGGTATGTGGGGTCTTAGAGCGAGCACAAACTCCACAGGACGCGACAAAACTTATTACCTCTTTATTTAAGTTAGGCCACCAAAACCGTCGAGAAAGGAGATCCACAGTTGCTTTACTCCCTGGATGTCCTGCTAAAGCAGAACTATGATGTGCCTCGATAACTTTTTGTCTTAACTGATTAGGAACAAACAGTTTCCCTGGAGGTCCTACAGGGGCGTCCCCCTGAGCCTCCAACACCTCCTCCTCAAGCTCAGAGCACACAGCCGACACCACCACTCCCTCCTGCAGGATAGGAACCGAGCCATCCGTCTTTCCGGCCCCTGGGAAACTACGAGATAAGGCATCAGGAAGCAATTTTATTGAGCAGTCATACGTGCGATGAGGAGGTAACTCTTGACACCCCTCCTCTGAGAACATCTCCCCAAAGTCCTCCAGAAAAGGAGGCAAAGTCCTAGGCACGACCGCACCGATGACCGTGTTCATGCAGTTATTCTTGCAAAATTCACCCCACTGGCTTATCTTTCTGGATTGCCAATCAATCACTGGGTTATGTTTAGCCAACCAAGGAAGTCCCAACACAATAGGAGTAGGAAGACCCTCCAACACATAACAAGACAACTGTTCTTTATGTATTGCCCCTACTCGAAGGCCTATGTTATGAACAGCTTGTACAAAACTACCTTGACCGAGAGGTCTGGCGTCAATAGAAAGTATAGGGATCGGTTTGGCCAATACACTCAGTTGCATACCTTGCACCTGGGCAAACCGAGCGTCCACCATATTAGCCCCAGACCCACTATCAAGAAGAACAGAAATCCTCTCAACTCTCGCACCAACCACCACCTCCGCAGGCACGAGAAATTGAGACGGACCTGGGGACGAAATACCTACTCCCAGGTTGTCGTCCACCACACAACCTGGGATTAACAGTTTTTCGGTGACTTTTTTGCTCAATGAGGCACGGGAGGGACACCCCCCAACAAAATATCCCTCTCTCCCGCAGAAGAAACACCTTCTTGTCTTGCGGTGCACCGCCGATTCCCTCCTACCCAATGATGTCCCTCCCAACTGCATAGGTTCCTCAGAACAGACCAGGGGAACCTCCATATAAGGGACTTTAGTAGTGGGTGGAGTCATAACAGGGGGCGGAGTTACCTCGCACCTCCCCGAAGCCGTCTATCAATACGAATAGCAAGGGCCATAGCAGCCTCCAGTGACGGAGGAGAATCATACTGAGCCAAAACATCTTTTAATTTGTCAGATAACCCTTGACAAAACTGGCTCCTAAGAGCTGGGTCATTCCACTGAGTATCTGTGGCCCATCTACGGAACTCAGAAGAAAATTCCTCCGCCGGACGATCTCCCTGCTGTATCCTACGTAACTTCGTTTCAGCAAGGGAGACCCGATCCGGGTCATCATACACCAGCCCCAGGGCAGCAAAAAATCGATCTATTGACTGGAGGGCCGGGGAGCCCGGAGGAAGAGAGAACGCCCAGGATTGAGGGTCCCCTTGTAAGAGCGAGATGACAATTCCCACCCTCTGCTCCTCACTCCCCGATGACCGAGGCCGTAGCCGAAAGTACAATTTACATGCCTCCCGGAAGGTAAAAAATTTGTCCCGCCCACCAGTGAACCTGTCCGGGAGAGCAACCTTAGGTTCAGATCTGGTTTGCTCCGGGGGGGACAAAACCTTGGACTTAATGTCCGTAAGCTCCATGGACAACTTCTGCAACTGCAGGGCAAGCTGGGCCACTGGATCCATGGTAGCTGGGGAGAATCTTTAGTATGGCCGGTGAAAATGTCACGCTGTCTAGCAGATATTATATAAATAATGTCAGTAATCTATCAAGTGGGACAACATTCTATATAACATATAAATAGGTAACATTAACATGTATATATAGCATAGTATTACCTGACATAATATCATGTGGGTCAATACTGAATCCTTTTCACGCTGTCTCTGGCTAGAGGTGGACCGGGGTCTATGCTGACCCTAAACTGGGGTCCTGACTAGTCCCTCTACCTGGAGGTACTGTTAATGGTACAGAGGTCCAGGCCACCAGCGTAAACCCTGTCTCCTATAAATCCCTGACCACTGTAATCTAGTCCTTAGAAGGACCCTGATTACCACCATAGGGAATGGACAGGTAAAGGTTAACAAACAGTACAGACAAACGAGACAGACAGGGGATAAAGTAAATACTGTCTTGCATACAACATATAAACACAGAGGGAACACCAAAGGTCTAGGAGATAAACTGTAAGCAAGGAGAGGAAAAACAACAAAGGAGCTCTTAGTTAAGTCTTCTCAGAACCGATCCTATCTGCAGTCTGTATGAATGCTTTCACCGGCATCTAACCAGCAGACTGGCAGGAATATAAAGGAAGCTAATTAGAACATAATCAAAAGCAGCCGGGCGAGGCTGGACCTAGTCTTAGCAAAGAGCTAGGTAAAATTAACTCCCTCATTACCAAACACAAAGAAACAGCAACTCAGCTGCGAGAAGTCAGAATGTGCAATCGCGACGATCTTCGTGGCGATGCACCCATGACATATAATTAGGGTTAGGGTTAGCATTAGGGTTAGGGTTATAATTAGGCTGGGTTCATACTGCGTTATGGCAGTCCGTTAGACGGACTGCGTTACACTGCGGTATAACGCGGTGTAATGCAGTCCGTTAACGCTGCCATTCACCGCCATTTGAGGGCGCATCGCGACGCATGCCGTAAAGCGGCATGGGTTTGCGACGTGCCATCATTCAGTGACGGAGCCTCGGACGCGGGCTGCAGCGTCTGGGCTCCGTCACCGCTAGCGCAGATGAATCATCTGCTGATTCCTCTGCGCTAGCGGGTATAGCATAACGCGATCGCGTTATGCTATACCGTTACCAGCCCGTCAACGCTATGTGTTGAACGGGCTGGTAAAACGCAAAATGAACCTAGCCTTAGGGTTAGGGTTATAATTAGGGTTATAATTAGGGTTAGGGTTACAATTAGGGTTAGGGTTAAAATTAGGGTTAGGGTTACAATTAGAGTTAGGGTTACAATTAAGGTTAGGGTTACAATTAGGGTTGGAATTAGGGTTGGGATTTAGGTTAGGATTAGGGTTGGGATTAGGGTTAGGGGTGTGTGGGGTTAGGGTTGGAGCTAGAATTGAGGGATTTCCACTATTTAGGCACATCAGGGGGTCTCCAAACACGACGTGGCGTTCAAAAAGTCAAATGGCGCTCCCTCCCTTCCGAGCCCTGCCGTGCACAAACAGTGGTTTACCCCAACATATGGGGTATCATCGTACTCACAACAAATTGCACACCAATTTTGGGGTTCTAATTTCTCCTGTTACCCTTGGGAAAATAAAAAATAGCTGGCTAAAAAAATCATTTTTGAGAAAAAAAATATTTTTTTATTTTCACAGCTCTGCGTTTATAAATTTCTGTGAAACATTTGGGGGTTCAAAGTGCTCACCACACATCTAGATAAGTTCCTTAAGGGGTCTAGTTTCCAAAATGGGGTCACTTGTGGGGGTTTCCACTGTTTAGACACATCAGGGGGTCTCCAAACACGAAGTAGCGTTCAAAAAGTCAAATGGCGCTCCCTCCCTTAAGAGCCCTGCCGTGCGCCCAAACAGTGGTTTACCCCAACATATGGGGTATCAGCGTACTCAGGACAAATTGCACACCAATTTTGGAGTTCTAATTTCTCCTGTTACCCTTGGGAAAATAAAAAATAGCTGGCTAAAAAAAAATCATTTTGAGAAAAAAAATTATTTTTTATTTTCACAGCTCTGCGTTTATAAATTTCTGTGAAACACTCGGGGTTCAAAGTGCTCACCACACATCTAGATAAGTTCCTAAAGGGGTCTAGTTTCCAAAATGGGGTCACTTGTGGGGGGTTTCCACTGTTTAGACACATCAGGGGGTCTCCAAACACGACGTGGCTTTCAAAAAGTCAAATGGCGCTCCCTCCCTTCCGAGCCCTGCCGTGCGCCCAAACAGTGGTTTACCCCAACATATGGGGTATCAGCGTACTCAAGACAAATTGCACACCAATTTTGGGGTTCTAATTTCTCCTGTTACCCTTGGGAAAATAAAAATTGGGGTGAACAGATCGTTTTTTCTGGAAAAAATATGATTTTTTATTTTCACGGTTCTATGTTATAAACTTCTGTGAAGCACTTGGAGGTTCAAAGTGCTCACCACTCATCTAGATAAGTTCCTTAGGGGGGTCTAATTTCCAAAATGGGGTCACTTGTGGGGGGTTTCCACTGTTTAGACACATCAGGGCTTCTACAAACACGACATGGACATCCAGCCAATTCTGCGCTGAAAAAGTCAAACGGCGCTCCTTCCCTTCCAAGCTCTGCCATGCACCCAAACAGTGGTTTACCCCCACATATGGGGTATCAGCATGCTCAGGACAAATTGCACAAAAACTTTTGGGGTCTTGTTACCCTTGGGAAAATAAAAATTGGGGTGAAAAGATTGTTTTTGTGGAAAAAATATGATTTTTTATTTTCACTGTTCTATGTTATAAACTTCTGTGAAGCACTTGGAGGTTCAAAGTGCTCACCACACATCTAGATAAGTTCCTTAGGGGGTCTAGTTTCCAAAATGGGGTCACTTGTGATGGGTTTCCACTGTTTAGACACATCAGGGCCTCTACAAACGCGACATGGCGTCCAGCCAATTCTGCGTTGAAAAAGTCAAATGTCGCTCCTTCCCTTGCGACCTCTGCCGTGCGCCCAAAAAGTGGTTTACCCCCACATATGGGTATCGGCTTATTCAGGAGAAATTGCACAACAAATTTTGTGGTTCATTTTTTCTTTTAACAGGTGTGAAAATAAAAAAAATTGGTTCCGAAGTAAAGTTTTTGCAAAAAAGTTAAATGTTAATTTTTTCCTTCCATATTGCTTCAGTTCCTGTGAAGCACGTAAAGGGTTAATAAACTTCTTGAATGTGATTTTGAGCACCTTGAGGGGTGCAGTTTTTAGAATGGTGTCACTCTTGGGTATTTTCTATCATATAGACCCCTCAAAGTGACTTCAAATGTGATGTGGTCCCTAAAATAAAAATGGTGTTGTAAAAATGAGAAATCGCTGGTCAACTTTTAACCCTTATAACTTCGTAACAAAAAAAAATTTTGTTCCCAAAATTGTGCTGATGTAAAGTAGACATGTGGGAAATGTTATGTATTAAGAAATTTGTGTGACATATCTCTCTGATTTAAGGGCATAAAAATTTAAAGTTTGAAAATTGTTAAATTTTCAAAATTTTCGCCATATTTCCGTTTTTTTCATAAATAAACACAAGTCATATCTAAGAAATGTTACCACTAACGTGAAGTTCAATATGTCATGAAAAAACAATCTCAGAATCAGCGGGATTCGTTAAAGCGTTCCAGAGTTATAACCTCCATAAAGTGACAGTGGTCAGAATTGTAAAAATTGGCCCTGTCATTAAGCTGCAAAATGGCTCTGTCACTAAGGCCGGAGTCACACTGGCGACAAAATCGGACGACTGCAATGCGATGAAATATCGCATTGCAGTCGGACCTATGTTAATCTATGGAGCAGCTCCCAGTATCAGATTTTTTGTGGTCCGTTTTAAACGTCCGTGTACAATCGCAGCATGCTGCGATTGTCACCGATTGTCGGTCGACAATCGCCAATGCAAGTCTATGGGAGCGATAAAAAATCGGATTACAAACGGACCACACTGTGTGACTTGCGATTAAATCGCATCAGTGTCCTTTAGAAAAGCCGGCAATTCATCCCTGCCTATACTGTAAAAGCACACTGACAGCTTTATTAAAGAATCGAATCAATACATATCCACACATAGAATCCACATATATATATATATATATTTATATATATATATGTCATTGTGACATATATATATATATACATATATTTATAGTTGTTACACTTCTACATACTGTAATAGCCGCTAATTCAATTGCCGGCTTCAGTGAAATCACAGAAGCCGACATGCAATGATACATTGTTTCCACACATTTAACCATGTAATTTCATGTATTTTTATATATGTTTGAAACATACAATTACATGAGTATATGTGTGCTAAATTTCAGACATGTAGGGGTTAATTAAAGGTGTAAATTCGTTGAAAAAAAATGCGTGGGCTCCCGCTGTATTTTCTCCACCAGACAGACAAAGCAAGCGAGTGGGGGCAGATAATAACAGCGTAGGGAGGGTACATTTTTTTGTGCCCCCCCTGGCTACTAACATCTGCCCCCAGACACCCCAGAAAGGGCAAATCTATAATTAGATTCGCCCTTTCTGGCACTTTGCCCGTCTATTCCCATTGCCCTGTAGCGGTGGCGAATGGGTTAATCTCACCTTAATGTCACCTTAGTATTGAAAGGTGACCTTAAGGTAGGTTAATAATTGAGAGCTGTCAATTAGACAACTATCAATTATTAATCCTATTGTAGTAAATTAAAAAAACACAGACACATTAATTAAAAATTATTTTAATGAAATAAAAACACCTTTTTTTTACCATATTTTATTTTACACTTAATCCGTGCGAAGCCATTGATCTCCTAAAATAAATAAAAAAAAATAAAACAACATTATTCTTACCTATTCCGCTGATCTGTCACGTCCCACGCTGTAATCCTTCACAAAGGGTTAACTAGCTTTGAGCCAAGCAGTGCAAGTAATCCTGCATGCTCAGCTCAAAGCTCATGAATGAATAAGTTCCTCTCCTGGCGACAGGAGAGGATGTGTTTCATGAATGAAGCTTAATTGATTGTGTCCACTTTCCCTTTAGGTCAGGTCACTAAAGTTAAATTGCCAATAAATCAATTAAGCTCCATTCATGAATCTATTCCTCTACTTTCGCTGGGAGAGGAACTTATTCATTCAGGGGAATACAGGTCTGAGACAGCATTATTAGCTCTCTGCGACCTGTAACCTGTTAACCCTTTCTGATGGATTACACCGTGGGACCTGACTGTACATCGGATTGGTAAGTATAATTTTGCTTTTTTATTTTTTTTTTATTACAGGAAATGGTTTTAGCAGGAAAATAAAATATGGTCAAAAACTGTGTGATTATTTAATTAAACTTATTTTTTATTAAACTGTGTGTGTTTGATTTTTCTTTCATACAATAGGATTAATAATTGATAGTTGTCTAATTGACAGCTATCAATTATTAACCTGCCTTAAGGTCACCTTTCAATACTAAGGTGACAATAACGCCAGATTATTAACCCATTCGCCACCGCTACAGGGCAATGGGAATAGACGGGCAAAGTGCCAGAAAGGGCGAATCTAATTATAGATTTGCCCTTTCTGGGGTGTCTGGGGGCAGATGTTAGTAGCCAGGGGGGGCACAAAAAAAATGTACCCTCCCTAGGCTATTATTATCTGCCCCCACTCGCTTGCTTTGTCTGTCTGGTGGAGAAAATACAGCGGGAGCCCACGCATTTTTTTTCAACGAATTTACACCTTTAATTAACCCCTACATGTCTGAAATTTAGCACACATATACTCATGTAATTGTATGTTTCAAACATATATAAAAATACATGAAATTACATGGTTAAATGTGTGGAAACAATGTATCATTTCATGTCGGCTTCTGTGATTTCACTGAAGCCGGCAATTGAATTAGCGGCTATAACAGTATGTAGAAGTGTAAGAATTATAAATATATGTATATATATATGTCACAATGACATATATATATATATGTGCTCTATGTGTATATATCTATTCTTTCTTGTGGCATTTAAATACTATTCTTTTGGATCCATTATATGTCAGTTTTGCAAGCCTGCGAGAAAATCTCGCAAGTCGGATGAAAATCGGATGTTACAAGGTACACACACATGCGATTAAATCGCATCTTTGAAGGAAAATCGGATGCCAGAAGGATGTGTGATGTCTTTATTTTGATCCGATTGTCGACCGTCTAAAACGGACCGATTTTTTGTGGTTGTGTGTGACTCCGGCCTAAGGGGTTAAACAGCTCTGGTGAAATGAAAGATGCTTAGCGATTGGTTGCAAGGTAAACTGTTGCTCATAGCAACCAATCACAGCTCAGCTTCTTTTAAACAGCTCTGGTGAAATGAAAGATGCTCGGTGATTGATACACACACACACACATTCAATTTTATATATATAGATTTATACCTTCGTTACAAAATGAGATTTGGCAATAAGACCTCAGCTAAAATACAGCCAAGTCTAAAATGTCTCTTGACGCTGGGAACTTGGGAGGGTATTAGTCATAAATATAATATAAAAAGGGGTTTTCTCAATATTAATCTGCAGAAGAGCACTAGTCCCGGCCCGCAGCCTCCTACATTGCTGGTGGGTAGCGAACTCCTGTAGACTGACAATTCTGACCAGCAGCATTGTTGCACCGCCGGTCCAAACTACACACTCATACATGATGCTAAGAGAGGCAGCTTTGCCCTTGCAGCATGAAAGAAGCACAGTGGCACTGAAGCTGATCGGATCAAGCAATCAGGACATTTTCAGGGTGGCATGAGTAGGCAAGCTTATTGCCTAGGTAACCGGCCAGGATGAGACCACTGGGTGGCCAATAGCCTAGGCATCGAACCTTACACTACAAAATTAAAAATCTCTCCATTCTTGAGAACAGAGAACATTTTTAATAAGGAGTAAATTGAAATGTTTCTTGTTTTTCCAAGCACTTTGCAATTTTACCTATATATGAACTTGAGATAAATTACCGTATATACCCGTGTATAAGCCGACCCGTGTATAAGCCGACCCCCTAATTTTGCCACAAAAAACTGGGAAAAATTATTGACTCATGTATAAGCCGGGTGTATAAACTGCCCTCCTGCTCTGTGCTGCCCCCGTCCTGCTCCTTGCTCCCCCATCCAGCTCTGTGCTCCCCCATTCTCCTCTGTACTCCCCCCCTCCTGCTCCGTCCTCCGCTGTGCCCTCCATCCTCCCCTGTCCTGCTCCATGCTTCCCCCGTTCTCCTCCACGCTTCCCCGTCCACCGATCTCCCCCCCATCCTGCTCCATGCTTCCCCGTCCTCCGTTCTCCCCATCCTCCTCTATGCTTCCCCGTCCTCCTCTATGCTTCCCCCGTTGTCATGTGTGCATCGCCACGAAGATCGTCGCGGTTGCACATTCTGACTTCTCACAGCTGAGTTGCTGTTTCTTTGTGTTTGGCAGTTAGGGAGTTAATTCTGTCTGTGCTCAGTTCTGGGACTGGGTGCAGTTTCTCCCGGCTGCAATTAATTATTTGTTGATTGGTTTCCTTTAAATCTCTGGTTGTCTGTGTTGGGAGTTGCCAGTGAAATTCTTCATGCAGACCACAGATAGGATTGTATCTGTATAGACTTAAGTTAAAGAGCTCCTTAGTTGTTTTAAGCTCACCTTGCTTAGAGTTTAATATCCCAGATCATTTATGTTCCTTCTGTGTTTGAGTGTGTATGCAAGTCTGTGTTTTCTCCAGTCTGTCTTATATGTCTAATCTGTGTATTTAGCAGAGATCAGCCCATATCCCTTTGGTGGTAATCAGTATCCTTCTTAGGACTGATTACAGGGTTCAGGGACTGATAGGAGACAGGGTTAGGCTGGAGACTTGGACCTCTGAACCATTATCAGTACCTCCAAGGTGAGGGATTAGTTAGGACCCCAGTTTAGGGTCAGGTTAGACCCCGGTCCTCCTCTTTCCTGTGACAGTGTATCAAGTCCTCAAGATTAACCCTGAGTTCAACGGATATCGTGTCAGGTAAATCTATTCTATATTTACATGCTGATGTTGCTAATCTATATGTTGTATAGAGTGTTGTTCTTTTAAGAATAGTTTACTGACATCGTACACATATCATAAGACCGCGTGACATTTTCACTGGCCAATAAAATTATTCCCAGTTGCCATGGATCCAGTAGCCCAGCTGGCTCTGCAGTTGCAGGGATTATCCATGGAGCTGACGGACATTAAGTCCAAAGTTTTGTCTCCCTCGGAGAAAACCAGATTTGAACCTAAAGTAGCTCTCCCGGACAGGTTCACTGGTGGGCGAGACAAATTTTTTACCTTCAGGGAAGCATGTAAATTGTATTTTCAGCTTCGGCCTCGATCATCAGGGAGTGAAGAGCAGAGAGTGGGAATTGTTATCTCGCTCCTACAAGGGGACCCTCAATCCTGGGCCTTCTCCCTTCCTCCGGGATCCCCGGCTCTACAGTCAGTAGATCGATTTTTTACTGCCCTGGGTTTGGTATATGATGACCCAGATCGGGTCTCTCTTGCTGAGACAAAATTACGTAAGATACAGCAGGGAGATCGTCCGGCGGAGGAATTTGCTTCTGAGTTCCGTAGATGGGCCACAGATACTCAGTGGAATGACCCAGCTCTTAGAAGCCAGTTTTGTCATGGGCTTTCTGACAAATTAAAGGACGCTTTGGCTCAGTATGATTCTCCTCCATCACTGGAGGCTGCTATGGCCCTAGCTATCCGTACTGATAGACGGCTCCGGGAGAGGTGCGAGGTAACTCCGCCCCCTGTTGTTACTCCACCTACTACTAAAGTCCCTTATGTTGAGGTTCCCCTTGTCTGTTCGGAGGAGCCTATGCAGTTGGGAGGGACATCATTTCGTAGGAGGGGATTGGCGGTACGCCGCAGGACTTGAAGGTGTTTCTTCTGCGGGAAAGAGGGACATTTTGTTGGGGGATGTCCATCCCGTGCCTTGTTGAGCAAAAAGTCGCCGGAAAACTGTTAATCCCAGGTTGTGTGGTGGACGACAACCTGGGAGTATGTATTTCGTCCGCTAGTTCTTCTCAGTTCCTGTGTACCAGTGGAGGTGGTGGTTGGTACGAGAGTGGAGAGATTTTCTGTTCTTCTTGATAGTGGGTCCGGGGCTAATCTGGTTGACGCTCAGTTTGCTCAGGCTCAAGGTATGCATCTGAGTGTATTGGTCAAACCGATCCCTATATTCTCCATTGACACCAGGCCTCTCGGCCAAGGTAGCTTTGTTCATGAGGTTCATAACATTGACCTTCGGGTAGGGGCAATACATAGGGAACTATTATCTTGTTATGTGTTGGAGGGTCTACCTACTCCTATTGTGTTGGGACTTCCTTGGTTGGTTAAACATAACCCTGTGATTAATTGGCAGTCCAGAGATATAAGCCAATGGGGGGAGTTTTGCAAAAGTAACTGCATGAACACAGTCATCAGTGCGGTCGTGCCTAGTACTTTGCCTCCTTTTTTGGAGGACTTTGGGGATGTGTTCTCTGAGGAGGGGTGTCAGGAGTTGCCTCCTCATCGCGTGTATGACTGCTCTATTAATTTACTTCCTGATGCTAAGTTACCTAAAGCTAGGTTATATAACCTTTCTGGTCCTGAGAGGCAGGCTATGAAAGATTATATTTCGGAAAGTCTGGCCAAAGGGCATATTAGACCTTCATCTTCCCAGTGGCCGCGGGGTTCTTCTTTGTGAAGAAAAAAATGGAGGCCTACGCCCTTGCTTGGATTTCCGCGAATTAATCGGATTACTGTTCGAGATCCGTATCCACTCCCTCTGATTCCTGATCTCTTCAATCAAATTGTTGGCGCCAAATGGTTCTCTAAATTGGATCTCAGGGGGGCGTATAATCTGATTAGGATAAAAGAGGGGGATGAGTGGAAAACGGCGTTTAACACGCCGGAGGGACATTATGAGAACCTTGTCATGCCTTTTGGTCTGACTACTGCACCAGCAGTATTCCAACATTTTGTTAATGACATTTTTCGTCATCTGGTGGGGCTGTTTGTGGTCGTATATTTGGATGACATTTTAATTTACTCACCAGATCTTGTGTCTCACCAGGAGCATGTGAGACAGGTGTTGCAGATCTTGCGAGACAATAAACTATACGCCAAACTGGAAAAGTGTGTATTCGCTGTACAGGAACTTCAGTTTTTGGGTTTCTTGGTGTCAGCCTCCGGTTTCCGTATGGACCCTGAAAAGGTGAGAGCAGTGCTTGAATGGGATCAGCCAGAGGATCTTAAGGCTCTGCAGCGTTTTCTGGGGTTTGCTAACTACCGGAAATTTATTTGTAATTTCTCATCTGTTGTCAAACCTCTCACTGACATGACAAGAAAAGGGACGGATTTTTCTAAATGGTCGGACAAAGCTTGCCAAGCTTTTTCCTCTTTGAAAAAATGTTTTGCTTCGGCACACCGTTCTCATCCAACCAGATGCATCACAGCCGTTCGTTGTGGAGGTGGACGCGTCTGACGTAGGGGTGGGTGCAATATTGTCCCAGGGTCCGTCCCCTGGTAAATGGCATCCGTGCGCTTTCTTTTCTAAAAAATTGTCGTCCGCCGAAAGGAATTATGATATCGGCAATAGGGAACTTTTGGCCATTAAGTTGGCTTTTGAAGAATGGCGTCACTTTTTGGAGGGGGCAGTCCACCCGGTCACCGTCATTACTGATCACAAGAACCTGCTGTATTTGGAATCTGCTAAGCGTCTGAATTCCAGACAAGCTCGATGGTCGTTGTTTTTTACCAGGTTTAATTTTGTTGTCACTTATCGCCCTGGATCTAAGAATGTTAAGGCGGATGCCTTGTCTCGCAGTTTCCCAGGGGCCGGGAAAATGGATGACCCGATTCCTATCCTTCAGGAGGGGGTGGTAGTGTCGGCTGTATGTTCTGAGCTTGAGGAGGAGGTGTTAGAGGCTCAGGGGGACGCCCCTGCAGGACCTCCAGGGAGACTGTTTGTCCCAAATCAGTTGAGACAAAAGGTTATTGAGGCACATCATAATTCTGCTTTAGCAGGACATCCAGGGAGTAAGGCTACTTTAGATCTCCTTTCTCGCCGGTTTTGGTGGCCTAACGTTAATAAAGATGTTTTAACTTTTGTCGCGTCCTGTGGGGTTTGTGCTCGCTCTAAGACCCCTCATACCCGTCCGTCTGGGACCCTCTTACCCTTGAAACTTCCGGAGCGTCCATGGACTCATTTGTCTATGGACTTCATCACGGACCTTCCTCAGTCGTCAGGGAAGACTGTCATACTGGTGGTTGTTGACAGGTTCAGTAAGATGGCACATTTCATTGCTCTTCCTGCCTTCCCTAATGCTAAAACTCTGGCGCAGGTGTTCATTGGGGAGATTGTGAGACTTCATGGGTTGCCTTCTGATGTGGTGTCAGATAGGGGGTCTCAGTTTGTGTCCAAGTTTTGGAGGGCATTTTGTTTAGTCGGGGGATGCAATTGTCATTTTCCTCGGCTTTTCATCCGCAGACCAATGGTCAGACAGAGCGTCTGAATCAAAGCCTAGAGACTTATCTTCGGTGTTTTGTCTCAGAGAACCAGGAGGACTGGTCTTCTTTCTTGCCTCTGGCAGAGTTCGCTCTTAACAACAGGCGGAGCGAGTCCACTGGTAAGTCCCCGTTTTTTGGGGCATATGGTTTTCATCCCAGTTTTGTACATTCAATGGGGGGGGCCCTTCTGGGGTTCCTGAGGAGGAGCGTTTCTCGTCGTCACTTGCTTCAGTGTGGAGAGGTGTATTGAATAATCTGAGTGCTATGGGGAACCGTTATAAACGTATGGCTGATAGGAGGAGAGTTTCTGGTCCAGATCTTAATGTGAACGATCTGGTATGGTTGTCTACCAGGAATATAAAACTTAAAGTTCCCTCCTGGAAGCTGGGCCCCAGATTCATCGGGCCGTACAGGATCAGTTCCATAATTAATCCTGTGGCATTTCGTCTGGACCTCCCTCCTACGTTTAAAATCCACAATGTGTTCCACAAGTCATTACTTAAGAGGTACGTGGCACCAGTCATACCATCACCTCTACCTCCTCCTCCAGTGGTGGTCAATGGTAACTTGGAGTTTCAAGTGTCAAAGATCATTGACTCACGTCTGAATCGCCGGTCCCTTCAGTACTTGGTGCATTGGAAGGGGTATGGTCCAGAGGAGAGGACGTGGGTTCCTGCGTCTGACATTAACGCAGATCGTTTGGTGCGGACCTTCCACAGAACTCACCCGGGCAAACCTGGCCCTGAGGGTCCGGAGGCCCCTCGTAGAAGGGGGGGTACTGTCATGTGTGCATCGCCACGAAGATCGTCGCGGTTGCACATTCTGACTTCTCACAGCTGAGTTGCTGTTTCTTTGTGTTTGGCAGTTAGGGAGTTAATTCTGTCTGTGCTCAGTTCTGGGACTGGGTGCAGTTTCTCCCGGCTGCAATTAATTATTTGTTGATTGGTTTCCTTTAAATCTCTGGTTGTCTGTGTTGGGAGTTGCCAGTGAAATTCTTCATGCAGACCACAGATAGGATTGTATCTGTATAGACTTAAGTTAAAGAGCTCCTTAGTTGTTTTAAGCTCACCTTACTTAGAGTTTAATATCCCAGATCATTTATGTTCCTTCTGTGTTTGAGTGTGTATGCAAGTCTGTGTTTTCTCCAGTCTGTCTTATATGTCTAATCTGTGTATTTAGCAGAGATCAGCCCATATCCCTTTGGTGGTAATCAGTATCCTTCTTAGGACTGATTACAGGTTCAGGGACTGATAGGAGACAGGGTTAGGCTGGAGACTTGGACCTCTGAACCATTATCAGTACCTCCAAGGTGAGGGATTAGTTAGGACCCCAGTTTAGGGTCAGGTTAGACCCCCGGTCCTCCTCTTTCCTGTGACAGTGTATCAAGTCCTCAAGATTAACCCTGAGTTCAACGGATATCGTGTCAGGTAAATCTATTCTATATTTACATGCTGATGTTGCTAATCTATATGTTGTATAGAGTGTTGTTCTTTTAAGAATAGTTTACTGACATCGTACACATATCATAAGACCGCGTGACACCCGTCCACCGATCTCCCCCCCGTCCTGTTCCATGCTTTCTCGTCCTCCGTTCTCCCCCTGTCCTCCTCCATGCTTCCCCCGTCCTGCTCCAGCTTCCCCGTCCTCCTCTATGCTTCCCCCGTCCACCGTTCCCCCCCCGTCCTGTTCCGTGCTCCTTGTCCTCTCCTCCATCATACTCACCCCTCCCCGTGCCATCGCTGAGCGTCCCTGCAATCCTGCGTTCTCCCCGTCTTCCTGCAGCTCTCTCCAGCACTGAGCGGTGATGTAATACGCTCATTAAGGCCATGAATATGGAGGCGACGCCCATGGGAGTGGCGTCGCGTCCATATTACATGACCTTAATGAGCGGGTATTACGTCACCGCTCAGTGCTGAAGAGCTGCAGGAAGACGGGGAGAACGCAGGATTGCAGGGACGCTCAGCGATGGCACGGGGAGGGGTGAGTATGATCCCAGCCACCGGCTCCTGCCGCGGCATCCCCTCCCCCGCTGGTTTCTGCCCTATGACTCGTGTATAAGCCGAGGGGGCATTTTCAGCACGAAAAAAGGTGCTGAAAATCTCGGCTTATACACGAGTATATACGGTACTTCAATTCAGTACAAATAGGGTGGCCTCCTTTCTACTGAGCTGTGTAGTTCATATATAGTCCATCTTAAGCTGAGTGTCCGTTTGGGACCCAGAGACTCTCTGCCACTATTCACACTAGGTAGGTTTTAACCTTAGAGAGTGTAGTTACTGTCCTAAATGGGTACACCTTGCCTTGGGACAGCTTTATACTTTTTTTTTATCAAAACAGTGTTTACTAAGTACCCTTTGTTAATTATTTAATGCACTTGCTTTTTTACTTATTTATTTTCATTAGGATATATGCACACATTGTTTTTTTCCTTTGGTTTTGTTTGCTTTTTATGGCCAGTGTGAACATGTTTTTACATCATCTATGTCTTTCAAGTCTACTTCAGTTCAGTTTTTTTGTTAAAAACCTAGGCATCAAACCTTACACTACAAAATTAAAAGTATCTCCATTCTTGAGAAAGGAGAACATTTTGAATAAGGAGTAAATTGAAACGTTTCTTGTTTTTACAAGCACTTTGCAATTTTACCTACATATGAACTTGAGACAAATCACTTCAAATTCGTCGATATAACCTTTTGCTTGAGTTATAATCCGAATAGTCAGGGAGCAAAACAGTATTGGATCTGGTATAATGTTCTTTACATTGGCCTCAGATACCATAGCTACTGTATGTCCTTGAAGACAAAGTACATACTAGATAATTGTAATATTAAATGTACTGGTGGCAAAGCTGATGAGTGGATGTTTGTACTTAAAGGGGTTTTCCTAGCTTTCACTATAATTTGTGTGTGTACCTAGGCTGCAGAATTCTGACACTTTGTACTCCCTGCCATCATTCTGCATGGTGTCCCAGGTATCACACACAGTCATGTGAGCAGCTGTCTCCTGATTCTGGAGGAACTGCTCACTCACCAGCTTGAGTTTTCCTGTCTGGCAGAGATTTGTCCTAACCGTCCCCAGTCTGAGCCAGACCCTCCAACTCCTGCTCCAGCCTCCCTGTACAGTACACAGTGCCAGGAAGCAGGAGAAAGTGTGCGGGAAGCAGGGATATGTGTGCGGGCAGCAGGAGAATGTGTGCGGGCAGCAGGAGAATGTGTGCGGGCAGCAGGAGAATGTGTGCGGGCAGCAGGGGAATGTGTGCGGGCAGCAGGGGAATGTGTGCGGGCAGCAGAGGAAAGTGTGCAGGCAGCAGGGGAATGTGTGCAGCCAGAAGAGGAATGTGTGCAGGCAGCAGGGGAATGTGTGCAGGCAGCAGGAGAATGTGTGCGGGCAGCAGGGGAATGGGTGCAGCCAGAAGGGGAATGTGTGCAGGCAGCAGGGGAATGTGTGCGGGCAGCAGGAGAATGTGTGCGGGCAGCAGGGCAATGTGTGCAGCCTGAAGGGGAATGTGTGCAGGCAGCAGGGGAATGTGTGCGAGCAGCAGGAGAATGTGTGCGGGCAGCAGGGCAATGTGTGCAGCCAGAAGGGCAATGTGTGCGGGCAGCAGGGGAATGTGTGCGGGCAGCAGGGAAATGTGTGCAGACAGCCGGGGACTGTGTGCAGCCAGAAGGGGAATATGTGCAGGCAGCAGGGGAATGTGTGCAGCGCAGGATTCAGAGGGAATGTATGCAGGCAGCAGGGGAATGTGTGCAGGCCGCAAGGGAATGTATGCAGACAGCAGTGAAATGTGTGCAGCCAGAAGGGGAATGTGTGTGCAGGCAGCAGGGGACAGTGAGCAGGCAGCAGGGGAATGTGTGCAGACAGCAGGGGATTGTGTGCAGCCGAAGGTGAATGTGAGCAGGCAGCAGGGGAATGTGTGCAGGCAGCAGGGGAATGTGTGCAGGCAGCAGGGGAATGTGTGCAGTCTGAAGGGGAATAGGTGCAGGCAGCATGGGAATGTGGGCAGGCAGCAGGAGAATGTGTGCAGGCTGCAGGGGAATGTGTGCGGGCAGCAGGGAAAAGTGTCCAGACAGCAGGGGATTGTGTGCAGGCAGCAGGAGAATGTGTGCAGGCAGCAGGGGAATGTGTGCAGCCAGAAGGGGAATGTGTGCAGGCAGCAGGGGAACGTGTGCAGCCAGAAGGGGAATGTGTGCAGCCAGAAGGGGAAAGTGTGCAGGCAGCAGGGGATTGTGTAAAGCCAAAATTGGAATGTGTGCAGATGCAGGGGAATGTGGGCAGGCAGAAGAGGAATGTGTGTAGACAGCAGGGTAAAGTGTGCAGGCAGCATGGGAATGTGGGCAGGCAGTAGGGGAATGTGTGCAGGCAGCAGGGGAATGTGTGCAGGCAGAAGGGGAATGTGTGCAGGCAGCAGGGGAGTGTGTGCAGTCAGAAGGGGAATGTGCAGGCAGCAGAGGAATGACTCAGCTGATTGGATGAACTAGAAAGGAAAAGGCTTCTACATAGGTGAGTAGAATGTGCTGTGTGCATCCATACCTCATCCATCCACATACAGTCATGGACAAAAGTTTTGAGAATGGCACTAATATTAATTTTTACAAAGTCTACTGCTTCACTTTTTCTAATGGCAATTTGCATATACTCCAGAATGTTATAAAGAGTGATCAGCTTAACAGCAATTACTTGCAAAGTCAATATTTGGCTAGAAAATGAACTTTATCCCCAAAACACATTTCAACATCATTGCAGCCCTGCCTTAAAAGGACCAGCTAACCTCTTTTCAATGATTGCTCCATTAACACAGGTGTGGGTGTTGATGAGGACATGGCTGGAGATTAATCTGTCATGATTAAGTAAGAATGACACCACTGGACACTTTAAAAGGAGGCTGGTGCTTGGCATCATTGTTAACCATGGTTATCTCTAAAGAAACACATGCAGTCATCATTACAATGCACAAAAATGGCCTAACAGGGAAGAGTATCGCAGCTAGAAAGATTGCACCTCAGTCAACAATCTATCGCATCATCAAGAACTTCAAGGAGAGAGGTTCCATTGCTGCTAAAAAAAACTCCAGGGCGACCAAGAAAGACCAGCAAGCGCCAGGACCATCTCTTAAAAGTGTTTCAGCTGCGGGATCGGGCTACCAGCAGTGCAGAGCTTGCTCAGGAATGGCAGCAGGCAGGTGTGAGTGCATCTGCACGCACTGTGAGGCGGAGACTCTTGGAGCAAGGCCTGGTCTCAAGGAGGGCAGCAAAGAAGCCACTTCTCTCCAGAAAAAACATCATGGACAGACTGATATTCTGCAAAAGGTACAGGCAGTGGACTGCTGAGGACTGGGGTAAAGTTATTTTCTCTGATGAATCCCCTTTTCGATTGTTTGGGACATCAGGAAAACGCCTCATTCGGAGAAGACAAGGTGAGCGCTACCACCAGTCTTGTCTCATGCCAACTGTTAAGCATCCTGAAACCATTCATGTGTGGGGTTGCTTCTCAGCCAAGGGAATCGGCTATCTCACAGTCTTGCCTAAAAACACAGCCATGAATAAAGAATGGTACCAGAATGTCCTCCAAGAGCAACTTCTCCCAACCCTCCAAGAGCAGTTTGGCGATCAACAATGCCTTTTCCAGCATGATGGAGCATCTTGCCATAAAGCAAAGGTGATAACTAAATGGCTCAGGGAACAAAACATAGAGATTTTGGGTCCATGGCCTGGAAACTCCCCAGATCTTAATCCCATTGAGAACTTGTGGTCAATCATCAAGAGACGGGTGGACAAACAAAAACCTAAAAATTCTGACAAAATGAAAGCATTGATTGTGCAAGAATGGACTGCTATCAGTCAGGATTTGGTCCAGAAGTTGATTGAGAGCATGCCAGGGAGAATTGCAGAGGTCCTGAAGAAGAAGGGTCAACACTGCAAATATTGACTTGCTGCATTAACTCATTCTGTCAATATAAGCTTTTGTTACTCATATGTTTGCAATTATATTTCTGTCTGTGATAAAAACATCTGTCAAACACACATAAAAACCAGAGGGCAGCAGATCATGTGAAAATATAATATTTGTGTCATTCTCAAAACTTTTGGCCATGACTGTATACATCACTATAGACTGAGGTTCTGCAGCAACCGAGATGTATTATGTGGTATGTTTGTAGATATACACACAAATACTTACACTCTTTCACACACATCACTATAGACTTCACTTCACATTAGGCATATGTTGTGACCCGCACCACAATTGTGGGTTACCAGGGCTATGGGGTACTCGGAGCCGAGCCTGTAGATTTCTATAGGGAATGTCACTGGTAGCGTGGCTCGGTCCGTGGCCCTGGCGGTCAGGCGTATGATGGGGGGGAATTATTTACAGGGGATTAGTAGATAACAGTTCGTGATGCACCTGTAGTTTTCTAGTCACTAAGACCAGCGCTGCTGTAGATCTCTGAGGGGATGTTGTGGCAGCTAGATGACGGGTCCCCCACAGGTGGGACTGGTCCCTCAAAGTCTATGGTTATAATGATGTAGGGTGCAGATAAATGAATCAGTCTCACACCATCCAGCGTCTTTCCATACCTTTTACTTGTCAGATGTTTAGGCAGGTCCCAGGGAGGCTGGTCGGGTGGAGGATGTGCTTCGAGATAACAGCTGAACAGGTTAGGGGCCTCCTTTACTTCCAATATTATGAGTCCAACCTGCATAGAGCTAAATTCACTCCGATTTCTCCAGCTAACTCCTTAGCTGTACTGCCCGGTCAGCTTTGTGGTCGGAGCCTTCCTTTGAGAGAGCTGAGTTCCTACTGTTGTCCTGCATCGACTCAAGGTTCCCACTCTCCCTGACCCCAGTTACGTACCAACACTCCAAGGGCTGCTTTCTGTGACCTAAGGTCCAGTAAGACTTCTGGTTTTTCTACCACTACGCCTGAAGCTGTAGTGACACTTCGGTCTCCAGTGACCGGTGAAATTGTGCAGGCAATTCTATACCTAAAGCACGTCTCTGTTTCTTTCCACTGCGCCCTTCGCCCTGTTCGCGCTTTTAGCATAAGCACTCCACACTTCCTAAGGTAATACAAGTTAGTCCTTTCTTGCTTCGTCCTTGGAGCTCGCTACAGATTCTCAGTATTCTTCTAGTTCAGGAGCACGTCGACTGAACTCCACTGTCCTTGGGACAGGAGACTGAAGTTTCAGCTGCTAACTCTTCTTTCTTCAAACTGTCTGTCTGACTTTAGCTCACACAGAGCTCTGACAGGAAATGCAATCTGCTCTCCTCTCCTCCTGCACAGACTGCACACTGGTGGAAACTGACTCCTCTGTCCGAAGACAGGAAACTGACTGACTCACTCTGCTGCCTGTCACTAGCTTATGTACCCTATGGGTGTGTCCAAAGTGTGTGATGGAGTGAATGGATATCGAGCATTAAACTGTTACCTCTCCGCACATCCTCCAGGGTACTGTGTGTGCCTTCACACCAGGGCTACACATTCCCCTTGGTAAAATACAGCACTCCCGGGCTGTGAAATACAAAAAGAAAAAGACATTTTGTTTTGCATTAACAATAACATGAAACTCATCCCATCCGGGAGGTAAGGATTTCTTAAACGTTGCATTATGAACAATAGAAAATACAAAAGTATCAAAACATCAAGACACTCAATAAATACACATTAATACTTGTGAAGGACCCACACCAAACCTTCAACGTGGGTCCTGGGTGGGCTGCAGGACATCTGACTGCAGACCTCGCTCAGTGCCACACCACACGGGTTTTATGTTCAGAGGTAGTTGTGTAATAGTGGCTTCGTGTAAAACCAATATAATGCACCGAAGCGCAACTATTTACAGGATAAGTTCTGAGCTGGCACAGTCCTCAGCCTCTCAGTCCATGGAATAATAAAAGACGCATATATATTTTCACTTCAATATTTACATTATATATCTATATATATATACTTGTTTTAACTTTAATTTCACTTTACCCAACCAGGGTATTTGATGCAAAACTATGCACTCAACTTTTTCAAATTTTCATTCTGGTACCCAGCCGGGTATTCTACTCATTATAGAAAACATAGATACATTTGGCAATAAAGTGCAAATCTGGCAAAAATTCTCAAACTTTCTACAACGTTACATGCGGTAGACCCCTGTCTGGATCCTACCGGTCTTTACTGTTTAATTACTTCAACTACATTTTCCACCCCGGGGGCTGGAACAATGCGATGCTCCTTAGAGCACATGACTAACAGGTCGTGACCTGCTATCAGGGTTTGGGTCGCTACAGTCCTTGTGCGAACCGCTTGGGGCACGCCGGGTGCTTTCTCCTTGTGAGACGCCGATTGCGTCGCAGTTTGCGTAGCAGAGGGCAATTCAAATTTAACCGCAGTTTGCGATGTAGATTGGGTCGCGGGTTGCGATTTGATGCGAGGCACTGGCAGAGCAGAATATGCCGGGGGCGCTTCAAGCTGCAATTGACATTCAGGGGGTGATGCCAGGGCACGGCCTGGTGCAGCGGGAGCCCGGGACTGTGACGCGCTGGCAATGGTGACGTTACCTGCATCAGGGACGGGGTCACGGACGATTGTGACATTAAGGGCATACCATCCTTTCATACCCCAGTGCCGTGTGTAGGTGACGATGTCTCCATTAACTAGGTCCCTTCCCGGATGGCCTTGTGGTAGGTGGGACTCTACGTCGCGTCGGCTCACAAATACGCCTGGGTAAAGTCCCGGTTCCCGGATAAAACCCCAGCCCTTGCGGAACTGGAATTCGGTGACGCACCCCTGACGTCGTGGTTCCCTCCGGGTACCTTTATCGCGGCGAACGGTCTCCTTGTCCGCGATGAGCTCTGCATGCTGCCGCTGTCGGTTGCGCTGAGCCTCCTGTTCTTCCTCCTGCCGGCGTCGCTGTTCCTCTTCGCGACGCTGCCACTCACGTTCCCACTGGGCGGCGTAGGCGACGTCATCCAGGCGCGCCATCTCATCCCAGTCGACGTCTGGTAATGATGGACAGGACCCCTCCGGTGTCCTACCGGGGATTGATCATCTGCTGCGGCCTCCTGGCCGGGCGGGCGTTCCGGAACTGGCGGTACCTCCTCAACCTCCTTCGCTTCCACCGCTCCATCGGTAGGATCAGGGTCGGTCCTTTTGGGGGTAGCCTCCGGTTGCTCCTTAGCCTTGGGCAGCAGAAGTTTTGGTAATTCAAATCGTGGAGGGTCGTCGAGGGGAGAGAGCACCGCGTCCCACAGCCGCCGCTGTATCTGGTTACGCCGGCGTCTCTCGATCTCCTCCATGCCAGGTTGTTGCAAGATCATCTTCTTTAACCTTGCATTTTCCTCTCCAATCTCCAGCAAGGCTTGCTGCAGGTGCAGGACCACAGATGGTTCTGGTTCTAGTGGCAGCTTGGCTGGGGAACGGGGCCTGCCTTCCACCGCTTCCCTGCTCGGCTGCACACGTCCTGCCTCCATCATGTTCCAGAACACTCTCTCTTCTTCTACCAGAGCCGTCCGGTCTCTTCCGTGGAGGCGGGGTTTGCGTCTCCTCCTCTTCGCAGGGAAGGTGAAGAGGAGGCGGACCTCCTTTGCTGTAGGGCAGGATCGCATATTGTAATAGCACTTTGAGAGGGCAGGCATTCTCTTCGCGCCACAGGGGGGCACACGCCCACGAATCCACGCCCACCTTCTTCTCCAGCGCCTGAGGGCGCGAATTTGGCGGCAAAAATGGCGGATTTTAGCGCCAAAAATAGCAAACAGTCCTTTTTCACAAAAACACCTCCACAGGCACACAGGGCTCGCAATTTTGCGAGTTTCGCATCCTGTTCGTGACGCCAAGTTTTTGTTGTGACCCGCACCACAATTGTGGGTTACCAGGGCTATGGGGTACTCGGAGCCGAGCCTGTAGATTTCTATAGGGAATGTCACTGGTAGCGTGGCTCGGTCCGTGGCCCTGGCGGTCAGGCGTATGATGGGGGGGAATTATTTACAGGGGATTAGTAGATAACAGTTCGTGACGCCACCTGTAGTTTTCTAGTCACTAAGACCAGCGCTGCTGTAGATCTCTGAGGGGATGTTGTGGCAGCTAGATGACGGGTCCCCACAGGTGGGACTGGTCCCTCAAAGTCTATGGTTATAATGATGTAGGGTGCAGATAAATGAATCAGTCTCACACCATCCAGCGTCTTTCCATACCTTTTACTTGTCAGATGTTTAGGCAGGTCCCAGGGAGGCTGGTCGGGTGGAGGATGTGCTTCGAGATAACAGCTGAACAGGTTAGGGGCCTCCTTTACTTCCAATATTATGAGTCCAACCTGCATAGAGCTAAGTTCACTCCGATTTCTCCAGCTAACTCCTTAGCTGTACTGCCCGGTCAGCTTTGTGGTCGGAGCCTTCCTTTGAGAGAGCTGAGTTCCTACTGTTGTCCTGCATCGACTCAAGGTTCCCACTCTCCTGACCCCAGTTACGTACCGACACTCCAAGGGCTGCTTTCTGTGACCTAAGGTCCAGTAAGACTCTGGTTTTTTTACCACTACGCCTGAAGCTGTAGTGACACTTCGGTCTCCAGTGACCGGTGAAATTGTGCAGGCAATTCTATACCTAAAGCACGTCTCTGTTTCTTTCCACTGCGCCCTTCGCCCTGTTCGCGCTTTTAGCATAAGCACTCCACACTTCCTAAGGTAATACAAGTTAGTCCTTTCTTGCTTCGTCCTTGGAGCTCGCTACAGATTCTCAGTATTCTTCTAGTTCAGGAGCACGTCGACTGAACTCCACTGTCCTTGGGACAGGAGACTGAAGTTTCTGCTGCTAACTCTTCTTTCTTCAAACTGTCTGTCTGACTTTAGCTCACACAGAGCTCTGACAGGAAATGCAATCTGCTCTCCTCTCCTCCTGCACAGACTGCACACTGGTGGAAACTGACTCCTCTGTCCGAAGACAGGAAACTGACTGACTCACTCTGCTGCCTGTCACTAGCTTATGTACCCTATGGGTGTGTCCAAAGTGTGTGATGGAGTGAATGGATATCGAGCATTAAACTGTTACCTCTCCGCACATCCTCCAGGGTACTGTGTGTGCCTTCACACCAGGGCTACACACATATGTTGGGTTATGTGGAGAAATGTGACGCTCTATCACCACTGTGGATGTGATGTGGGGACATGTGACACTCTATCACCACTGTGGATGTGATGTGCTGTGGAGTGATTGTGCTGCTTCCCACAGATGAGGACACAGCTGTTATTTCCAATACTGGAGTGATGATAGAGGTCCGCAAAGGGGCAGATTACTGACAGCCCATGAGTGTGAAGTGGGTGGACAGAGGGTGAGGCTGAACACTGAGGCTGCAGGAAGCAGAGGAATGTGGACAGGAAGCAGGGGAATGTGGACAGGCACAAGACGAATGTGTGCAGGAAGCAGGGGAATGTGTGCTTGCAGCAGGGGAATTTGTGCAGGAAGAAGGGGAATGTGTGCAGGAAGCAGGGGAATGTATGCAGGAAGCAGGCAAATATGGACAGGCAGCAGGGGAATGTGTGCAGACAGCAAGGGAATGTGTGCAGGAAGCAGGCAAATATGGATAGGCAGCAGGGGAATGTGTGCAGGCAGCAAGGGAATGTGTGCAGGCAGCAAGGGAATGTGTGAAGGAAGCAGGAGAATGAGTGCAGGAAGCAGGGGAATGTGTGCAGCCTGAAGGGGAATGTGTGCAGGCAGCATGGGAATGTATGCAGGCAACAGGGGAATGTGGGCAGGCGGAAGGGGAATGTGTGCAGGAAGCAGGGGAATGTGTCCAGGAAGAAGGGGACTGTGTGCAGCCTGAAAGGGAATGTGTGCAGGCAGCATGGGAATGTGTGCAGCCTGAAGGGGAATGTGTGCAGGAAGCATGGAAATGTGTGCAGCCTGAAGGGGAATGTGTGCAGGCAGCAGAGCAATGTGTGCAGGCAGCAGGGAAATATGGACAGGCAGCAGGGGAACATGGGCAGGCAGAAGGGAATGTGTGCAGGAAGCAGGGGAATGTGTGCAGGCAGAAAGGGAATGTGTGAAGGAAGCAGGGGAATGTGTGCAGCCTGAAGGGGAATGTGTGCAGGAAGCATGGGAATGTGGGCAGGCAGCAGGGGAATGTGGGCAGGCAGAAGGGGAATGGTGCAGGAAGAAGGGGACTGTATGCAGCCCAAAGGGGAATGTGTGCAGGCAGCATGGGAATGTGGGCAGGCAGCAGGGGAATGTGGGCAGGCAGCAGAAGAATGTGGGCAGGCAGAAGGGGACTGTATGCAGCCAAAGGGGAATGTGTGCAGGCAGCATGGGAATGTGGGCAGGCAGCAGGGAATGTGGGCAGGCAGAAGGGGAATGTGGGCAGGCAGCAAGGCAATGTGTGCAGGAAGCAGGGGAATTTGTGCAGGCAGCAGGCGAATGTGTGCGGGCAGCAGGGAAATGTGGGCAGGCAGAAGAGGAATGTGTGCAGGAAGCAGGGGAATGTGTGCAGGCAGAAAGGGAATGTGTGAAGGAAGCAGGGGAATGTGTGCAGGAAGCAGGGGAAGGTGTGCAGCCTGAAGGGGAATGTGTGCAGGCAGCATGGGAATGTATGCAGACAGCAGAGAAATGTGGGCAGGCAGCAGGGGAATGTGGGCAGGCAGCAGGGGAATGTGGGCAGGCAGAAGGGGAATGTGTGCAGGAAGAAGGGGACTGTATGCAGCCCAAAGGGGAATGTGTGCAGGCAGCAGGGGAATGTGGGCAGGCAGAAGGGGAATGTGGGCAGGCAGCAAGGGAATGTGTGCAGGAAGCAGGGGAATTTGTGCAGGCAGCAGGCGAATGTGTGCGGGCAGCAGGGAAATGTGGGCAGGCAGAAGAGGAATGTGTGCAGGAAGCAGGGGAATGTGTGCAGCCAGAAGTGGAATGTGTGCAGGCAGCAGGTGAATGTGGGCAAGCAGCAGGGGAATGTGGGCAGGCAGCAGGGGAATGTAGGCAGGCAGCAGGGGAATGTGGGCAGACAGCAGGGGAATGTGGGCAGGCAGCAGGGGAATTTGTGCAGAAATCAGGGGAATGTGTGCAGGCAACAGGGGAATGTGTGCAGGCAACAAGGGAATGTGTGCATGAAACAGGGGAATGTATGCAGCCCGAAGGGGAATGTGTGCAGGCAGCATGGGAATGTGGGCAGGCAGAAAGGGAATGTGTGCAGGCAGCAGGGGAATGTGTGCAGGCAGCAGGGGAATGTGGGCAGGCAGCAGGGGAATGTGGGCAGGCAGCAGGGGAATGTGGGCAGGCGGCAGGGGAATGTGGGCAGACGGCAGGGGAATGTGGGCAGCAGGGGAATTTGTGCAGAAAGCAGGGGAATATGTGCAGGCAACAAGGGAATGTGTGCAGGAAGCAGGGGAATGTGTGCAGCCTGAAGGGGAATGTGTGCAGGCAGCAGGGGAATGAATGTAGGCAGCAGGGGAATGTGTGCAGGCAGAAAGGGAATGTGTGAAGGAAGCAGGGGAATGTGTGCAGGAAGCAGGGGAATTTGTGCAGCCTGAAGGGGAATGTGTGCAGCCTGAAGGGGAATGTGTGCAGGCAGCATGGGAATGTATACAGGCAGCAGAGAAATGTGGGCAGGCAGCAGGGAATGTGGGCAGGCAGCAGGGGAATGTGGGCAGGCAGAAGGGGAATGTGTGCAGGAAGAAGGGGACTGTATGCAGCCCGAAGGGAATGTGTGCAGGCAGCATGGGAATGTGGGCAGGCAGCAGGGGAATGTGGGCAGGCAGCAGGGGAATGTGGGCAGGCAGAAGGGGAATGTGGGCAGGCAGCAAGGGAATGTGGGCAGGAAGCAGGGGAATGTGTGCAGGCAGCAGGGGAATGTGGGCAGGCAGAAGAGGAATGTGTGCAGGAAGCAGGGGAATGTGTGCAGCCAGAAGGGGAATGTGTGCAGGCAGCAGGGGAATGTATGCAGGCAGCAGGTGAATGTGGGCAGGCAGCAGGGGAATGTGGGCAGACAGCAGGGGAATGTGGGCATGCAGCAGGGGAATTTGTGCAGAAAGCAGGGGAATGTGTGCAGGCAACAAGGGAATGTGTGCATGAAGCAGGGAAATGTATGCAGCCCTAAGGGGAATGTGTGCAGGCAGCATGGGAATGTGGGCAGGCAGAAAGGGAATGTGGGCATGAAGCAGGGGAATGTATGCAGCCCGAAGGGGAATGTGTGCAGGCAGCATGGGAATGTGGGCAGGCAGAAAGGGAATGTGTGCAGGAAGCAGGGGAATGTGGGCAGGCAGCAGGGGAATGTGGGCAGGCAGCAGGGGAATGCGGGCAGGCAGCAGGGGAATGTGGTCAGGCGGCAGGGGAATGTGGGCAGACGGCAGGGGAATGTGGGCAGCAGGGGAATTTGTGCAGAAAGCAGGGGAATATGTGCAGGCAACAAGGGAATGTGTGCAGGAAGCAGGGGAATGTGTGCAGCCTGAAGGGAATGTGTGCAGGCAGCAGGGGAATGAATGTAGGCAGCAGGGGAATGTGTGCAGGCAGAAAGGGAATGTGTGAAGGAAGCAGCGGAATGTGTGCAGGAAGCAGGGGAATTTGTGCAGCCTGAAGGGGAATGTGTGCAGCCTGAAGGGGAATGTGTGCAGGCAGCATGGGAATGTATACAGGCAGCAGAGAAATGTGGGCAGGCAGCAGGAAATGTGGGCAGGCAGCAGGGGAATGTGGGCAGGCAGAAGGGGAATGTGTGCAGGAAGAAGGGGACTGTATGCAGCCCGAAGGGGAATGTGTGCAGGCAGCAGGGGAATGTGGGCAGGCAGCAGGGGAATGTGGGCAGGCAGCAGGGGAATGTGGGCAGGCAGAAGGGGAATGTGGGCAGGCAGCAAGGGAATGTGGGCAGGAAGCAGGGGAATGTGGGCAGGCAGCAGGGAAATGTGGGCAGGCAGAAGAGGAATGTGTGCAGGAAGCAGGGGAATGTGTGCAGCCAGAAGTGGAATGTGTGCAGGCAGCAGGGGAATGTATGCAGGCAGCAGGGGAATGTGGGCAGGCAGCAGGGGAATGTGGGCAGACAGCAGGGGAATGTGGGCATGCAGCAGGGGAATTTGTGCAGAAAGCAGGGGAATGTGTGCAGGCAACAAGGGAATGTGTGCATGAAGCAGGGAAATGTATGCAGCCCTAAGGGGAATGTGTGCAGGCAGCATGGGAATGTGGGCAGGCAGAAAGGGAATGTGTGCAGGAAGCAGGGGAATGTGTGCAGGCAGCAGGGGAATGTGTGCAGGCAGCAGGGAACTGTGGGCAGGCAAAAGAGGAATGTCTGCAGGAAGCAGGGGAATGTGTGCAGCCAGAAGTGGAATGTGTGCAGCAGAAGTGGAATGTGTGCAGGCAGCAGGGGAATGTGTGCAGGCAGTAGGGGAATGTGTGCAGGCAGCAGGGGAATTTGTGCAGAAAGCAGGGGAATGTGTGCAGGCAACAAGGGAATGTGTGCAGGAAGCAGTGGAATGTGTGCAGCCTGAAGGGGAATGTATGCAGGCAGCAGGGGAATGTGGGCAGGCAGAAGGGGAATGTGGGCAGGCAGCAGGGGAATATGTGCAGGCAGAAGGGGAATGTGTGCAGGCAGCAGGGGAGTATGTACAGTCAGAAGGGGAATGTGCAGGCAGCAGAGGAATGACTCAGCTGATTGGATGAACTAGAAAGGAAAAGGCTTCTACATAGGTGAGTAGAATATGCTGTGTGCATCCATACCTCATCCATCCATCCACATGTACATCACTATAGACTGAGGTTCTGCAGCAACTGAGATGTATTATGTGGCATGTTTGTAGATATACACACAAATACTTACACTCTTTCACACACATCACTATAGACTTCACTTCACAATAGGCATATGTTGGGTTATGTGGAGAAATGTGACGCTCTATCACCACTGTGGATGTGATGTGGGGACATGTGACACTCTATCACCACTGTGGATGTGATGTGGGGACATGTGAAGCTCTATCACCACTGTGGATGTGGGGACATGTGAAGCTCTATCACCACTGTGGATGTTATGTGGGGACATGTGAAGCGCTATCATCACTGTGGATGTGGTGTGGGCGGACATGTGACACTCTATCACCACTGTGGATGTGATGTGGGGACATGTGACACTCTATCACCACTGTGGATGAGATGTGGGACATGTAAAGCTCTATCACCACTGTGGATGTGGGGACATGTGAAGCTCTATCACCACTGTGGATGTGATGTGGGGACATGTGAAGCGCTATCATCACTGTGGATGTGGTGTGGGCGGACATGTGACACTCTATCACCACTGTGGATGTGATGTGGGGACATGTGACACTCTATCACCACTGTGGATGAGATGTGGGGACATGTAAAGCTCTATCACCACTGTGGATGTGGGGACATGTGAAGCTCTATCACCACTGTGGATGTTATGTGGGGACATGTGAAGCGCTATCATCACTGTGGATGTGGTGTGGGGACATGTGACGCTGTCACCACTGTGGATGTGATGTGCTGTGGAGTGATTGTGCTGCCTCCCACAGATGAGGACACAGCTGTTATTTCCAATACTGGAGTGATGATAGAGGTCCGCAAAGGGGCAGATTACTGACAGCCCATGAGTGTGAAGTGGGTGGACAGAGGGTGAGGCTGGACATGAGGCTGCGTGGGCCCGGCTTTATTTGCCGGAGGCCTACTGACTGTACGGCCTGTTTTTGTTAAGTTTTTCACCCTTTTCCCCTTTTCTCCAGCACGTGCGGAAAGAGTTAACGGTGGCACTTCCGTTCCCCTTTGCATGCTGGTTTAGGCGTGGAGCGTCACTTCCGGTGCTGGGGTTATCTACTTCCCTGGTTGGGGTATATAAAGCTTTGCATAAGCTGTTTCGGCCTCTTTGAACTTTGTGTCATCGAGCTTCCCACCCACCTCCCATTTTGTTTTCGTTTTCTTTTGGTGGTTAATTGGTTGTGTGTTGTCATGGGTGCATCGCCACGAAAGATTGTCGCGATTGCACATTCTGACTTCTCGCAGCTGAGTTGCTGTTACTTTGTGTTTGGTGGTGAGGGAGTTAATTTTACCTGGCTCTTTGCTAAGACTAGGTTCAGCCTCGCCCGGCTGCTTTTGATTATGTTCTAATTAGCTTCCTTTATATTCCTGCCAGTCTGTGTGTTAGATGCCGGTGAAAGCATTCATACAGATGCAGATAGGATCGGTTCTGAGAAGACTTAAGCTAAGAGCTCTTTTGTTGTTTCTCCTTACCTTGCTTATAGTTTATCTCCTAGACCTTTGGTGTTCCCTCTGTGTTTTAATGTTGTATGCAAGACAGTATTTACGTTATCCCCTGTCTGTCTCGTTTGTCTATACTGTTTGTTAACCTTTACCTGTCCATTCCCTATGTTGGTAATCAGGGTCCTTCTAAGGACTAGATTACAGTGGTGAGGGATTTATAGGAGACAGGGTTTACGCTGGTGGCCTGGACCTCTGTACCATTAACAGTACCTCCAGGTAGAGGGACTAGTCAGGACCCCAGTTTAGGGTCAGCTTAGACCCCGGTCCACCTCTATCCAGAGACAGCGTGAAAAGGATTCAGTATTGACCTACAGGATATTATGTCAGGTAATACTATGCTATATATACATATTAATGTTACCTATTTATATGTTATATAGAATGTTGTCCCACTTGATAGATTACTGACATTATATATTTATACATCTGCTAGACAGCGTGACATTTTCACCGGCCACTCTAAAGATTCTCCCCAGCTACCATGGATCCAGTAGCCCAGCTTGCCCTGCAGTTGCAGAGGTTGTCCATGGAGCTTACGGACATTAAGTCCAAGGTTTTGTCCCCCCGGAGCAAACCAGATCTGAACCTAAGGTTGCTCTCCCGGACAGGTTCACTGGTGGGCGGGACAAATTTTTTACCTTCGGGAGGCATGTAAATTGTACTTTCGGCTACGGCCTCGGTCATCGGGGAGTGAGGAGCAGAGGGTGGGAATTGTCATCTCGCTCTTACAAGGAGACCCTCAATCCTGGGCGTTCTCTCTTCCTCCGGGCTCCCCGGCCCTCCAGTCAGTAGATCGATTTTTTGCTGCCCTGGGGCTGGTGTATGATGACCCGGATCGGGTCTCCCTTGCTGAAACGAAGTTACGTAGGATACAGCAGGGAGATCGTCCGGCGGAGGAATTTTCTTCTGAGTTCCGTAGATGGGCCACAGATACTCAGTGGAATGACCCAGCTCTTAGGAGCCAGTTTTGTCAAGGTCTTTCTGACAAATTAAAAGATGTTTTGGCTCAGTATGATTCTCCTCCGTCACTGGAGGCTGCTATGGCCCTTGCTATTCGTATTGATAGACGGCTTCGGGGGAGGTGCAAGGTAACTCCGCCCCTGTTATTACTCCACCCACTACTAAAGTCCCTTATATGGAGGTTCCCTGGTCTGTTCTGAGGAACCTATGCAGTTGGGTGGGACATCATTTTGTAGGAGGGAATCGGCGGTGCGCCGCAAGACAAGAAGGTGTTTCTTCTGCGGGAGAGAGGGACATTTTGTTCGGGGGTGTCCTTCCCGTGCCTCATTGAGCAAAAAAGTCACCGAAAAACTGTTAATCCCAGGTTGTGTGGTGGACGACAACCTGGGAGTAGGTATTTCGTCCCCAGGTCCGTCTCAATTTCTCGTGCCTGCGGAGGTGGTGGTAGGTACGAGAGTTGAGAGGATTTCTGTTCTTCTTGATAGTGGGTCTGGGGCTAATATGGTGGACGCTCGGTTTGCCCAGGTGCAAGGTATGCAACTGAGTGGATTGGCCAAACCGATTCCTATACTTTCTATTGACGCCAGACCTCTCGGTCAAGGTAGCTTTGTACAAGCTGTTCATAACATAGACCTTCGAGTAGGGGCAATACATAAAGAACAGTTGTCTTGTTATGTGTTGGAGGGTCTTCCTACTCCTATTGTGTTGGGACTTCCCTGGTTGGCTAAACATAACCCAGTGATTGATTGGCAATCCAGAAAGATAAGCCAGTGGGGTGAATTTTGCAAGAATAACTGCATGAACACGGTCATCGGTGCGGTTGTGCCTAGGACTTTGCCTCCTTTTCTGGAGGACTTTGGGGAGATGTTCTCAGAGGAGGGGTGTCAAAAGTTACCTCCTCATCGCACTTATGACTGCTCAATAAAATTGCTTCCTGATGCCTTATCTCGTAGTTTCCCAGGGGCCGGAAAGACGGATAACCGGTTCCTATCCTTCAGGAAGGAGTGGTGGTGTCGGCTGTGTGCTCTGAGCTTGAGGAGGAGGTATTGGAGGCTCAGGGGGACGCCCCTGTAGGACCTCCAGGGAAACTGTTTGTTCCTAATCAGTTAAGACAAAAAGTTATCGAGGCACATCATAGTTCTGCTTTAGCAGGACATCCAGGGAGTAAAGCAACTGTGGATCTCCTTTCTCGCTGGTTTTGGTGGCCTAACTTAAATAAAGAGGTAATAACTTTTGTCGCGTCCTGTGGAGTTTGTGCTCGCTCTAAGACCCCACATACCCGTCCATCTGGGGTTCCTGAGGAGGAACGATTCTCGTCGTCACTTGCTTCAGTTTGGAGAGGAGTGCTGAATGGTCTGAGTGCTATGGGGAACCGTTACAAGCGGAGGTCTGATAGGAGGAGAGTGTCTGGTCCGGACCTAGGTGTGAACGATCTGGTGTGGTTGTCTACCAAGAATATAAACGCAAAGTTCCCTCCTGGAAACTGGGTCCCAGGTTCATCGGTCCATACAGGATCAGTTCTATAATTAATCCTGTGGCATTTCGTCTGGACCTCCCTCCTACGTTTAAAATCCATAATGTATTCCACAAATCGTTGCTTAAGAGGTACGTGGCGCCAGTTATACCGTCACTTCTACCTCCTCCTCCAGTGGTGGTCAATGGTAACTTAGAATTTCAAGTGTTGAAGATCATTGACTCACGTCTGAATCGCCGGTCCCTTCAGTATTTGGTTCATTGGAAGGGATATGGTCCTGAGGAGAGGACGTGGGTCTCTGCGTCTGAGATTAACGCAGATCGATTGGTTCGGACCTTCCACACGACTTACCCGGACAGACCTGGCCCTGAGGGTCCGGAGGCCCCTCGTAGAAGGGGGGGTACTGTCATGGGTGCATCGCCACGAAGATTGTCGCGATTGCACATTCTGACTTCTCGCAGCTGAGTTGCTGTTACTTTGTGTTTGGTGGTGAGGGAGTTAATTTTACCTGGCTCTTTGCTAAGACTAGGTTCAGCCTCGCCCGGCTGCTTTTGATTATGTTCTAATTAGCTTCCTTTATATTCCTGCCAGTCTGTGTGTTAGATGCCGGTGAAAGCATTCATACAGACTGCAGATAGGATCGGTTCTGAGAGACTTAAGCTAAGAGCTCTTTTGTTGTTTCTCCTTACCTTGCTTATAGTTTATCTCCTAGACCTTTGGTGTTCCCTCTGTGTTTTAATGTTGTATGCAAGACAGTATTTACGTTATCCCCTGTCTGTCTCATTTGTCTATACTGTTTGTTAACCTTTACCTGTCCATTCCCTATGTTGGTAATCAGGGTCCTTCTAAGGACTAGATTACAGTGGTGAGGGATTTATAGGAGACAGGGTTTACGCTGGTGGCCTGGACCTCTGTACCATTAACAGTACCTCCAGGTAGAGGGACTAGTCAGGACCCCAGTTTAGGGTCAGCTTAGACCCCGGTCCACCTCTATCCAGAGACAGCGTGAAAAGGATTCAGTATTGACCTACAGGATATTATGTCAGGTAATACTATGCTATATATACATATTAATGTTACCTATTTATATGTTATATAGAATGTTGTCCCACTTGATAGATTACTGACATTATATATTTATACATCTGCTAGACAGCGTGACATGTGTTTGGTTTATTTTGTTATTAAGGTTTGTGAAAGTCGCAGCGGTTGGCAGAAGAGCAAGACGGGTAACATGTGCTGGGAGTCCGGCGGCATATCCCCACAACTTCCGGTGGTTAATGAGGGAGAGCTGCGACCATACCCCTCCAACAAACAAGGGTTATATATAGAAGATGAGAGATGTTTACCTTGTTACTCTCCAATAAATTTGTGATTTGATTATAAGTGTGGTTCTTTCTCTGCGTCGGGAGAACGGGAAAGGTTTTCTATGGTCTGGGCAGTCTGGGCAGTGGCAGCCTGGCTGTGAGGTTCAATAATAATGCACAAGGAACTGTCAAGTTTGGTAGCGCCGCAGGTAAGCAAAGTGGGGGCAGGGAATAAAGTGAAATTCAGGAGGAACGAAAGGCAGAAACAAAAAACAAAATGTATTGGGGAAAACTGTATCTGTCCACTTGTTTCCACTATATTGAATAAGCAGAGGCTGATATGTCAATTCAGATAGTGTGGTTGTAGCAGATTGATAAAAATTAACTTTTATTCGTATAATTAAAAAACCCAAAGTGCCAATAACGTGCCAAACGAAAAAAAAAAAAAACCCAAGGGGTGTATGTGAGTGAGAAAAAGAACAAAAGAAAAAAGGTTAAAAATTGAACCACTGATTAAATAAAAAGCTGAATTAGATCTAAGCAATGAGATTGCTTACTGCCTTTATGCTCCTATTCACTTTCTTCAGATATAACCATCCTATTACTTATTGCAGAACATATTGGCTGCTTTATAGATGGAGCATATATGGTGGATTCAGCTACAATGTGGCTGGGGGGAAGGTTATTTCTTCCTTGTCAATCTTATAATATATATACACACAAGTCCGATATGAAATAAACAGGAAACTTATATAGTGTAAAGATTGAAAACCCCCTTATACAATAACCTCATGCGCTGAGTATTTTGTATATGTGAGCATGGGTTCAAACATATATGTACATATTATCAGTGGTTCTAACATTTGCTCCTTTATAAATTGGAGTCATATATATGCGTGTCCTGTCATAAATGTACGCCTCCGATACAGATCATCATAAACCCAGCCTAGGAGCCCCAGAGTTATGTATACTCTGTATTCAAACGGTCTCACTGTGGGTATTTTTGATTCATATGATACTCATCTGCATCGTTGTATTGTAGGCATAGATGCTGATTCAGCCTGGGGGAGACTTTCATTGGCCATTTAGGTCAGTCGGTCTCTACCCCTCTGGCTCTCCCAACGCGTTTCATCTATCAGGAATCATCAGGGGAGGTAAAGTGATCTGGGTTGAAAAAACAGGGAGGACGAATTGCTTAAGTTCTTACTTTTATAGTTCCCGGGTATACGTTGCTGGAATTCATTTCCGGACGCCAATTACGTCATTTCCGCTACATGGGGTGCATCGTCACATTCATGTGGCGCATGCGTAGTAAATGTAGGGAATTCATGTCTCTCGGAACGTCACTTCCGGTTTATAGAGACCAGCGTCCCGTGGCTGATAATAGGATATTCCGTCTGCAGTCTATGCAGTCCTGTGTTTAGTTAGCTAGCGTTTGCATAGTTAATGTCGCATAATATCGCATACACATGTGGCCTTGAAATTACAAGCTGAAGGGACTGTGTATGGTTAAAAGATCCCTATTGATAAGAAAAATTCTTATAATCTCAATAGAGATAAGCTTTATCTTTGTATATGTGCAGGTTATTCAAGATCCTAGTGGTTGTTGATATTCAATGGGTATGAAACATTATATTAGGTCCTCGGTAAGACGTGGGAAAACAAAGAGAAAAACACACCCCCATTATAGTGTAAAGTCCACCAAGGAGGCACATTATTAATGTAAATCACTTTTGGGGATGTACATTGTCGTCAGATAGAAAGACAAAATAAATAGAATCATGTAAAAATTAGAATTATGTAAAAATTATATGCATGTGGGAGGGGACACAACCGACCTCCTTAAGAAAGATAGGTAGGGTGCACACTAAGGGACACCCTGTTGCACCCTGACTGTTAAATCCCTACCTAACGCGGAGGTTGGCACCCTAAAACCTGCGCAGTGGCGCCCCCACTCAACGGCGGCTCACCCTGTTCTAGATGCCCTAATAGACCCTACACTACAAGAAGGAAGAAAAGGTTAGAAGTTCATTTAAACCTTTTGGGTGGGTGGTTTTGGAGATGGAAAATCCAAAAAGTTTCTTTTTGTAGGATTCGTTTATCCCAATCTCCTCCCCTTTGGTTTTTGTTGATTTTATCAATACCCATAAAGGACAGGACTCTTGTGTCACCTCCGTGTATAAGATTAACATGATTGCAACAGATGTATCTCTCTTGTTGATGATGTCCCTATGATGTTCTCCTATCCTTTTCTTGAGCTCCCTTCTGGTCTTGCCTACGTATTGTATGCCGCATCTGCAGGTAATATTATAGATGACCCCGGTGGATTTACAGTTTATAAATTGTCTAATGGAGTAGGTCTCTAGGGTGGCCGTACTTGTGAATTCTTTTGCTTGTTTTAGAGATCCACAATATTTACAGTTCCCACATCTGTAGCAGCCCTTGGTTTGGTTAGCTAACCATGTGTGGTTATTGGATCTCGAGGGGGCATAATGGCTGCGTACCAGTCTATCTTTCAAAGATCGTCCTTTCTTGAAGGTTATCTGTGGTATTGTGGGAATTACACTGGTAAGATCCTTATCCATACGTAGAATAGGCCAGTGTTTTGTGATAATTTCCC